>JAPPVO010000031.1:17294901-17381348 GCA_030407325.1 Camellia japonica | reverse complement strand
AGCGCCGATTTCTATGGCAGCTTACCGTTTTGCCCCAGCCGAGTTGAGTGAGTTGAAGATTCAACTTCAGGAGTTGCTAGATAAGGGTTTTGTTCACCCTAGTGTTTCGCCGTGGGAGTACCGACCCTCTTTGCTAAAAAGAAAGATGGTGCCTTGAGACTTTGTATCGATTATCGAAAGTTGAATCGGGCTACGGTTAAGAATAAGTACCCTATGCCCCGTATAGATGATTTGTTTGACCAGTTGAAGGGTTCCCGTTGTTTCTCTAAGATGACTTGAGATCGGGTTACCACCAGTTGAGGGTCAGGGAGAAGGATATTCCGAAGACGGCATTCCGTACGCGGTATGGCCACTATGAGATTCTAGTGATGCCTTTTGGGCTCACTAATGCACGGGCAGTGTTTATGGATTTGATGAATCGGATCTTCCGAGAATTCTTAGATCGCTTTGTGGTCGTTTCGTGGACGACATTCTGATTTATTCGCCTTCGAAGGAGGAGCACGAGGAACACTTGAGAGTGGTGCTTGAGTTGCTTAGAGCCCATAGGCTGTATGCCAAGTTTGGGAAGTGTGAGTTCTGGCTAAGAGAGGTTAAATTCTTAGGCCATGTGGTTTTCGGGGAAGGGGTGTCTGTTGATACATCCAAGATAGAGGCAGTGTAGGATTGGGCACAGCCTAAGAGTGTTTTTGAGATCCGCAGTTTTCTGGGATTAGCTGGGTATTACCGCCGGTTTGTGAAAGACTTTTCCAGGCTAGATGCACCGTTGACTAGATTGACGCAAAAATGGGTCAAATTTGTATGGAGTGAGACTTGTGAAAAGTCGTTCCAAGAGTTGAAGGTTAGATTGACCACCGCTCAGGTTTTGATTATTCCGAAGAGAGGTTTGGGTTATGCGGTTTATTTTGATGCCTCACGAGAGGGTTTGGGTTGTGTGTTGATGCAAGATGGGAAAGTGGTTGCCTATGGCTCATGTCAGTTGAAAATACATGAGAGGAACTACCCTACACATGACCTAGAGTTAGCAGCAGTGATCTTTGCCCTAAAGATTTGGAGACACTACCTTTATGGTGAGAGGTTCGAGGTGTTCTCGGACCATAAGAGTTTGAAGTATCTGTTTACACAGAGGGACTTGAATTTAAGACAAAGAAGGTGGATGGAGTTCATAGAGGATTACGACTTTGAGTTGCACTATCACCCAGGAAAGGCCAATGTTGTGGCCGATGCCCTTAGTAGGAAATCCATTAGTGATGTCGCCTGTATAGCCATCCGGGAGTGAGAGATGTTGGGTGCACTTGGCGAGTTTGATTTGCTTCTGGGCGAATCCGTTGAGGTTGCGGCCTTGTTTTCTGTTGTTGCGCAGCCTATACTTGTGAACCGAGTGTTAGAGGCACAGAGAGGTGACCTTGAGGTAGAGTCCCTTCGAGAGAAGATCTCCAGTGGGAAGGCTCAGAAGGGTTTGTCTGTGTATCCCGACCTGAGTGTGAGATACCGAGACCGCTTGTTTGTACCGGAGTCTTGCCGAGAGGAGGTACTCCGAGAGTTTCATCATTCACGCCTTGCAGTGCATCCGGGAGGCACCAAGATGTATCGTGATTTAGGTCGCCAGTTTTGGTGGCGGGGTATGAAGAGAGATGTGGTAGTTTTCGTATCGAAGTGCTTTACTTGTTAGCAAGTAAAGGCCGAGCATCAGAGGCCAGCGGGTTTGTTACAACCTTTGCCTATTGCCGAGTGGAAGTGGGAGCATGTCACTATGAACTTCGTTGTAGGTCTTCCGAGGACTCAGCGGGGTAGTGATGCTATTTGGGTGGTTGTAGACCTATTGACTAAGTCGGCGCACTTTATTCCTATGTGCGTGAGAGATTCGTTAGATCATCTTGCCGACTTGTATATTCAAGACATAGTGAGGTTGCACGGGGTCCCAGTGTCGATCGTCTCAGATAGAGACCCTCGTTTTACTGCTAGGTTGTGGCAGAGTTTGCAGAGTGCCTTGGGCACTAGATTGACCTTTAGCACGGCTTATCATCCTCAGACTGATGGGCAGTCCAAGCGTACTATTCAGATCCTTGAGGATATGCTTCGATGTTGTGTTCTTGACTTTAGTGGGTCATGGGACAGGCACTTGCCCTTGGTGGAGTTTGCCTACAACAACAGTTTTCAATCGAGTATCGGTATGGCACCGTTTGAGGCCTTGTATGGCCGACCGTGTAGGTCTCCAGTTTGTTGGGCCGAGGTGGGTGATGCACCTTTGTTAGGCCCGGAGTTGGTGAGGGAAACGACGGAGAATGTTGAACTTATCCGTAGGAGGCTTGTCACAGCCCAGAGTCGCCAAAAGAGTTATGCCGACCGTAGGAGGAGGCCTTTGGCATTTGAGACGGGTGATCATGTATTTCTGAAAATATCACCTAGGCGAGGTTTGATGAGGTTTGGGAAGAGTGGGAAGTTGTCCCCTCGGTTTATCGGTCCCTTTGAGATCCTTGAGAGGATTGAGGAGGTTGCCTATCGTTTAGCTTTATCGCCGCAGTTGTCCGGGGTACATGACGTATTTCATGTTAGTATGCTTCGGAAGTATGAGCCGGATCCGTCCCATGTGCTGGATTGGACCGATTTGGAGGTTGACGAGGATATCTCGTATGAAGAGAGACCGGTTCGGGTCTTGGATAGGCGGGATCAAGTCTTACGAGGCAAGACCATTCCCTTGGTGAAGGTTTTGTGGAAACATCACAGAGTGGAGGAAGCCACTTGGGAACGTGAGGTGGATGTCCGTGAGAAATATCCGGACTTGTTTGTAATTGTTTAATCATGCATCGGAAATTTTGTAATATCGATGAACTTTAAGAGCATTAATTATGTCTTGAGTTGTAAAACATTGTATATGTTTTGGTTTAAGGAAGTATTTTGAAACTTGCCTTGAAAAGGAGGTTTAATGTAACATTGCATATGTTGAATGTATTGTAGAAATGGAAATATATCATGAACATTGAATATAATATGGAATTGTGACAAATGTATTGAAATTGGTAGATTTCAAGGGAAAGCATACTAATAATGCATATTGAGTATATATTGTGAAATGCCTCTTGAATAGAGATGGAATGACCGGTAATGGGTCAAGTTATTGGCAAATGAATTGTAATGTTGTTGAGAATTGAGAAAAACTTGTTTTTTGAAAACTTGTACTTAATTTCGGGGACGAAATTCTTTAAGGGGGAAAGGTTATAACGATCCCGGTTTTCCTTTCCTTTGTATATTGTATTCCGGACTTGGTTCCGTGGTTGTGTTGTTGTCTCATTCTCATTTCCTTCCCTTACTCTTTGTATTTGAGTCTTGGGTTGTGTTGGGCAGGTTTGAAATAGGTTGGTTGTGCTTTGGAACCATTGGTTGATGCCCAGAATTTGGCCTTCACGCTCGAGCGAGGCTTTTGACGCTCGAGCGGGCCCTTCGTTGTTACTTTTCCGCTCGAGCGGGCGTTTTGACGCTCGAGCGTAAATTTCCATCTCCCAGTACTTTTGTCTGCAGGTCTTCGTATGCTCGGGCAGGGGTTTTGACGCTCGAGCGTGACCCTTTGATTTTGTTCCTCCGCTCGAGCGGGGAGTTTGACGCTCGAGCGAGGACCATGTCTGCAAAACTTCTGGAAGTGTGCAATCGACGCTCGAGCGGCGCTTTTGACGCTCGAGCGTGAGTCTGTGTCTGACGCTCGAGCGGGGGTTTCCACGCTCGAGCGGGGCGACTGGTATAACACATCCATATTTCACCTTTTTGGATCACTTTTTCATTTCCCTTTCTCTCTCTTACTTTCCCAAACCCAGATTTGAGAGCCCTCTTCTCTAAAACCTTACCTTCTCTCTAGGGATTGATCTAGTAGGAGTGATTTCCTCACCTTGGGCTTTGTAAAAGTTGTGGGGATTGTCGAGGGCTATATTTTGATCCGAAAATCTTGGGTTTTGGAGCATCTTCAATTTCTTCATCATCTTCCTTTGAGCTCCGAATTTGAGGTAGGGATTCCTACTCATTCTTATGTGCTTTAACATAGACATTGAGTTATTTGTATAGATGGTTGATTTGGAAAGTTAAGATTTGAAATGTGTTATTTTCAAAAAAGGGGTTTTGTTATTTTGACTCATAAACGTGTATTTTGGGTCTTAAAATGATAGTATTGATGTTGTTGATAATATTTGGACCTTTGGGTCAATATTGAGAAAAAGGGGGAAAATGCCATGTTTGGGTATATTTGGGTCATTAGTGTAATTAATGACAATTGTTATGGAAATGTGAAATTGGATTTGGAAATAATGAAATTGGCTCATTATGAGATAAAATGGTGGAGTTGGATTTATTAATCGCTCACTTTGAAAACGTTGAGATTTTATATCTGTTGAGGCATTTATTATCTGTTTAGAAATAACTGCTTTGGGCTATCGATGGAGGATAGTCTTGATTGTTGTAGACAATGCATGATGATTAGGCAAACTAAAACTAATCAATTGAATATGTCATCAGATATGGCGGTTGGAATAATACATCAAATTTATGTATTGATTAATTGTGTATATGATACGTGTTTATATACATTGCATTGTGTAGGAGGAGATAGGGGATGTACTCCACGGTTTAGGTGAAGATAGGGGATGGACTCCTAAACCGGATGTTATGTGGGAGGAGACAGTGGATGGATTCCATTGATACAGCAACTACGTATATCTATTGAATTACTGATACAGCAAATCTGTGTAACATTTGTGAAGTATGAAAGTGCTTGATGTGTTATTGATACAGCGAATTTGTGTATCTATTGTGGCTTATGGAAGTGTTTTGATATGAGTTGTTATCTCATTTAAATTGTTGAAATGGAAGAGTTATTGATATGAGATATAATCTCAGTTAAAGTATATGGCCAGGTTCTGAGCCAGGATTATGAATTGAGAAAATTGGATAAGTAATGAAAATGGAATGAAACATGGACACATTTGTCATGTAATTGAAATGGGTTATGAGTTGATTCATGTGAGTTAAACATTTGTCAAATGATAATGTTTTAGTTATTACTCATATTATGTTTAGCATATCTCTACTGGGCGTTGGCTCACCCTATATGGGACATCATTTTTAGGTACAGGTAGTATGCCACCTCCAAGGACGTAGCTTGCGAGGCTTGAGGTTGTTGAACTCTTTTGTTATTTTTGTTGTATTACATGTATATCAAGCCTAGGGCTTATTTTGTGTAGAGTTAGTACTCTCTTTTGTAACCAAGTGTTGACTTGAAAAGTTGTAAGCCCATAGGGCATTTACTTTTGTTGTCAGCATGTAATACATCCTGTAATGAATACTCTGATGATATGTAATGATGCTTTATTTTTTTATATCTAAGCATGTCAAGAATGTATGATTTTTGGGTTTATTTTGAGGGCGTTACAGTTGAATATTTCATTACCTTTTGCGACGGTATAGATAAACGGTCGCAATTGATAAAATCCAACTATTAAAACGATGCTGTTTTAATAAGGTTTCTTTTGCAACAGTCAGTTGCCGTCACAAAATCCCACTATTTGCGACGGTAATTTCCACCTGTCTTAAAAGAAATTTTTTTTTTTTTTGCGACGGCACACAATGCGTCGCAAATACTTCCGTGTTTAAGGCACTTTTTCTTGGCTGCTTATTAGCGACGGGGTTATTACCGTCGCAGAAGACATTTATTTGAGACGGCTTTGAATGCCGTCGCAAAAGATGACTTTTTGCGACGGTATACACACCGTCGCAAAAAATTCCGTGTTTTAAAGTCACTTTTCTTGTAGTGTGAATTAAATCGGATTGTTCGATTTTAATAAATTGGTTGGATTTGTAAGCACCCTAATTAGTGGGGTGGTTGAATAATAGTGTCAATTCATCAGATTATCAACAAATCACAATCCTAAAAAGAATCAACTAACCATGCTCTTGTACCACCCAATAATTTCTTGGAGAATTCACATTTTGGGCCCAACTATACAAAAACGTCATAATCACCCCCATAGTCATAACCTTACGGAATAACTAAACTATTATAAGTAATTGCATTATTTTGAGACAATAAAGAAAAATATTATATATAATTCATTTTTTATCTTTTATTTTTTTTATTCATTTTTATATTTAGGCTTCATTTGGAAAGTTTCAATTTTAATCAAAAAGTCATTATAAGTTGTCACATTACTCTATCTATTTTTCTGTACATCTTTTCATAAAAAGCCAAAAAGTTACTAAAATAATATGTTTCCAAACGAGGCTTTAGTTTCATGTGTATTTATTAGTGTAGATCTTATTACCTTGTATTTAGGAGTGACTAAATAATACAAAAAATGAATTATGTATAACATTGCACATTAATAAATGTATCTAAAATCTACTTATGTCTATAAATGAAAATTTTTAATAAAAAATAATATCGATAATATTATATGGGAAGGTCAGTGTTGATGTTCATGTCTAGATTTTTCCTAAATACCCCTATGGTAGTGGTATGGGCAGTTATGTCCTCAATTCAAGTTATTTATTTATTTTTTGATTTTTTTTTTTCAAAATCTCTCGACTTACAATTTTTTTAAATTCATTTTAGTTTTTAAATTTTAAATTCAATTATACAATCTATATATTATATAAGAAAATAGTGTTTCTAACCCACAAGCCTTGTAGGAGTTTCAATATCTGTAACAACTCAAAAATTTAAGTTGTCCATTAAATTTTATATTAATATTATTTAATTATAAATGAGAAAAACCCTAAATGTTTCATTAAATATTCCGTAATAGTAAAATAAAATATTGAATGTTATAGGTGTATGAGATAAAGTGTAATTAAATTAGGGAGTGTATATTATCGAAAAAAGCGGTATATAATTAGTTTAAGATTTGGGCCCAAGTATAAATAAGCAACTAATCTAAACTTATCCAATTGAGGGATAAGCTTCAAGTCTAGAGCATGATGATGGCTACAAAATAGAGAGGCTACGTGTCACCCAAAAAGTGTTGAGCAAGTATTAAACTTGGTATAAAAGGAGTGGTGCCGTGAATGAAAGAAGGAAAAACAAACTAAGAAAGGAGAAGAAAATAGTAAAAGTCAAGAAGGTCTTTGATAGCAGAAAGAAAGAGTGGGATATTAATTTTAAGGTAACGTGTCAAGACCCGTGCATGGGGTAGGCTCAAGGCACTTTGTAGTCATAGTACAGCTCTGGTATTGCAATCAAATAGAAGCTCCAATGTATACATTTTTGTTATACTTAAATAAATATTTTGGTATCCTTTTATTTTACTCCGCTACACTATTAATTTGTTATGACTTCAGTTATTGTTTGTTGCGACGCTGAACCTTTGGGTACCGGATTTGGGTCGTGACAATATCTCAATCTTAACCTTTTAATTTTTTGATTTAAAAAATAAAAAAAAAAACTCAGCATTTATTAACTTCTCCTAACCCACAAGCCTTTTTGACTTCTTTCATACCTATTATCGCACCATTTTCAACTTCCCCTATACACTATGGTTAGTGATGGGATTATTAAACTATTTTTATAAAAAATCTAAAAAAAAAATAATTTGTATATTAAAAAAATATCTAAAACAAATATAAATTCTTATTAAAAGATAACATGTTGCAATTGCGGGGAAAAAAAAAAGAGAAAAAAAATTACACTGTAAAAAATAATTTGTATATTGAAAAAATATCTAAAATAAATATAAACTCTTATTAAAAAATAACAAGTTGCAATTGTGAAAAAAAAAAGAAGAAAAAAATTACACTGTGCATTTTATTAAAATCTAAAACAAATAATTTATATATTAAAAAAATATCTAAAATAAATATAAATTCTTATTAAAAAATAATAGGTTACGATTACAAAAAAAAAACTACACTGTGCATTTCATTAAAATCTAAAAAAAATAATTTCTATATTAAAAAAATATCTAAAATAAATATAATTTTTTATTAAAAAATAACAGGTTGCAATTGCGAAAAAAAGAGAAAAATTACACTATAAAAAATAATTTGTATATTAAAAAAATATCTAAAATAAATATAAATTCTTTTAAAAATAACAGATTACAATTGTAAAAAGGAGAAAAAAAAAATTACACTCTGCATTTCATTAATAATGCTAAAAAATGTGCCAAGTATTTGTGTAAAGGCTTGACATGTGTCAATTCTCAAATTATTAAATAAATATAGATTAAACCAAAGATCTCAACTTTAATGGCTAACAAATATTAGAAGTCCGACCATTGAAGCCTAATAACTATTAATTAATAGAATTTAGTAATTGAAAGGTCTCAAACCACATCTCTTTGTCTTTTTAAATGTTCCCTTTTTTTGGTTCATTCATTCATTCTAATGTTGATAGAGAATTGGACGTGTGGAAGAGTGACAGACATTAAAATTATATATTGAGTTATATAATTATTGTGATGAAAAATAAAGATTGTTTTCCTTTTCTATGGTGATTTATCTGGTTATACCTCCAATTAAACTGTCAGATGTGCTTCTACATCATCATTGAACGTTACTTTCATTTTTTTAGATACTTTGTCTCACAATTATTTGTGTTTGGTGTTATAAAATTTATTACATCTCTACTTTCTAAAGTTATCAGATGGACCTAATGTAAAAAGTGCAAACTATTTCAATATCATTCTCGAAATTAAAAATATAAAAAAAAACATATACAAAAAGTATATGAATAGACATGATTTTACAGCATTTGTTTGTGAGTTTCACTTCTTGAAAATCCTATAATTTATTTATTTTTTGTAATATATTTTATGTTTGGTTTATATACTTATATATATATAGTTTTCTTTGTTTTCTTTAAAAGTTTATTTTTTAGATTAATTAATTAATAAATAAATCATTTTCTATTTCAAACAATTTCATTTTTGTTTTTATTTTTTTATTTTTTCTTAAAATAGTTTTAGTTTTGAGCAATTACTTACTTTTTTTTCTCTATATATTGTAATTTTATGCATTTTAAGTGTATGATATTATCACTAATATACTCAGAGATACACTATGAAAGAAGTATCATGCGAAAATCAAGTAAGAAGAAGAAAAATAAATAAAACAATACGATGAATGTGAAGCAAAGATCAAAGATCAAAACTCTAAAGTAAGCAAGCAAACAAACAAGTAAAATAGAATGTTTAACAATAAACATTTGAAAATTTGCAACAAAATTTTATAATTTTCTTTTTTGCTAAGAAAATTCTATTTGGTACTAGCTAAATAAAATGCTTTTAAAATAGTTATTTTTTTTTAATTTGAAATTAAAACTATAGTAAATTTATGTAAGCATAATTGTAGCCACATTTTTTTACTTAATGTATAATATTTATATTGACTACCTTTTTCAGGTTTATCTTTTTAAGTATTTATATAGAAGTAAAAAAATGTTGTTAGAAATAAATTTTTCCTTAATTTAGTTATAAATTTTGTCCGTACATTATTTTTAAATTTTGAATAAAAGTAAATATAAAATAATTGATTGAAGATATGCTACATTTGTTATATTCCTTTTTTTTCTAAAAATTGCAATTCACATATATACAAATAATTGTAAACACAACCTGTACATAATACGGATAGAACACTAATTTATATATAATTAGAAGTCACAATACTCTGTGTACATATAATTAAGACAACTTTTAATTTTGTACTATTTTCTATACAAATTAATATAAGTATATTCATTTAATTTCTTCTTAACAAATAATCTTAAGACGCATATTAACCAAAACCTCTTATATATTGTCTTGATTCAATTGCTTTCTTTTTGACAATGATGAGAAATTTACCAACTACCACACAAGTGGGAGTTTTAAACACAAGTGGGAGACTTGATCTCTCTATATCTTCCTTTAAGAACCTTGCAAGGCTTAAAGTTGTCAAGTGGAACAACATTTCTGTTGTCACCTCTTGAAGCCATTTTTGAAAAATCACAACAGAATTTCACTATTCTGTTTTTCCAGAAACTAAACTTAACACTAGAAAATTCATAGTTTGAAATTTAATTCAAAACTGATCTAACCACTCACCCTAGAATCAAACATGGTCAAGAAAGTTTTCAAGAAGACTGGAGGGGTCACACTAGTCTCACTTAAGACCCAATTAAGCTTAGACAAAACTTTCAAGAGTATGTTGACTCCTAATCCATGGGAAGCAAATTTAGAATTAAGTTTTCCAAGGGATATTAAAACAAACCAATTCCCAAGAAAATAAATTTTGCTACTAGAATTACACCACTCATAAAAGTAAACTAGTACTCCCGGAACAGAGCCCATTATTTCTAAATAAAATCAGAAATATTTTAGCTAATGTTAAAATTTGGTTTCTTTTCTCAATACCAAAACACTTTGGAAATAATCAGATTATAACTAAAGACTTTTTTCAAACTTCGTTTTCAAACACTTTGGGAATAAAATGACTAAACCTAAAGACTTCCTCAAACCCCAAAGGTTTAAAACCAAATCTGTCTTAGTTGTCATTTCTGAACAAATAAGAAATACTCTTTAGCCAAGGCTAAACACTTTGGTTTCTATTACAGAAAACCAAACCAAGTTCCAAACTTACAAGCAATTTAAAAATTGCTAACCAAATTACAAGCAATATAAAAAATTACTACAACAATGATTAAGTAAATAAAATGCTTCTAACAATACAAGCAAATAAAACTTGCTTTTACACAATTGGTAAAAACCAACCAAACCTAAGCAAAAAATTATTCACTAAACAAATGTAAACCAATCCAAATAGGATTATCCATTTTCTAAACTCCTCTCCACGCTTAGGTATTTCTGTTCAAAAAAAAAAAAAGAGTTAGTAGTCCATAATTTTGTTTTACAGTCCCAAATCCTATTCATTTGGTTTTATATTTGTTTTTCCAATTCCTTTCGCATAGGTATTCTTGTAAAGTAAGTTAACAAAAAACCACAAGAAAATACAAGCCAAACAATATAAAGAAACATGAACCCATCTAGCAAACTATTTAATAATAAAATTAACTAATGAATTAAAATGCTAGATGAGTTACAAAATAAAATTTATAACTTCACAATTAATTTAAAAGTTAATAGCCATGAGTAATATATATCAAATTATTACACAATAATTATGCAAATAAATCTAGACAAGTTACAAAAAATTGAATACTCCAAACCACTAAACTACAAAATTAATAGGTTAGAGTTGCATTATAATAAACATGTAAACTTATAATTCCAAATAAATAAATTAAATTAATATGTAAGAGTTACATATAAATTTAAATCACAAGGAACATGTAAATAAATTAAATTAATATACAAGACTTACATATGAATTTAAATTACAATAAACATGTAAATAAATTAAATTAATATGCAAGAGTTACATATGAATTTAAACAAACAAGAACCGTGTAATACACATGTGAATGTTTCTAGCTGTGTGAGTGATTTTCTGATCACACTGCTCGCTTAGTAATCAGCTAGAGAGCACCGGCAGAATAGATGGCTTCAGCTAACCTGCAACAGAAATAGAAGGCTCCGGTGGTGGTTCTTCCACCCGAGAGCACTCCGACGATCAAGTCAGTATATCTCTCAAAGATAATCAAGTGCTAAATTCACTGCTCAAAGCATAAATTGCGTACCTTAGACCCACGGGGGTGCCTCTCTTTTATAGTTAACTCAATCCTAGTCCCGATAGAAGCTTGACTTCTATGGACTCCCATTCAGTGCTTACTTTGGACTCCTCAAGAGATAAGGATAGATTCCCTAAGAACATTATCCTTATCCATCTTGAAGTCTTTCCTCATTCTAGGACTCTTGTCCCCTATCCGCTTATCTTGGATTCCGACATCTTCGGAGATAACCTCAGCCTTGCAGATAACCTCGGCGTCATGACCAGGACACGCGGAACCTCGACTGACACGTCGGCGTCACCTTGCCACGTGTCGGTACTCAGAAAATATATCCCCACAACTGCCCCCTAGGTTCTGTTACCTCATTCTGAGGTGATGGAACCTATATCGGTACTTCCTGCCAGTACATCGGCTCAACATCTCTCAGCCGAGGTTGTTTATTCAGGCCGACATGCCTTCTTTAAGACTAAGGACTCCAAGAGTTCTTTCTAACGTATGAGCTGTCACGCATCACTTATTTCGACTGTTTCATCCACGTGTTTTATCCTTACGGAATCGTGCCTGTGACGCGCCTGTAAGCCGTCTTACGTCTGCGTGCGCCGTCTGACGCATTCGTTGCTCTAGGTGCATTAATTCATTTTCGCCGCCGTTTCAAGTTTTAACAAAACTTTTCCCTCTTTTTTCATTTCTTCACTTTTCATTCGATATCCTTGCTTTTTCTCTCTCTTGCTTTTTCCTCCCGAATCCTCCATTGTTCCAGACTTCAAGCTCTGCAACTGCCCTCATTCCTTCCTCTTGGTGAAGCCTTCGCCGTTCTGTTACTTCTGCAACCGTCGCCTGACTTCGGCGATCTTCATACCGGCTTCATAAGCCACAGTTCCCTTCGTTTTCAATTCTCTGATGTTCTTTTTTGCCATTACTGCTTTGTTCAAACATATGATTTGTGAATCTCATATCTAAGTGTGTTTATTCCACAATTTTGCCCCTTATCCATGCCTTGAATACTCGTATTGTTCGCCGTTCTCTTGCACCTTTGTCACTGTTCTTGACCTTGTACCACTTGTACTCACTATGTTCTTGATAGTCCATCTTTGTTCTTGATTCTGAAACTTCTTCTTATTTTCTGCTTTCTGTGTTTTTTTCCAGATTTTTGCCTTCAATCTTCGTTTCCATAGACTTAGGTTTGGGATTTGTTTGTAGAACTCACAATTTAGGAAAAAAAAACTGAAACCTGCACTTACCTAAGTGTTCGCTGAGGTCCCAATAACCCTTTCAAAACATCTTCTTAAACCCAACCTCCTTGAGTAAGCCGATATCATGGGTATGTGGAAACATAGGGTAAACACCCCATCCAAACTAGAATACTTTAGACAGGAGTTTGAAATCCCAGCTGACGTCCATCTGAGGTTGGCTGGGGATGATGACTCCATCATGCCTACTGATGACTCCATGCCCTTCCCTGTAGTTGCCTTTATTGAGTGTGGACTTCGGCTTCCACTCAACATCCTTTTTCGCGAGATTCTCCATTATTATAAGTTGAACCCCATGCAACTTGCCATCAATTCTTATCGAGTGATCAATGGTATCATAACCTTAGCTAAACAGGAAAACGCTAGGATCATCTTAGCCGATATTCAATACTACTATACCATGTGCGGCCTCAATTTGAAAGAAAAAGCTACATTTATTACCTTAAGCCGAGGTCCACAGAGTTCAAAATCGTAGCCGACCTCCCAGACTCCAACAAGGGAGCTGGGGATGACTATTTCATTACTTCGGGGAACTGGGAATTTGCCCCAGATGAAGACCTCCATCTCTTCCCTCTCCTCGATCAGTCTTTGTAGAGGGTAATGGTAAGAGCCCTGCATTCGTACTTACTTGTTTTTAAAGTCTTGCATACTTCATCTGTTTAACGTCTGTTTTTCTTGCAGTTGTTCCTAAGCCACCAAAAAATTTTCGTCAATCCTTCTTTCCCAGCAAGGATTTGAAGAAACTCTTAGACCTGCCAGTCCATAAACAGAAGGCGCCTCTGCTTCTCAATTTTATCCCGACGTACAAATCAGCTCTCCCCGACGTTCCTAAGAGGAAAAAGAAGAAGAGCCTATCTCCTCCTTCTGCCACAACCCCTTCAGTTGCTACCGAATCTCGGCCAGATCAAGAATCAACTTCTGATCCAGCAGAACAGCTGTCTACCTCGACTCCATACTTGATCCCACCATCTCAACGAAAACGTCGCCGACAACTTACAGTTTCTTCTGCCGAGATGGGTCACCCAAAACCAGTTGCCAAAGATCTCCTGGCCAGTATTCCAACTGATGTTGATGCTCAATCAACACAAGCCCTACCTCCACCGAAGCTGAAAAGAGTTTAAAAGGCTCAACCAAAGGCCAAGGTGACTTAGGTTGAAACTGAAGACACTTTGCCAATTTCCAAGCTGGCTCCGAGTGAGAAAACTGCCTCTGTCCCGCGAAGAGGTCTGCTGAAACACTTCCATCTGAATCTACCAAGTCCAAAAGGCTGAGGTCATCTTCTGCAACGACCTCGAGGTCTAAGAAGCCAGATGCCCCCTGGGCCCCCGAGATTACTCTGGAAGATAAGCCTGTTATGGCTAGTGATAGCGCCGACGATATAAATGTCGGCGTTGCCCTCAGTACTGCACTGCTTCTTCCAGGTGACCTGGAGCGAAACGCCGAGTTCAGTGAGTAAGAGAACTACGCTCTCATGCTTCAACGCTCTGTTCAAGTAAGTATTGTTACTTGGTACTTTTTCTTTCTTTCTCTTTATTTCATACTTGGAATATTTTCTAATACTTCTGTTTCCTTTCAGGCCACCCAGCATGCCCACTCTTTCTCAATGCAATCTTTTGAGAATCGTGAGAAGCTAGCTGAGAAGAAGAGGGAGATCTCCACACTTCAAAAAACCAATAAGAGCCTGCAATCAAAGATGAAGACCCTGGAGGATCAGGCCGAGGTCGCCATCAAAGAGAAGGATGATGCCGAGGAAAAGGTCGGTGCCGCTGAGGCAATAAACAAAGTTCTTCAAGCCCAGCTGAAAGAGGCTAAGGACAAAGTGGCACAGGCCCAGAAGGAGCTTCAAGACGCCTTGGCCACCAAAGAGGCCGAAATCAAAGATGCCGACGAAAAGGCATATGCTCAGGGCATGGCCGATGTTACAGAGGCCTATGAAAGGCAAGTCAAGCAAGCATGCAAGAAGGGTTTCACCCTTGGCTGGATGACTTTGCTGAAGAAGCTTGATGTCCCTGAGGACTCCCCTTTAAGAATGCCGACGCCATTCCCCTGCCATTCCCTCCAACTCCACCTCAATCTGATGACGATTCTGAATCTGAGGAGGAGGTTCTGGTGAGGAAGCCCAAGGAAGCTGTTGCTGGGACCAAGTCTTCTCCTCAAAATGAGCAAGTCCTAGACTTGACTCAAGATGAGGATGGTGAGGAGGTTCCTGAAAATGACGTTCCTGAGAAGACATCAGCCGACGTCACCTTTGCCGACAAGAGCCTCGATGAAACCCTGGCCCAAATTGATGCCGAGCTCGTGGCGGAAAAGGCTGCCGAGGCGTCTTCTCAACAATCGTCTGAACTTCAAACTCAACCAACTGCTACTGCTGAAGAGCTTAGCCTTATGTTTTTTTCCTTTTGTACTTTTGCTTTTCTTCTTTTTGGGAACAATTGTAAGTTTTTGGCCGATGTGCCTTTTAATGAATACAACTTCCTTCTTTCTTTGAATGTTTGTATGCTTGCTTTGTATGCCTCCATACTTGGAATACTTTTGTATATCTTTAATATATACTTCCTTCTTTGTGCAATCTTCTCGGGGTGACATACCTCGGTTAACAATGATCTCGGTTTAACTTCAACTTGTAAATTGCTACAAATTTCAACAAGTGTTAAACAATGATCTTGGTTTAACTTCAACTTGTAAATTGCTACAAATTTCAACAAGTGTTAAACATAACATCGGTTTAACTTCAACTTGTAAATTGCTACAAATTTCAACAAGTGTTAAATATAACATCGGTTTAACTTCAACTTGTAAATTGCTACAAATTTCAACAAGTGTTAAACAATGATCTCGGTTTAACTTCAACTTGTAAATTGCTACAAATTTCAACAAGTGTTAAACAATGATCTCGGTTTAACTTCGACTTGTAAATTGCTACAAATTTCAACAAGTGTTAAACATCATCTCGGTTTAACTTCAACTTGTAAATTGCTACAAATTTCAACAAGTGTTAAACATCATCTCGGTTTAACTTCAACTTGTAAATTGCTACAAATTTCAACAAGTGTTAAACAATGATCTCGGTCTAACTTCAACTTGTAAATTGCTACAAATTTCAACAAGTGTTAAACAATAATCTCGGTTTAACTTCAACTTGTAAATTGCTACAAATTTCAACAAGTGTTAAACAACTTTGTCTTCTCTCTGCCCCCTAATGTGAACCTAAGTTCCACTTGGGTTCTCATTATTCATGTCTTCCAGAAACCACATTATGCAACTTTATTAGTCATAAGTGTTGAAGAATTCTGCTAAAATTTTATTGATGTTGTCGGTAAAAAACAAGTAACATCTAATGATAGAAAAATTTCAAATTACAAGTGTTCTAGGGTCTTGGCATTGCTTTGCCCTCATTATCTTCAAGCCGATATGCCTCATTGCCCAATACTGAAGTGATTCTGTAGGGTCCTTCCCAGTTTGGGCCAAGCTTGCCCTCCGTGGGATCCTTCTTGTTGCCGACGACTTTTCTCAGGACTAGGTCGCCGACTTGAAATTCCCTTGGATTAACCTTCTTGTTATAAGCTCTGGCAAGCTATTGCTGGTATGCTGCAAGCTGTATTGCAGCTTTCTCTCTTCTTTCTTCTAGAAGATCCAGATCTCGGGCTAAGATTACATCATTGGTCCCGTTCTCAAATCCCTGGGTTCTGATCCCTGGGATGCCGACCTCCAATGGAATGACTGCTTCTGTGCCATAAGCCATGGCAAAGGGGGATTCCCCTGTTGATCTTCTTGGCGTAGTCCGATATGCCCAGAGTACATTGGGCAATTCGTCTACCCACTTCCCTTTTGCTGCCTGCAGCCTCTTCTTTATCCCATCCAGAATTACTTTGTTGGATGCTTCTGCTTGTCCATTGCTTTGTGGAAAGCTTGGGGTTGAAAAGTAGTTCTTGATCTTGAACTTTGCACAGAAGTTCTTGATCAGCTTACTGTCAAATTGAGTTCCATTGTCTGCAACAATTGCTCTTGGAATCCCAAATCTGGTGATGATGTTTCTCCATATGAAGTTCTTGACATCCATATCTCGGATCTTGGCAAGAGGTTCTGCTTCTATCCACTTTTTAAAGTAATCTGTTGCTACCAGCAGGTACTTCCTTTGCCCAGTTGCTTGGGGCAATTGCCCAACGAGATCCATGCCCCATTGGGCAAATGGCCAAGGACTGGATACAGGGTTTAGGTCAGCAACTGGCTGGTGTATCAAAGGTGCAAACCTTTGGCATTGTTCACACTTCTTCACGTAGGCTTCTGCATCTTTTTGCATGTAGGGCCACCAATACCCCTGGGTAATGGCCCTGTGAGCTAGTGATCTGCCCCCAGCGTGGCTTCCACAAATTCCTTCATGAATTTCATATAAAAAATCTTCAACCTGTAGAGGGTGTACGCACCTTAAAAGGGGTCCAGTGAAGGACCTTCTGTAGAGATGTCCTTCTGCTGTCAGACTGAATCTTGCCGACTTCAATCTGATCTTGTGTGCCTCCTTGCGGTCATCTGGCAGCTTTCCTTCTTTTAGGAACGCAACAATTGCGTCCATCCAGCTTGGTCCCATGTCTACGCACATTGCTTCATGCTCTGTGGTTACTGGTTCAATGCTCGGGCCCGACAAATATTCAATCATTATTGTCCTTGCTTTTCCTGGTTGTATTGCACTAGCTAGGTTGGCCAATGCATCGGCATGGTTGTTATCATCTCGGCCTACTTGAAGTAGTCTGCAGTTCTGGAATAAGGCTGCCAGCCTGATGACCTCCTTTGTGTAGGCCGACATTCTTTCATCCTTTGTGTAGGCCGACATTCTTTCATCTCGGGCTGCAAACTCGCCCGTTGTCTGGTTAACTATCAATTGTGAGTCACAAAAAGCTATTACCTCATCTGCTTGTACTGCTGCTGCCAGCTTCAGTCCTGCAATCAATGCTTCATATTCTGCCTCATTGTTTGAGGCCTTAAACCCCAATCGGATGGACTGTTCTAATATCTCTCCATCTGGGGATATCAGTACTACTCCTGCCCCCGCTCCCTGTCGGTTTGAACTCCCATCAACAAACAGTCGAAAGGAGTCGCCGATGTAAATGCTGCAGGGTCTGAGTTTCTCTTCTTTCCTTTGTTCTTTTGTCTTTGGCTGGGCTTCTCCTTGCTTGTTTGGACATTGTCTATCTTGGCTCAATGGAGCCCGATGTTCGATGGATTCTGGCGTGAACTCGGCCACGAAGTCGGCCAAAACCTGGCCTTTGATTGCAGTTCTGGGCCTGTACTCCAGGTCATACTAGCCTAGGGCGACTGCCTATCTGGCTATTCTTCCTGTTAAGTCTCCCTGCTGCAATAGGGACTTCAATGGATGCTCTGTCAATACCACAATTTTATGGGCCTGGAAGTAATGGTTCAACTTCTTTGAAGCCATTACTAGAGCCAGTGCCAATTTCTCTAAGGGTAGATACCTTGTTTCTGCGTCGGCTAGGGTTTTGCTTACATAGTAAACAGCCCTTTGCTCCCATTTTTCTTCTCGGATTAGTACTGCACTTATCGCATGTTCTGAAACTGCCAAGTACAGGAACAGCTCCTCCTCGGTTCTGGATTCGAAAGAACTGGAGCTGTGGTTAGGTACTTCTTCAGATCGGCTAATGCTTCTTCGCACTCCTCTATCCAAAGAAAGTCTGTGGCTTTCTTCACTAATTTGAAGAAAGGTTTGCACTTGTCTGAGCTTCTACTTATGAACCTGTTCAGGGCTGCGGCCCTTCCAGTTAGCATCTGCACCTGTTTTGCCGACGTCGGGCTCTTCAACTCTAGGATGGCCTTGATCTGATCTGGGCTGGCCTCGATGCCCCTTCTGGTCACCAGGTATCCTAAAAACTTACCAGATCCAACTCCAAATGCACACTTCGATGCATTGAGTCGGAGCCGATATGTTTTAAGGATTTCAAAGACTGCTTTTAGATCGGCGAGATGACCCTCAGGCTCCTTGGTCTTAACGACCATGTCGTCGATGTAGACTTCTACTGTTCGGCCAATCAGGTGTTTGAACATCTTGGTTACCAATCTTTGGTAAGTGGCTCCTGTGTTTTTCAACCCAAAGGGCATTACTCTGTAGCAGTATAGCCCTTTGGGAGTGATAAATGCAGTCTTCTCTTCATCCGCAGGGTCCATAGCTATCTGGTGATGCCCCCTGTAGGCATCCAGGAAGCTCATCCTTCCATGCCCCGAAGTGGCATCCACTAGCTGGTCAATCTTGGGTAGAGGGAAGCTGTCTTTGGGACAAGCCTTGTTTAAACTGGTAAAGTCTACGCAGACCCTCCATTTACCGTTCTTCTTCTTTACCACCACTGTATTGGATAGCCATGTCGGGTAGTGAACTTCTCTAATGGCCCGTGCCTCCAGAAGTCTGTCTACTTCTTCCTCTACTGCTTCGACGTGCATCAACGTCGGTCTTCTGGCTCGTTGAATTACAGGTTTGGCCGACCTGTCAACATTCAGTTTGTGGCAAGTGACCTCGGGGTCAATGCCAGGCATTTCGTAAGGTGTCCAAGCAAACACCTCAATATTTGCTCTTAGAAAAGCTTCCAATTCTCTTTCCTCTTCTTCGGCTAAGCCCGAGCCGAGAAGAAAGAAGCGTTCTTCATCCCCATCCTAGACGAGGATTTTCTTCAGTGCCTCTTCGCTCTTTTCGGCGGGCTCCTTGCTGACGTCTTCAAGGACTTCCACGTCCTCATCTTCAATTTCTGTCTTTTCTGGCTCTCGTATGCTGCAGGTAGATTTCATTGCTGCCATGGAGCAATTCTTCGCCTGCAGCTGATCGCCCCTGATTTCCTCTATCCCATGCTCTGTTGGGAATCGCAATAGTTGATGCAATGTTGAGAGAACTGCCCCCATCGCATGCAACCATGGCCTTCCCAAGATGATGTTGTAAGGGGAGGGTGTGTTGATGATGGTGAATTCTGTCTTGATCTTCCTGGTGCCAGCTTGCACCTCCAAGTTTACTGCTCCCAGTAGCCATGTCGGCGTTCCATTGAACCCAACCATTGGGCCATTGGATTGTTCCATATCGTTCGGGTGAAGGCCGAGATCGGACGTACATGATGTCGCAAGAGCTGCCTTGGTCAATTAGGATGCATTTCACTTGGCACTCCCCAACCTGGAGGGATACTACCAAGGCATCATTATGCGGATGCTGGACTATCTCTAGGTCGGCTTCAGTAAAGGTTATCATTGGTCCCTGGCATTCTTCTTTCCGATGTCTTTTCTCCCCGACTTGATAGACATGTTGTAGGTGTTTTACCTTCTGGGTCTCCCCTCTAATTTCGTTCTCGTTGACCTTTAAGTGAATCACATTGACTACCCGAGGTCCTCCTGCCTGTGGTTGCTGTGCTAGGGGAGGCAGAGCTGCTAGTGCTTGAGGCAATATTGCCTGTTCTTCTCTTGTTCTGGCCTCGTCGACCAGATCTCTCAGATGGCCTTGCCTTACCAAGTCTTCCAAGTGTGCTTTCAGGGCTCTACAACCCTAAGTCATGTGTCCCTCTTCATTGTGGTAGGCACAATGCCTGGCAACGTTCCTCCCCATGAATTCCCCTGGTGCCCTTGCTGGTGCTCTGAAATAGGGCTGGTTCCGAATTTGATCCAGAACTTTGTGAATTGGAATTCAGAACACAATTGTCACTGCCTGTGCAGCTCTCAGTGTGTTTTCTTGTTTACTGGATCCATTGTTATCTTGGCCTCGCTTTGGCGAGCCGTTTCCCTTTTCTTGCTTCGTCTCCTTGGTCCCCGATGTGTCTTCTTCGGCTCTGGCATATTTTTCAATTCTTGCCATGAGTTCTTCCATGCTTTTTGGCAATGTCTTTGCCAAAGACTTCCGCAGAGGACAGTTGTCTTTTAGGCCGTTCTTGAAAGACACGACCGCCACTTCTTGATTGCACTCGGGTATTCGGTTGAACACCTCATAGTATCTTTTTGCATAGGCTCTAAGGCCTTCATCCTTGCTGATCTTCAGGGCCAACAATGCGTCCACCCTTAATGGCTGCAGCTTGTTTGTTACGAACCTGGCCACAAACATCTCGGCCAAGCCTTCCCAAGTCTTCACGCTTCCCATTGGTAGTTTGTGGAACCAATCTGATGCAATCTCCCCAAAGGATGAGGGGAACACTTTGCAGAGCAACGGCTCGTTCCCACTATACAATGCCATTGAGTTTAAGTATAATCCAACGTGGAAGTTGGGGTCTGACTTACCATCATAGATCTAGAACCTCGGCATACTGAATCTCTTTGGCGCCTCAAAATTGTCTAACTCTACCGAGAATGGAGTTCTCGGCTTTACTGTGGATGTTACTTCGGCATGATCTTGCCTCCTCTTGAGGTAATCTCTCAAGCCCTCTTTTGTTCGGCCAGGTGCTCGGCTATCTCCGGCTTTCAGTCTTTTCGGTGCACTAGTTTCGGCTTCGAGGTGAGTCCTCTTTGACCCTTCTCCATGAGTTGTGTCGAAGCACAGTGCCTGCCCCTGAACATGTCGATGTCCCTTGGGGTCTGCCTTCTTTGTGTGATGCGTCCTCCGTGATTCTTCTCTTCCTGGCTCCCTTCGTCCGACCTCCCTAGAAGGTCGGTGAGAGTGTCTTTCGCTTCCGTTGTGCTGAGGTGCTACGGGGATTGTTCTTTGCCTTCCCTTCTGGGCATTGGCCGCTGAAATCGGTGTGTCCTGCAGCGGGAACGGTGGTTGCATGACGTTATTTTGCATCATGAAATTGACGACCGATTGCAGGTCTGCCAATTTGTTTGCCATCTGTTTCACCTCTTCGTCCCTTCGTAGGCACCTGTCCTTCCATACCTGGAGGTCGCCTTCGTTGTAGTACCCGCTTCAATCAGGTTTCTTTGGTACGTCGCCAGTCTGGCCGACGTCTTTTGCTCCGTGAGTTTGTTCATGAGTTTCTGTGTTGGACCTGTCTCCTTCGACATCAAGGTCAATAGGTCTCCCACTCCCACCAGGAGTGTCGTCTCCAATCTTTTCTTGTTGTCCGTTACTGGCCATCTATCCTTCTTTTCTTCCCACAGACGGCGCCAAATTATGTGAGTGATTTTCTGATCACACTGCCTGCTTAGTAATCAGCTAGAGAGCACCGGCAGAATAGATGGCTTCAGCTAACCTGCAACAGAAAGAAAAGGCTCCGGTGGTGGTTCTTCCAACCGGGGGCACTCCGATGATCAAGTCAGTATATCTCTCAAAGATAATCAAGTGCTAAATTCACTGCTCAAAGCATAAATTGCATACCTTAGACCTACGGGGGTGCCTCTCTTTTATAATTAACTCAATCCTAGTCCCGATAGAAGCCTGACTTCTATGGACTCCCATTCAGTGCTTACTTTGGACTCCTCAAGAGATAAGGATAGATTCCCTAAGAACATTATCCTTATCTATCTTGAAGTCTTTCCTCATTCTAGGACTCTTGTCCCCTATCCGCTTATCTCGGATTCCGACATCTTCGGAGATAACCTCGGCCTTGTAGGTAACCTCGGCGTCATGACCAGGACACGCGAAACCTCGGCTGACACGTCGGCGTCACCTTGCCACGTGTCGGTACTCAGAAAATATATCCCCACACTAGCAATTAATATCGAAATAAGATCATACACATAACTTTAGAAACAATAAGCACGTAACAAAAAATTAAAATCTAGAAAATTTTGAACATGCAAATTATTTTATGAAATTATAAAATAAAGAAGCATCCAAATCATGGTAGGAAATAAAAGTCATGCTCATAAATCACACTATATTACAGAATAATAGTAAAATCAAATAATGAGCATGCAACGTATGGTAAGCTGAACAATTAAAAAAAAATATATTGCACATGAGATATGGTTATAATTATTCCTACTCATGAATTCCAGGTTAAACATGCAATTGGCAACAGTGGGCTATACATATCCTCTTTGTTCTCAATACAATATGTAGTAGACTAATTTGACTTTCAAGTCAAGAAAACATGGCTGCAACAGAAGGCTACTGGTTGTTTTTTTTTTTTTTTTCTCCATTATTAATCATGCAAAACTGTGGGCTTTCTATGTGGTACAATCTGATTAATGTGTTATAGTGATCATGAAATTATGAGATTAAATTGTCTCTTGTGTTGAGTAAATGTTTTATATATGTTTGGACGTGTTGAGAGTAGTTGAAGGGGTTGCCTACCAATAATGAATTATTGATAATATCACTCTGACTTGAACTTAAGATTGAAAATGTGATGATCGTGTGGAGTCAGACTTGGGTTATACAATGGGTTATAAATGATGAGAGGAAATCGAAATTGGTGATCGCGCTTTCAAGAAAAAGTAATAAAACAAATATTATGTGTTATTTTGTCACAAATGAAAAATGAGGTAATGTGTAAGAATTGTTCATATGGGAAATGGGTAGCAAAAGTGGAACTTGGTGTTGTTAACTAACTGAATGGTTTTTGAGAAAAGTACGTATGTATGTTTACTTTGGCTTATAAAATGTCACATTATGTATACGGTATAAGATTAGCATTCATGATCATATCTATTTGTAAGTTGTTATTGTTGAGGATCATGTTGTGATCCCTACTGGACTATATGTTCATCCCACGTTGCTAATCTTTTTCAAGTGAATAGCATGATGTTTTACAAGGTCATGGAACTTCCTTAATTGTGGCCACTGGGCCTTTTATGTGTAGGCGGAACGCCATTGATGTAAAAAGGGTTAAACCCTCCACTTGATTTAAATGATGTAAGCCTGCGGGCAACTTATTCCGTTATGTCCATGTTGCATTCATTTTATATTCGAATGAGAGAATTCTTACACATGTATCCCTTGTATTTATAATGAGCTTCTGTATGCCATCTCTGAATTTGAATCTATAATAATGGCTTTGGTAATGGATTCCGAGTAATAAAAAGTGGGGCGTTACATTGCACAACACTACTCAAATGTGCAAAACAAACTCCTATAGACTAGGTAAATAAAAACAACCTATAGAACAATACTCCATTATTAACTAAATCCTAAAAACTAGGACAACCAATTCCTACAGACTAAGACAACTTTGACTGACTTAATACAGAGAAAATAAACTTGCAACTCTAAATTATTAAACAAAGGGATCATTGAGTGTAGGGGTTAGGGTTTGATGTCTTAAATGATGCCATGGAAATATCTTTACTAGCATTGGTGGAAAGGAACAACCTTTTTGCTAGCAACTTTCAGCCTAGAAAGAGAGTCACCATAGGTGGACACAGTTGGGCAATTAACAATCAGTTAAAACTTGAAAGACTTCTTTGTTTTTTGATAAGGTCATTAAAGGACCTAAATTACAATCAGTTTACTTGGTTTAAATTTTCTGAATTTAATTTTTTGAAAATTGAGTTTTTTTATTTTTCATATTTTTTTTTTATTTTTAGTGAATAATTTTAAAATTTTAAGTAATTTTTTTTATATTTTTTAAATGCAGCTTACTTAGATGTATCTAAAAAGTAAAATATTTAACAAAAAAAAACAATAAATACATAGGATTATGAATTTTTTGTTTAACCAGGTTTTGGGAACTTTTATCAAATAAAGGTTGGCTTGCCTACTTCTGAAATGCATTTATTAGACTCTTTTAAAATATTGTGTCTGGATTATGAATTTGGTAGGGATTTGAAAAAATAATGGGAAATGAAAATGTGAGGAAAAAAAAAAAAGAAGATTATATTTCATTTAGATTTCACTCGCCTTTTTCTTTCTCTATCCAAATCCCTTACCAAATCTATAATTCAAACGTGCAAGGTTGTGTTTAAATCATGAATTTATGTAGAAATTTGGAAAGCAAAATGAAAAGATAAGTGAAATGTTAAACCCTAAACCTTAAGAGCCGTATTTGGATTATGAATTTGAGTTGGAATTTAAATTTTTAAACGTTTTCCTTTTTCCTTCCCAAAGCCTAGTGAAATCGATAATCCAAACAAGGTTGCAACGTGAAATCCCTTCAGCATAACATATCTATGAATTCACATTTTAACTATTCAATGTCTTGGTGTACATAAGTTATAATAGAAAACATATTCTCTGTTGGAACAATCTTTTGCGTAAATAAAATAAATTGAAACAAAAACAAATAAATAAAATAAATAAATTACAGAATTTATTTTATCGAACCGAATGAAAAATAAAAGATCAAGTCGAGTGTGTGACACTCTGTCCTTAAGACAGATTCGCCCCACTACGGTGCTTACGGTTATGTGGTGTCTATCTTCCAGGATACAATGATCTTCACAAATTTGTAGTAGCACTCCAAACAAATTTGTCTGGCGAACTAGAACCTGTGTTCTATACTCTCTTTAATATTTCCTAAAAACTAATATGAAAAATTTATGCAAACAGAGCAAAATCTGGACAAAAAAATGAATTTTTTCTAACTGTTTTGGAGTATCTCGGGATGTCAAGACTGCTGGAAAAGGATCTCAATTTATAGGCAACTTTGGTGACTGTTTGGACAGCCCGAACAGGTACAAAAATGAGGTCAACAGGTGCCAATTCAAATGAACAGATCTGCAGCAGTTTCATTATCTGTTGGCAGTTTTAAAACTGTCTAAAACTGCTGAGCAGTTAACCAATCTATCTAGAACAATTTGAACCTGTTGAACTTTGTTTGGAATCTATTTAAATCTATCCGACAGTTTAAAAACCTGTTTAACAGTTTGGAAAAAATGGAACTCGGAGGCATAATTATTGGACAATAAATTTGAATTCAAATTTGAATTTGAAATAAAAATAATTTCCTGCAATAATTTTTGGAAAAATTCAAATAAATTTTATCCAAAAAATTAATGTTAGAATCGACCCGACCCACAACCCACACCCGCGCTCGGCCAGACGGATGACAGTGGTGACGCGCGAGCGCGTGTGTGGTTGTTTGAGCCAAGGTTCCATTTGTCCATAACTCCTCCCTTCTACAAACTTGGGGTGCCCCTTGGGGCCCAACCCAAGGTTGTACACCTAGAGCTTATATACACACATAAGTTCTCTTCAAGTTTCAATATGGACAAGCCTCACAAGGAAACCCACATTTAAAACTTAAATGTCCAATTCCACGAACCGAAAACGATGTCAAGTTCCCATTCACTCATAAATGGTTTTGACAAACCGTCTTCACTGTGTGACTTACCATGAAGCAAGGAACACATCACCTCTTCGGACCCACCCAAAAGACGTTTGGGGCCCACTCAATTTTGTGCTCAAAGTTGGCCCAAAATAAGCCTTATAAACTAAATTTTCCAACAATCCCCCACATGAATGGAATTTGATGCAGAGAAAATGCAACAACATGATCTAATTACAGAGAGTACTGAAATTGGAAATATTCTGCAAAGGATAGGTAGCTTTTGCCTTTAAACCTTCCTTTATGAGACACTATCGGATTTACTAGCTAACCAGTGAACATGATGTCTTGAACTGTTCAGCCGTTTGTGTAAACCAAGACAATAGAACTCACACAGTATATTCCCAGACACAGTTTAATTCTCACTGTTGTGTTCATTTTGGCCATGAACAACCTAGTCTTTCATGAGTGCTCTAGAGAATTGTAACCCTTCACAAATCTCATAGAACTGGCCTAGTTCACACTCACATAGGTAATTCTTATGAAGAGTATCCTGCCATACTCCACTAGGTTTACCTAGATATAAGAATCATTAAAAGTATTACTTAACCTAAAATGCTGCAGACATCACTATTTCATCATAGAAATGGGTAGGAGTTTGACTCCCTAGTGATCCTTTTGAGTCATACACAACTCGGTTTCCTTTTGAACCTAGATCTTGGGATCTCCAGTCAACTAGGTTGGGTTGCCGTTGTGGTATCTCTTATTTAATGGGCTTAAGTCCCATTCCCCTCGATGAATTCTCAACTGGCTTTCTTGCTAACCCTTTGGTTAGTGGATCCGCTATGTTGTCTTTAGACTTCACATATTCAATGGAAATAATTCCATTAGAGAGTAGTTGTCTCACGGTGTTATGTCGACGACGAATGTGTCGTGACTTACCGTTATACATATGACTCTGTGCTCTACCAATTGCTGATTGACTATCACAATGTATGCAAATAACAGGCACTAGTTTTGGTCACATTGGAATATCTTCAAGGAAGTGGCGAAGCCATTCTATTTCTTTCCCATCTTTATCTAAAGCTATGAATTTTGATTCCATAGTAGACCTAGCAATACAAGTTTGTTTGGAAGATTTCCAAGATACAGCCGCCCCACCAAGAGTAAAGACATACCCACTGGTGGACTTTGAGTCTCTAGTATCCGATATCCAATTTGCATCACAGTATCCTTCAAGTACTGCTGGATATCTAGTATAATTCAGCCCAATGTTCCGAGTAAATCGGAGATATCTTAGAACCCTTATAATTGCTTTCCAGTGTTCTACTCCTGGATTACTCGTATATCTACTTAATTTACTTACTGTATAAGCTATATCCGAGCGAGTGCAGTTCATCAAGTACATTAAGCTTCCAATACTTTGGGCATACTCTAATTGAGAAATACTTTCCTGTACATTCTTAGAAAGAAACAAATTAACATCTACAGGTGTTCTAGCAAGATGATCATCATCTTTACTGAATTTGTCAAGTATTTTCTCAATGTAATGAGATTGTGACAAAGCATATCCGTTTGATGTTTTGGTAATTTTCATACCAAGAATTACATCAGCAATGCCCATGTCCTTCATGTCAAAATGTTTATTCAACATTTTCTTAGTAGTTTTAATCATGTCATTATTACTACCTATGATGAGCATATCATCCACATAAAGACATACAATGACATAACCTTTGTCTGTGTTTTTAATATAAACACATTTGTCATACTCATTAATTTTAAATCCATTTGACATCATTGCCTTGTCAAATTTCTCATGCCATTGTTTTGGCGCTTGTTTTAAACCATATAATGATTTAACCAATTTACACACTTTCTTTTCTTTTCCTGGAACAGAAAAACCTTCTGGTTGTTCCATGTAAATTTCTTCATCTAACTCACCATTTAAGAAAGCGGTTTTCACATCCATTTGATGAATTTCTAGATTGTATAGAGATGCAATGGCAATTAGCATTCTAATGGATGTAATTCTAGTAACCGGTGAGTATGTGTCAAAGTAATCAAGACCTTCTTTTTGTCTAAAACCTTTGACCACAAGTCTTGCCTTGTATTTGTCAATTGATCCATCCGCCTTCATTTTTCTTTTGAAAATCCACTTGTACCCAAGAGGTTTACAACCTGGTGTCAAATCCACCAATTCCCAAGTGTGATTTTGCAAGATAGATTCAACTTCACTATTGACAGCTTCTTTCCATAAAGAAGCCTCAGGACTGGACATAGTCTCTTTAAAAGTTAAAGGCTCATTTTCTAACAAAAATATTAGAAAATCTAGGCCAAAAGATTTTGAGGTTCTAGCACGTTTACTACGCCTAAGTTCCTCTTTCTCATTTTGATCTATCTCTTGCTTTTGATCTTGTTCTTGATCATTACTAGTAATAGCATCAAAAGATCTTTTATTATTACTAGTCTCTTGTCCACTCTTATTTGGATACACATGTTCAAAGAAAGATGCATTTCGAGATTGAATAATAGTATTTACATGCATTTCGGAATGTTCTGATTTATGAATCAAAAACTGATATGCACTACTATTCTTGGCATAACCAATGAAAATGCAATCAACGGTTTTAGGATCTATCTTAGTCTTTTTAGGACTAGGAATAGTCACTTTAGCCAAACACCCCCACACTTTTAAGTATTTGTAGGATGGTACTCTTCCATGCCACAATTCATAAGGTGTTTGATTCATTTTCTTTCGGGGTACTTTATTTAAAATATAATTAGCAAAAAATATTGCTTCCCCTCACAAGTTTTGAGATAATCCAGAATTTATTAACATGACATTCATCATTTTTTTTAAAGTCCTATTTTTCCTTTCAGCAATTCCATTTTGCTGAGGTGAGTAAAGAGCGGTGATTTGATGAATTATTCCATGTTCTTTACAAAACTCACCAAAAGGTGATTCATATTCACCACCTCTATCACTTCTTAGTTTTTTGATTTTCTTACCAAGTTGATTTTCAACTTCATTCTTATATCGAATGAAAGTTTCCAAAGCTTCATCCTTGGTTCGAATTAAATAAACATAACTATATCTAGTATAGTCATCTATGAAAGTGATAAAATATTTTTTTCCACCTCTAGTTTGAATTGATTTAAAATCACAAATGTCACTATGAATTAATTCAAGTGGTTCCGTACTTCTTTCAATTAAATGAAAAGGAGTTTTGGATAATTTTGCCTCAACGCAAATTTCACATTTATGATTTGAATCAATGTCAAATTTAGGTAAACATTTCATATTAATTAATCTACGTAAAGATCCATAATTAACATGTCCTAGTCTACCATGCCATAAATTTGAAGACTCAAGCAAGTAAGAAGAAGAAGTATTTTTATTAATAACTGAGGGTACAACGGTCATTACATACATCTTGAAAAGGCCATCAGACATGTAACCTTTTCCTACATACATCCCATTCTTAGTTAGTACAAATTTATCACTCTTAAAACACTAGCCTAAACTCATTCTTACTCAACAAAGATCCGGAAACAAGATTCTTGTGAATGTCCAGTACATGCAGCACATTGTTGAGAGTAAGTTCCTTTCCAGATGTCATCTTCAGAACAATCTTCCCTTGTCCTTCAACTTTGGAAGTTGAGGAGTTGCCCATAAAAAGTTATTCACTTTTGTCTACTGTAGAATAACATGTGAACATCTTTTTGTCGGCACAAATGTAGCGAGTAGTACCAGTGTCCACCCACCATTCTTTAGGATTTTCGACAAGATTTGTCTTGGAAACAACTGCAGAAAGATTGATGTCATCTACACCATTGAAAATATTATCCACTTCAGTCATATGGGCTTGAGCAGGCTTCTTGCTTGTTCTTCTTTTGCTTTTGCCTTTGCTACAACAATCTTTGGCCCGATGTCCCTCTTTGTCACAGATGTAACACTTGCCATGAAACTTGTATTTTTTAATTTCCCTTCCTTTAGAGCCTTGTGATGAACTTTCTCCAGAAAACTTCCGTTTCTTTGCTTTTGGAGCATGTTCCACCACATTTTCCTTAGACTTCATAGAATGCTTACCAGCTTGCTTTTTAGAATTGCAGTTGTCCTCCTCAATCCTCAAACGCACAATTAATTCTTCTAAAGACATTTCTTTGTGCTTGTGTTTGAGGCAGTTTTTGAATTCTTTCCAGCCTTGTGGTAATTTCTCAATTAAGGCTGCAACTTGGAAGGATTTACTGAGTGACTTGCCTTCTGCGTGAATATCATACAGAATTGGTTGGAGATCTTGAACTTGGCTAATCACAGTCTTAGAATCAACCATCACAAAGTCCAGAAATTTGCCAACCACAAATTTCTTTGAGCCGGTGTCACGACCCAAACCCCCCCCTATGGGTTTAGCACCGTAACCGGCCAGTAATCCGAGATTACCGAAGGCTTGCTTAACAGTAATACAGTAAAACAGAGTACAGGGGCATGGCGGAAGCAATTACAGTAAGGCCTAGTTTGGGAAGACTAAATAAGTACACTTTTTGACTTTTTATGAAATATGGGTTGGATTTGGGTTGGGTTTGAAGTGATGTGTTAGAGAGGTGATGTGACTTAAATAAGATGATATGACTTAAATAAAATAGTAACTTTTTGACTTTTTGTCTTTTTTCAATCTTCCCAAACTAGGCCTAATAAAACAGTGTCCAATGAGCTGTGGCAGTCTGTATGCAAAAAGACTTTCCATACATAAATACATTCGGTACAGAAAGAGTATATACATAAATGTACAATCATTCAGAAGACAGGGACGTAATCCCTATTAACAGTGCAGTACTATCAGTCTATACAGTATTACAAAAACAGTACAGAGACAGACGGGGAAATAAAAACACCCCTAAGCCATAGCTTGGCAGGCTCGGAACCTCGCGGTGAGGTACAGTGGTTGGCTTGACAAAACTGAAGTTTACCCTGACGCTTCTAGCTTTGATCCGGTGCCTGTACACCTACATATATATGAGCAGTGAGCTAAAGCCCAGTGAATAACATAAAGCGTAAAGGGGTTTAGAATGAATGTCCTTACAGTAATGAAAACGGTTCATTTCAATCAGTATATCAGTTATTCAGTACAGTAAACAGTCATATGTGGTACATCCATTAGCATAACAGTAAACAGTAGGTCTTAAAAAGACCGAACAGTCATTGTTGGCCATCAAACAATGGTGGTTCCAACAAGGGAACCGACAGAGATCTCTGTAATAGTAACAGTCAGTAACAGTAGCTGCTAAGGATGCCACAATACAGTTCAGAATATAGGACATACATTCATTCAATTAACAGTATCAGTTCAGAAAACAGTACAGTTCAATTGTTCAGAAGATAATCATTTTGAACATATCTTTACACAGTTGTTACTCACAGAGTTCTGGGCTACAGTAGGCTAGAGCGTCTCCTCGAAATGCCAACCCTAAACAGTACAGAATGAACACAAGCTACACAGTTGGGAAGGATAATAATAATTTAATCTCTAATTGCCTCGGTGTGTTCTACATCTATATCCTCATTAAGATGTCTTAAACTAGGCCTAAGAATGCCTAGGATGGGATGAGGATGCAAGGATGTATTCAGAAAACATTTTCAGAATTTGCAGTGAAACAGGGTCCCGCTCGAGCGCAGATTTCCCCGCTCGAGCAGACATGCAGACAACGGTTCCTGCTCGAGCGTCAACTTAGCCACTCTAGCGGACCAAAAAGTACTGGATAGGTGAAATTCATGCTCGATCGGGCGCTCAATAGCCGCTCGAGCGTAAGACACAAGGTCCCGCTCGAGCATCAATCCTTCCGCTCGAGCGGACTTCAACACAGTGCAAAGTACTGGGAGCACGAATTTCCCGCTCGAGCGCCATATTCCCCGCTCGAGTGGAAGACCAAAATCTGGAAAATCCAGATTTGAGCTCCAAGCTCAAAACTCAAGTTTTCAAACACCAAATTCGATCCTCTTGGGCCCATTTTCTGGAAAACCTTTGTAAACACATAGAATCACATGATGTAAAGCTCCATTTATAAAATTCAAGCCCAAGGGTGTTTCAAACAACCTCAATTTCAAACCCATTTTCAAGAACATGATCTCAAACAAGACATGCACGACTTTAAATCATTTCAAAGCTTTAGATACAAGCTCAAATGAGCTAATATCTTCAAAAACATGGTGAAATCATGGTCCATTGTAAAAGAATATGAACATGCATGTACAATTTCATAAAAGAACAACTTCAAAACTTCATGATGAAGGCATGCATGCATGAATTAAGCTATATCTCAACACCATTGAACCAATTCAAGCCTTAGGTCACTAAAGGCCCACTAATCATGCAAGAATAAACTCAATTACACAATAAAGAGGGTGAAATTCATACCTAGGTTCCTCAATAACAAGTCTAGAGGTTCAATTTGCCAATTACATTCCAATTCTTCAAGGTTTCAACAAAAATGACAAGATGAACTCAAGTTCTTCTCTCTCTCTCTCTCTCTCTCTCTCTCCAACGGTTATAACAAGAAGAATGGCTGAACAAGAGATGCATCTAAGTGTAATAAGGCTCAATATTGTAATAAACAAAGGCCCACTCACAATGGCAATTTGGTAGATGAGGCAACTTATGCAATTTAGCTTATTTTAATCTAATTTAAACATACCAAATCACTTTTTCAATAAATATACCATAAAATCACATAAATTATGACGATCATAAAACACTAATCGATTTCCGGTTCGGCCGCCGATAAGGCCTTCAATTAGCAATTTAAACATAAAACATGAACAGATCAATTAACAATCAACAGATAGAAAATGCATTTAAACAGATACAGTTAATCAATCAGTTTCAGATTTCAGTCAGTCAGTTCAGTATTTCGATTACTTCAGTTATCAATCATAATCAGTCTCGGTTTAACAGTAATCAGTGGTCATTCGGTAAACAGTGGTGAGGGTTATTACAGCCGGCATCTTCCTTTTTGTACTTTTTCTCCAAAGACTCCCAAAGTTCCTTTGTTGTCTTGATAGGACTGTAGACGTTGTATAATGTGTTGTCAAGTCCATTCAAGATGTAGTTCCGGCAAATAAAATTAGCATGTTTCCAGGCATCGACCGCAGCAACCACTTGCCGGTCAGTTTTATCCTCTTTCAAAATAGAAGCATCCTCACGAAGAAAACGAGTCAGGTTCAGAGTTGTAAGATAGAACAACATTTTCTATTGCCATCTTTTAAAATCAGTTCCTGAGAACTTCTCTAGCTTCTCACCGTGATTTACCGATACTGTCACAACAGGAGAGGAGGTCGGCGCAATTGCAGCCACCACACTAGTACTTGTTTGGGCATTAGTTTCAGTAGCCATGAATTCTAAATTATAAAACAAATTATAATTAGAATTTATACTACACAGAAAATTAATCCAAATTCACAGAATTAAATTCTGTAAAAATAAAAGAAACAAGAATGTAACTTTTATTTTCCAATTAATTTGGAAATAAAATAAAATTTTATTTAACCAAATTAATTCCACATAGAAAATTAAATTTCTGTAACACTTCAATAATTAAAAAAAAAAAAAACTAAACCAGAATTTTTTTTTAATTAAAGAACACTCAGAAATAATTTAAGAAACCAAAATTATTTTTTGACAAAATTCCACAAATAAACATTCTAAATTGTTAATGACACCAGTATATTACTACTAGTTGTCAAAGAAAATAGACAGTATATTACTACTATCTATCAAACAATATATTACTACAATTTATTTTCCAACCAGAATATTATTTTGTAAAATCACAGAAAATAATTTCTGTAAGAAGAAGAAAGAACAAAGGAAATAAACAAAAAATTCGGTAAACAGAATAATTCGAATCTGTCTTAAGATTGTTGGAACAATCTTCTGTGTAAATAAAATAAATTGAAACAAAAACAAATAAATAAAATAAATATCTTACAGAATTTATTTTCTCGAACTGAAAGAAAAATAAAAGATCAAGTCGAGTGTGTGACACTCTGTCCTTAAGACATATTCGCCCCGTTACGGTGCTTACGGTTATGTGGAGTCTATCTCTCAGAATACAATGATCTTCACAAATTTGTAGTAGCACTCCAAACAAATTTGTTTGGCGAACTAGAACCTGTGTTCTATATTCTCTTTAATATTTCCTAAAAACTAATATGAAGAATTTATGCAAACAAAGCAAAATCTGGATAGCAAAATGAATTTTTTCTGACTGTTTTGGAGTATCTCAGGATGTAAAGACTGCTGGAAAAGGATCTCAATTTATAGGCAACTTTGGTGACTGTTTGGACAGCCCGAACAGGTACAAAATGAGGTCAACAGGTGCCAAATTCAAATGAACAAATCTGCAGTAGTTTTATTATCTGTTGGCAGTTTTAAAATTGTCTAAAATTGCTGAGTAGTTAACCAATCTATCTAAAACAATTTGAACCTGTTGAACTTTGTTTTGAATCTGTTCAAATCTGCCTGGGCATATTTAAATTGTTTGAAATAACAGAATCTGTCCGAAATTTGAAGAAAACTGTTTTGAACAGTTTTGAATCTGTCTGACAGTTTAAAAACCTGTTTAATAGTTTGGAAAAAATGGAACTCGGAGGCACAATTATTGGACAATAAATTTGAATTCAAAATACAAATAATTTCCTACCATAATTTTTGGAAAAATTCAAATAAATTTTATCTAAAAAATTAATGTTAGAATCAACCCAACCCACAACCTAGCTTGGCACGGCCAGACGGACGGACGGACGGCGCGCGCGTGATGGTTTGAGCCAAGGTTCCATTTGTACATAACTCCTCCCTTCTACAAATTAGGGGTGCCCCTTGGGGCCCAACCCAAGGTTTTACACCTAGAGCTTATATACACACATAAGTTCTCTTCAAGTTTCAATGTGAGACAAGCCTCACAAGGAAACCCACATTTAAAACTTAAATGTCCAATTCCACAAACCCAAAAATGACGTCAAGTTCCTATTCACTCATAAATGGTTTTGACGAACCGTCTTCACTGTGTGACTTATCATGCGGCAAGAAACACATCACCTTTTCGAACCCACCCCAAAAGACGTTTGGGACCCACTCAATTTTGAGCTCAAAATTGACCCAAAATAAGCCTTATAAATCAAATTTTCCAACATTCTCAACTTGACATTTTAACAAACACCTCACACACACAATGAGGTGAGTATTCTTGGGCCTAGAGAGAGAGAGAGAGAGAGAGAAAATTGTGGGCGTTGGATTTGTCATGTTTTCCTGATTGGCCAAGGCCCAATTTTCAAACCCACTTGGACCTTAAATATATGGGTTGGACCCATGAGCTGGCCGATAGACCCATGTTGGAAGTTCATACTAGCCTCATATATATATCTATTAAATAATAGATATAATTTCTCTCTCTCTTACTTTTATTTTTATTTTTTGTGTACATATACAGTTTTAGTAAAATAATGAAATTAAAATTGATAAAAATAAATGAGTAGCACAGTATTAGCACTCCAACTGTGAAAGTAGTAACTACATTTTTATGAAATTAAAGATGCATAGAATTTAGTAACATAATCATAATGAATGTAATTATGTATTTTAAGAAATAAAGTTTATTTTTTTGTTTTTCTTGATTCAATATTCTACTCTAATTATTGTAATGCACTTGAAGATTTTGTGTTATAAGTTTTAATTTTTTTCATAATTGTTTTCTGAATTTAATAAGAAAGCTCAAATTAAAGCCCAAATTAAGCCCATATGGCCAAGTCCAACTTGAAGCCATGGGCTCGGACCATAAATTTTTGGTTCGGACGAGCCCATTGCCGAGGTTTAAGTTCACTTCTTTGGCTAATTTTCTTTGAATTATTTTTAAATTTATAATTATTTTAAAATTTTGAATAAATTATTTTATTTTATTCTTAGTCTCATTTTGTCTAAATGATTCTATTTTTATTTTTTTTTTAAACAAAAGATGAATTAAGTCAAACTAAAAAAAAAAAAAAAAGACAAAAAAACCTAACTCCTAAAGAAAACCATGGCATAGCTGGTCCTATTATTAGGCCATAATAGATCGTATTATAATCATTTAAATTGTTTATTATTTAAGTTTCTCTGTATAAATCATCAATTTAAAAATAAAGGACGAATTACATTAACAGTCCCTATAATTTGAAGATTATGTCATTTTGATCCCTGACTTTTCAATTGTGACACATTTGATCCTGAATTTTGAATCTTGTTTCAAGTAAAGGACAATTGAAGATATCATTGCTTAATTTCAAGGGCAAAATCATCAATTTAATAAAATATAAACTAATTTGAAAAATAAATGTCAAAAAATATTTTTGAATTTTTAAAAATTATTTCTACCCATTAAAGATAAAATTATGTAAAATTGATAAATCTTTTAGACATTTATTTGTTTATTTTTTTACTAAATTAATTTTTATTATGTGTTTGGATGATGATCATGTAATGAGTAGTTGTTTTTATTTTTATTAAATTAGTTTCTATTTTTTTAAAAGTCAAATATAGCGACAACTTTGATATCATTATTAAACCAATCCATTAAATCAAAAAACTCAAAACTAAAAACATTTCATATATTAAATATACCAATTGCACATTAAAATCCTAACAACCACTCATTACATGATCATCATCTAAACACATAAAAAAAATTAATTTGGTAAAATAAATAAGTAAATGTCTAAAAGATTTATCAATTTTACATAATTTTATCTTTGGTGGATAGAAATACTTTTTTAAAATTTAAAAATATTTTTTTGATATTTATTTTTGTCAAATTAACGATTTTGCCATTGAAATTAAACAATGGTATCTTCAATTGTCCTTATTTGGAACAAGATTCAAAATTCATGGTCAAGTGTGTCACAATTGAAAAGTTAGGGACCAAAGTGACACAAGTCCCAAACTATAGGGACTATTAGTGTAATTCGCCCAAAAATAAATTAATTTGATAATTATAATCAGGTGATTTTATTATATTTACTTTAAAGACAAAGTATTAGAATAAGGTGATTTTATTATATTTACTTTAAAGACAAAGTATTATGGCCTAATAATTAGATGACAACATACTTGTCATCTAATTTTTTTAAAGACAAAGGTAAAAAGTATTATGATTATTAAATTTAATCTTTCTATAAATAATTTATACACAAAAATTAACAAAATGAAAAATTAGATATTCAAAGTAAGACACATGATGACTCCACGGGCTTACAATTAGATATGATGATTTTTTCCCCTTCTTGTCCCTTGTGAGTTTTTCTTCATGAGAAGGTGGAGTAGGGATGGATTTACCTTTCCACTCAGATTAAAATATTAAAATATTATACTTAACGTTTATTTTTTTGATATTATTATATTTAAATTTCATTAACTTTAATTTTTATTAATATATTCATTTTTGGAAGTTACAAAATTAACTCGCTTCCACCCCACCCCAACCCTCAATAGATATAGGTGGGAGTGAGAGACTACATACATGACCCATTGTCATCCTATGTACAATTAGCCAAATCCTTGTTTGTCTTGCTTAAACGTACATGTGGGGACACATCGGACTTTCGAAGCTAAAACCAAGAGCTTTCACACTTTGAATTTGAGCAATCATATATCTAGCATTGGATAGATCTTATAATATCTTGTGTCTCTTCTATTAACTTTGTGTTATGCACGGAGAGATTGTCTAATATGATCAAAGTGCAGGTGGAGACAGGAAAATCGAAGGGTCATAAAACTTCAAATAACAGCCCACCAGTCTCGCATTTGTTCTTTGCAGATGACCTCCTTCTCTTTGCGAAATCTTACCAAACTAATTGTGATACAATCATGGAAACCATGAATGAGTTGCTGCATCTCAGGGTAGAGAATCAACCTGCAAAAATCTAAGATGTCCATTTCCCCTAATATTCACAAGAATTTAGCCAAGGAGCTTAGTCTATTTTGTGGGATTAGCCTGACTCAAGACCTTGGCAGATAGCTTAGCGTTCCTCTCATCCACAGTCGAGTTAGCAAAAACATCTACAGCAGAGTTATTGAGAAAATTCAGAAAAAGTTGTCCTCATGGAAGGCTAAGGCTCTATCCTTAGCTGGTAGAGCAACAGTGATCCAATCTATGTCATCCTCCATACTTTCCTACATTATGCAAACCTCTAAACTCCCTCAAAGCATCTACAAACAAATTGACAAGCTTAATAGAAACTTTCTATGGGGTGATCAAGAAGGAAGGAAAAAAGTTCACTTGGTTAACTGGAAACAAGTTTGCAAGAATAAGCAAAAATGAGGTATGGGGCTTAAGAGGGTTGAAGACCAAAACATAGCCCTTTTGGCCAAATTAGGATGGAAGATCAACTCAAAAAAAGAAGTTGCTTGGTCCAAAATTCTTAGAGGCAAATACCTCCATAAGGACACTTTTGCTAACTGGCCCGATAATAAGAATGCTTCATAAACTTTGAGGAGCATTATGAAGACTAGAGACATTCTAGAAAAGGGCACAAAATGGATAGTGGGGAAAGGGAAGAACATTTCGTTTTGGAAAGATTGGTGGTGTGGGGATGGGCCACTAGCTTCTTGTTTTCCAGGACTACACACCAATGAGGATGTTAAGGTAGCTGATATGATTAATGAGGAAGGAGGATGGTGTCTAGCTGAGATTGAAAATATTTTACCACACTATGTGCTACAACAAATACAACAAGTCCATCTTCCACAATCTGTTGAGCTAGCAGACAACCCCCATTGGATTGACTCCTCTAGTGGTGAGTTTCCAGTTGGGGCTACCTATACTCTAATTACCAATCAAGCATTTACTAATGGTTTGAACAACTGGAGCTGGATTTGGATCTGGAAATTGAAAATCCCTCAAAAACTGAAAGGGTTTATTTGGTTGTTGATGCTCAACAAAGTGCTTACCAATCATCAGAGGAGGATTAAAGGTCTCTCTAATATTGATGCTTGCCCCAGATGCCAGATCTACTGTGAGGACCTGAACTATCTTCTGAGAGAGTGTTAAAAAGCTGTGGAGGTTTAGGAAATTCCTAGTAATCATAGCTAGAGAGTGTCCAATGCGAACATGCCCTTAGATATATGGCTCCAACACAACTTAAAGAGCAAGAGCAAAGAGTTCTCTAATGTCCCTTGGGGTACTGTTTTTGTGGTTTCTTTGTGGAGGTTATGGAATGCTAGGAATAATGTGGTGTTCAGACAAGAGGAATGCAATGCACAGGAAACTGTGAGACAGATTCATCAACAAGTTGTAGAAATTCATCATACCTTCCAAACTGACCATTTCACAAGTGATATTTTATTCTATAGTACTGATTGGTGTCCTCCTTGTGTAGGGAAAATTAAGCTCAACATGAATGGATGCTCCAAGGGAAACCTTGGTCCTGTTGGGTATGGTGGGCTATTCAGAGATGTTAGAGGAGCCTGGATTCTTGGCTATCATGGGAAATTGGAGCTAGCTATAAGTGAGGAAGCTGAGCTTTGGGGAGTTTACAAAGGCCTCACCCATTATCTTGGAGAAAAGCATGCAGGATATTACAATTCAAATAGATTCAAAGTAAGTGGTGTTGAACATCAACAACAATACACCCAACAACTATCCCCACAGAGCTTTGCTAGAAGATATCAAATTCCTCATGCACAAATGCAATTGTGCTGTTAGTCACATCCAAGGGCGGACCCAAGATTCATCGATGGGGTGGACTAATATTAAGGTAAAATTATACAATATATTTTAAATATAACCACATAAGAAAAAAGAGAATTTAATAATATAATCTAGATTAATATCTAAATTTATTGATTAGAAACAATCTAACTAAGTTGTGCTCGACGAGTCTTTAAAAATTCGAATTCATCGATTATAGAATCTAGATCAATTTTCAAAAAGAATGAAATATGCTTTATCCTTTGAAGGAGAATACTCTACTCAATAAAATTGTTTAAACCAAATATGTTGAAATCGGCGATTCTGCTTTCCAAATAAGGACCCAAGATACTCAAGTTTAGGTTGATAAGGCCCCAAGTTCACATAAGCTCGTCTAACCTTATCTCGTTGATTAACTGGATATTTACAAATTTGCAAGTGTAAACCAGAATCCCATTCAATAACAGTTGAATCAAATTCGCTTAGTTTATTTGCTTGAGGCATGAAAGGCAGTTGCACATTAGAAAATGAGGTTTCAACAACATTGGATGTTGTACTACTAGACTTTTGTTTTGATTGATAGAATGAAAAAAGGGTTTTGCCTTTTTTGAGTGTGGAGGTTCCATTATTTATAACCTAATTTTTAAAAAAAAAATTAAAAATAGCCCTATTTAATATTAAACCAGAGTATATTCGCAATAATTTTAAATATTAAGGTTTTTATATACATCCTCAATAATTTTTATTTAAGCTTTCATTATTTTTATATATGTCCAAAAAAACTCCTTTAAAGTTCAAAAACTAAGAGCAATATAGAACATTGAACAAGGCAGCATCATAAAAAAACTAAGAGCAATATAATATTTGTTGCATAAAGACAAAATTTCAAAACCATTGTTAATCAAATCCATTCTCAACCAATAAAATAAAATAATTGGTTAATTACACTTACCAAAATTGTTAGGAAAGTGGAGTTACTGCAGGCTGCTGGAGACGACGGAGAGAGCCACTGTCTATCTATTGGAAGATGTAAGAATTTTTTTGGAAGATTTGTTCTTTAAACAAATACAAACCTATTGGGCTGCCTATCAATTTTTTTGGGTAAGTATTAGGCTGCCTATCTAAAAAACAAACAAAAAAGTATTGGCCCTTATTTGGGGCGGGACTAGATTGGGAGAGGTTGGGAGGCTGGGTTGGGCTGGGAAAAAAAATTTCTACAGATTTTTTAAATTTTGAGTTGGGTTGCAGCCACTTATGCCCAGCCCTAGGTTTGCCCTTGGTCACATCCTTAGCGAAGGGAACAAGTGTGCTAATGGCCTTGCAAACATAGGAACGAATCATGGAGAGAACTGGTAGTTTTAGATAACCCCCAAATGAAATTGCAAATCTGCTAACTGCAGATATAGTTGGGACCTTTTATGAAAGAGCTTAAGCTTGTTTGTCCCTATACGGGAAAGAAATAAACCTTCTCGTATAATCCTGTTGACCAAGTCTGCGCTCCCCCAAATGTCGTCGCTTTACTCCCCCAAACGTCGTCGCTTTACTCCCTGAAAACACAAACGTGAGCTAGCCGGCGGGTGTGTGCCGGATACCTCTCCGATGCCTAAGTCAGCAAAATAGACAAAAGCTCTGTGTATTCGAGAGTCAAAGTTGTGTTACCTCTCCCATAGGTTATGTTATGAGCTTTTATAAGTTCCGCGTGGCACAATCCCAGTAAGACTCTTACTCCTCCATGTAGAGTCCTCCTAGGAATTACATTCCTGAAAGATAATGATTATCCTTCAACACCCCCCTCACTGCTTAAACCAAGTGAGATGGTTCTTCCATGGTCGGATGTCAATACGACCGAGATAACATGGCCATGCTAAAGCCGCAGTCTAGACCGAGCTCCACCTAGCTCGGTTCTTCCATTCCTTCCGTGTACCTCGGTTTGACATATTCCAACTGGGCTGTTGAGATCGTGCTAACCACTCCGAGTCTTGGACCGAACTAACCCATAGCACGGTTATGAGGAAAGCTCAACATACTCAGCTCACTATGACACGACCGAGCTAACTGCTCTTATTCTGACTGGCGACCAAGCTACTCTACAAGGCTCTTTCTGGACCGGGCTAACTTCTAGGCCCTTTTACTCGGCCTCTCTTACTATGGCCCATAGATCGGCCCATTTACCCAGCTCGACCCAATTTACTTATAAATTACCCTCTCAGTCCCCCTGTTGCTTTGTTTTGTAGGCTTGTTGTGTCATTGTACTCTTTCCTTTGCATCAATATATATATATATACATATATCTAGCATTCACACTTTGTGCCTAAATACACAAATGTGTTGGTATATAGATATAATCATCATAATCTTATTTGGTGTAATTGAGTCTTCAAAATATGTTACTATTTTCTTTTTAAAATAAAAATTAATTTAACAAAAATCAAGATCAAAAAATTATCCCTATTTTTAAAAAGAGAAAACCATTAAACAATGAGTTTTTTTTTTTTTTTTACCGAAAGTTTTAATTTTTGTTGAAAAAAAAAAGAGAAAGTGAATTAAAAAAACTCAACCAACCAAACAAGGTACATCGTTAGAGGTTTTCAAATTTTGTTTTATATTTTTTTTTCAAAAAAACTAAAAGCTAATTAAAAGATTTTTAACGTTACTTTCATCAAAACTAGTTTGGATATTAATGAGTGTCAAATTTCATATTAGATGTATGGCCGATTATTTATGATATTTTTTTCACAAATATTGACATCTGTATTATCTTTGTGGGCGTCAACTTTTAAACAAATTATCTTTATGCATGTGAGGTAAAATAAATTTACTGAAAACAAACTGCATAATTTGTTTATTATTATACTAACTATGTTAGGCCTGTCGTGTCCAAATTGTTATGATTATAATAAATAATACATGACACGTTTAATAATTTTATAAATCATGTTAATATGACATAAATCTGCGATCACACAACACATTCACAATTTCACTCCAAAACTTGTGGGACACATCCTGAATCTGGACTTTCGGTGCGAAGACCCACTGGGTGGCTCACTTTTTTTTTTGTACTCTAAAACGTGTGGGCACATCTTGGACTTATGGTACCAAGACCCACAAAACAACTATCTATTGGAGTGGAGACCATTTCACAATTACGCATGCAAAAAGTACATACCTGGTATATAAATATGGCTATCATAATTAAGTTTGCGCCTTCCGTCAGTTTTTTTCAGTAAATTTTATAATTTGTGCTAATTAAAAACAGTTAATCAACAACGGTGAATAAAGTTTTGGATAAAAAATGATTCTGATAATTTCTAAAGGACAAAATCAACAATTCATAGGCTATTTTTTGCAATTCTAATTTTTCTCTGCACCCAATTGTACCATGTCACACCGTCTATTTTTAGAAAGAAAATTTGAGTATTGGGTTATATAATTTAAGTTATTCAAATTTCAAAATTATCATTTTGTTTATCAATTTAAACTTTACTGTACAACAGTCTCCAACTCAACCACATGAATTAAAATTTTAAAAAAAAAATTGAAAATTAATGCTCTGTTTATTAGGATGAAAAATATTTTCTAATAGAAAAAGATTTTTTTTATGATTGGTGGTATTGGTAGTGGGGACAAAGGTAGAATGGAAGTGTGGGGTGGTGGCGGCAGTGATGGCGATAGAGATGGTGGCCGTGGTGATGGTAGGGTGGTGGTGGAGGTGATAGTGGTAATGGTAATGTGGTGCTATTGATAAAATTTTAGATTGAAAAACATTTTTTTATCTTTTAAAAGTAGAAAACATATTTTGTCCAAATATGTTTATTTTTCGTTAACCATTGAAAATATGGAAAATAATATGCAAGTTTATTTTTTAGACCCGGTAATGGATCAAGAAAATAATTGATCACCAATCATCTTCTTGACACATCAAATCTAGAAAATAAGTCTAATTTTTTAACATAAATAACAATACTCAAAAAATATTTTCTATCAATTTTCATTTTCCATTATATCAAACCTCAAAAAATATTTTCCGTTGTTCTTTTCCCTTTTGTCTTTTCCTTAAGCAATGCGAGTCACGAAACACGTTCATGCGGAAGAAAAAGGAGATTTCAAATTGTGTACAGCTTTTCTCATCGTTCAATCCGCATAATGCGTTCGCACATGACTGAAATCCCAATTGAAAATTGAGCATTACGAATTCCCAATTTTCAAACTCACTACTCACCTTTAATCATAAACTCAGTTCAGAGTTCAGACCACCATTATTATTTTCTCATCTTCCTCCTCCCTTCAAACCCAACCAACTAAGGTTACTCCTCTGCGACAAAACACATTTAAAAAAAAAAAAAAAAATGGCTGAGAGTGCAGTGTTCCATCTACTAGCCAACTTCGCACCCTTCAACAAGAGGCCAATTTGTTGACTGGAGTTCGAGAAGAGATCGAATACATCAGAGATGAATTCGATCGCATGACAGCTTTCCTCAGAGTTGCCGATGCTATCGAAGAGAACAACATCGAACTCGAAGTATGGGTCAAGCAAGTCCGAGAAGACGTTCTCGAGTTGTACATGCTTCGCCTCAGACATCGTCATGGCTCTGGATTTTGTGGTTTTCTTGGTAAGGTTTCTTGCTTTATGAAGCTTTTAAAAGCTCGTCACCAAATCTCAAGAGGTGTAATTTTCAGAATCACAGAAGACAATATATATTTTAAGCAAATCTCAATAGATGTATTTATAATTTATCAATATTTTAATAGAGTGTTATATCATTAGGCTTGAAAAATAAATCCAACTTTTTTATTAAAGTAGCACTACTCTTTGATTTTTTGTATTTTTGAGAACATGTATACTAAATATGCTATTTACTGTAGTTTTTTTTAAGAAAAAAATAAAATAAAAAATAAACATATTTTATATTCTTTGTACATAAAAAAAAGAAGAAATTACTCATAAGTCCCATATGAGAGAATGTTACTCCATCTAGTCCTGAGTGTTTTTTTATAAACCATTTAGTTCTTTTTTTACATCACAACATCATCATCAAAACAACATCAAACATCATCATCCAAACAACATCAAACCTCAGAACATCATCATCAAACAACATCAAACATCATTATCAAAACAACATTAAAATTATTCATTTTTCTTCGTCCAAACATTAACCTAATTTTTTTCCTCTTTCCGTGTTAATGTTTTCGATCTTCATCAGAAACTCCTCATCTGTCTCCCTCTCTCAACAATCGCATATATAAATACTACATAAATTGGAACTAAAATAATTTTCTGACTACGTTCTCTGAAATGCTCTTCAATGGAGGTAGTGCTACTTGTATCCTCTGATTATGCGTCTCTCTCTCCTCCTTTTGTCCTCTCCAACGCACACAGAAACCCCAATTTCTCTCCCAAGGTAATTCACAAGAAAACAGCACCACGCAAAATTCTGAAATTCGTTTTCTATTTCTTTTTTCCTTTGTTTTCTCGGTTAGCAAACAAAACTAATTAAATTAACATGTGAATTTGGGTTTATGCATTTAAATGGATGTAGATATATAGGTATAGAGGCCCTCTCTCTCCTACTACTCTGTTTCTTCTTCTTGGTACTAACTGGATTCACCTTCGATTTCTTGGAAGATGAAGATGAAGAGCCAAACCCTAGGCCAATCGATGAGGGTTTTTTGGGTGGTGGGTCGAGAGAAGATGAGGAGACATCGATTTGGGAAGTGGGTTTTGGAGGTTCTGTGGATGAGTTTTGGGATTTGACGATTAAACATCAAAAATTGTTACGATGCTGTTTGATTAAAAAAAAAATTTGTGATGATGATGATGTTTGATCAGAAAAAATTATTTAGTCGTTATTTTTGAAGTTTGATGTTATGTTAATATTTATTTAAATAAATTTGATGTTTGATGTTTGACGAATAATGTTTGATGTTTGATGAATAATCCTAATGTTTAATGGGTGTGTTTGATGTTTGATGAATAATGTTTGTTGTTTGATGAATAATCTTAATGTTTAATGATTGATGTTTGATGAATAATCTTGACGTTGATAATGTTTGATATTGGATGAATAATTCTATCGTTGCTAATGTTTGATGTTTGATAAATAATTCTGACGTTGCTATGTTTGATGTTTGACGAATAATGTTTGACATAAAAAGGCCTATAGTAAGCTTTTAGAGAAATAGGACCTATTAGTCCAACAAAAAACATTCGGGACTAAATGGACTAACATTCTCAAATTTGGGATTTATTGGTGCTTTCCCCTAAAAAAAATAAAAAATAAAAAAAAATCCACAAGTTCGTAAACACTACTTCAAATATTGGTACAAGTTTTTCAAATCTCAAAATGAATATTCTTAGGATTATCACTTTTTGAATATTTTAGGGCTGCAAAAAGCATTTGGAGACTTATTTTCAAACTTTATAAACCTCAAACGAATGAGAATAATATTTGCAATTAGTTAAAATTTTTGATTCATGACCATATGATTCAAAGTTCAAACTCAATATATGTAGTAGTTAGAGTCGAAGGAATGATGACTTTGCTAAAGGTGTAGGCGTGAAGGCAAGCTTCTATGTTTAGAGCTCTTTAGTTGATTTTCCATTTTGTAGACGTTACGTGATTGACACAACAGAAGTTTATTCTACCCAACCGACTGAACAACATGATGCAATAGAATGATCAGTGCAAGGGGAAGCACCTCAATATCAACCGCGGAACCGATTTACGGAACCACGAAAATCAATCCTGATGGTTCGTCAAACAACTACATAGATTAGATCTAACTTGATAGTTTTTGTAGAATGCCTTCCAAAATTTATTGATCTTTGAAAAAGAATAGCAATTCCCTCAAAATCAAACCTTATTCAATCATCTAGATTTCTGAATTAGGATCTTCAAAATTAAAACTGCGCACTAATAATGAAATTACCATTACTCTCTGTGCATATTGTGGTAGCAAATTTACAAACAACATCAAACTTACATACAATATCAAACTTACATCAACTAATCTTTTGGAATCTTTCAAGTCTTTGCATCAAAAAAGTTGTATACAGAAAAATAAATCATATAACCACCTAGTATTACACAAAGTTGTGTTATAAAAGCTCCGAAACAGGATAAACAAATCAGAAGACTTTTTAGTAACCCTTAGGCCTAGAGTATTTTGTGGGAAGAGATGGGCACCTCTCATTCATATGCGGGTGTGGATCCATCGTATTGTATCCGGGTAGTTCCATTCCATACTTCCCTTGAATTTGGCAGGAAATGAGTTTCACGGTGTCCACGCCATTGCACCACTTTGGCATGCGGCTTGAATTGTTTTCAAAGAACTTGAGAGTGTAAGCATCTTTTATATGTAGTTTGGACAAGACAAATTAACAAAGAAAAATACTATGTTTGGGAGGCAAAAATAAGAAGTTTTATTCCGAGCAGAAAATGTGCAGAATTTGAGCAGGATACACTCTAATGAGCAGAATAGCAAGTCTATAGACTAGGACTAGAGGTCTAGGTCCAAACATGCGAGTCCAGAACTATAGGTGTAGAACCAGAACTAGAGGTGCAGAACTAAGAGTCCAGGTCTAGACATGTGGGTCTAGAACTAGATATGCAGAACCACAAGACTAGGTCCAGGGGGTCCAGGCCAGAAGGCATGACCCTCAGGGGCAGACTTGGTCAAAGCTTGGTCCTTACTTTAAGGGCCAACCACTTCTAGAAATTCGCGATAGTGGAACATGATCCCACAAAAGGTGGGCTGAACGTGAGGAGTGGTAGGGGAAGTGGAACCAACTCCAACAGCCATTTTGAAGGCTATATAAAGCCATACCAAGTAAGGAAAATGGTAGACAATGAATTAACACCACTTTGGGCTGCTTCTATTTTTATATTTTCTTGCTCCATAGCTTTCAAGTTTACTAACTTAAGCATCGGAGAGTCCCTTGGCTGCCCGCCAGCCGGGTTTTTCATATTTTCTTGAGTGTTTCAGGCTAAGTTCCACCGTGTTCATGTCGAAGTGCCGCCATAGCAAAGGTGGTTTAATTTTTAACCACCACAATTTGGAATTGTTTGTGGGAAACTTGTTACAAAAAGCCTTTTTATACTCTTTGGTAGTTTCACTTCATTAAAAATATTATCTTATCAACCGGTGAAGAACATGACATTCTATGCTTTCAAGTTCAACGGACATGCCCATTAAACGTAGAAGCTCTACGTGAACGATGTGAGTATGAAGTTCACGACCAACCCTTGAAAGACCGAGCAGAAGGCAACATTTAGTTACATGAGTTAGCTTAGAGAGACAAAGTCATCAATGCAATGGACAAACAACTCAAAGAATTGTCTGAACAGGTCAGAACCTTGAAGCAATATCAACTCCAACCTCGGACTAAAGGGAAACTCAGGACTGGAAATCAGCTCGGACAGACCAATTTCTGAGTAGAACAATCTGCTCCTATATCTTTTCAAGCAAAGCATTCTAATCATGTACTTGTGTGAGTAAAACATCATGCTCTTGCATCTTTTCGAGCAAAGCATCCTACTCCGGCACCTATCCGACCAGAACAGCGTACTCTTGTACCTATCTGAGAAGAATATCCTGCTCTTGTATCTGTCCAAGTAGAACATCATGTTCTTAGTATCTGTCCGAGCAAGACATTATGCTCTTGTATCTGTCCGAAAAGAACATCTTGCTCCTGCATCTTTCCGAGCAGAACATCTTGCTCTTGCACCTGTCCAAGAAGAACAACATGCTCCAGTATCTATCTGAGCATAACATCTTGCTCTTGCATCTTTCTAAGCTGAATATATTGCTCTTGCACCTGTCCAAGCAGAACAGTGTACTCCAGCATCTATCTGAATAGAACATCTTATTCTTGTATCTTTCCAAGCAGAGTATCTTGCTCATGCACATGTCCAAGCAAAATATCTTGCTCTTGCATCTTTCTGAGCAAAACATCTTTCTCCTACACCTGTCTAAGTAAAACAGCGTGCTCTTGCATCTATCCGAGCTGAACATCCTACTATTTAAGCAGAATAGTGTGCTCCATTATTTGTTTGAGAAAAACATCATGCTCTTGCATCTTTTCGAGCGTAATATCCTACCATTGTATCTACCCGAGCAAAACATCCTGCTCCTGCACTTGTTTGAGCAAAACAACATGCTCCAGCATCTGTTTGAGCAGAACAACGTGCTCCAAAATCTGTCCTAGCAGAATGTCCTACTCTTGCATCTGTCCGAGCAGAACATCCTGCTCCTGCACTTATCCAACCAAACGGTGTGCTCTAGTACTTGTCCAAACAGAACTGCGTGCTCCAACATCTATCCTGTTAGGTTTTTGTTATTAGCAATTCCGTTTAACAAAACTCTTTTCAGTTGTAATATTATTTGGTCTTTTATTTCAGTGAGGCTATGAGTTTTTAAATGCAAATCCAACCCGAATTGTGCCTTGCAGAGAAGTTGTGATGTTAATTCTTTCAGATTTGCCACTTCGCTGACTATGTCGAGGATTGAGCTGCCCAGTAAGCTCGCAAGGATCCATGGGGCAATCGAAGTTGTTTGACCACTCGAGCGGCCATTCCTACGGTTGAGCGGAGATCGTAACCTTTCAGAAGTTTCATTCGCCTGCACAAATACTGGGAGTTGTTTTTTTCTCTTGAGCGGTCATTCCTGCGCTCGAGTGTAGTCCCTGTTTAGTCACACATGTTTTAGTCACTCCGCTCGAGCGGCCATTCTTGCGCTTGAGCGGAGATCGCGAATCTGTTTACTATAAAAAGCTACGGTTCAATCAGGTTTTAGGGTACGACTTCCAGATCTTCTTCTTGGGTATTAGGGTTTTCATCTAGAGCTTATTTGCTTTTTTCCTTTGATATCTGTAAGAGTTTATATCATGGATTGAGTGGATTATATTAAAAGGTTTGTTTGTTTTGTTTTATTCACAAAAGAGAGATTTGTTCTTCGGTGGATTCCGTAGAATTTGGGCCTGGAGTTTTGGTGGATTTTGGAGTGGCTTCAACATTGGCGTTGTGGATTCAACGTTGGGCAAGACAATTCCGAGGTGAAGACGGTGGTGGATGAGGCATATAGGGGTCAGTTCGATTCGAGTGTGGATTCGCTAGGTGTAGACGCGCCCTTGGGCCTCACTACAGTTCGGACTCAATTTGTGTCGATTCTTAACCTGATCTCACAATGTGCAATGTGAGATTGATAAATCACCAAAGAGTCCAAATCCGGCAAATTGTTTTTGAAAACAGATTTTTTGAAAAAAGTGCCAAACATGGACTGCTTTGCCAGATACAGAGTCGCCACCTAAATATTTTATTTTGGGAAATTTAGGAAACCCTAACTCGTTGCCTAAGGCCACGTGTCCATCATCACCAAAGTTGCCTCGGCTCGGGAACTTGGGTACGATTGGGGAAGGTCAGCTATGAGCACCCCCGCTCGCCCGATCAAAGATCGGCCTCTACTAACCATGATATCTTGTTTTGAAAACATTATGCGTTCTTGTTCCGGTTATTAGCCTAGATTTACTACGTGATGCACACAGCAAACAAGTATAGACTAAGTCGCCTAAATTGGAACAAAACATTGAACGCGAGTTTTAAGCCCACTTGAGAGCGGCAAAACCATATTTTCTAAGCCCACTTGAGGGTGGCAAAATTCATGTCTTAGCCTACTCGCGGGTAGCACCATCAAACCATTTTCAAACAAATAAACATGAAATGTTTTGTTCCAATTTAGGCGACTTAGTCTATACTTGTTTGCTGTGCGAATCACGTAGTAAATCTAGGCTAATAACCGGAATAAGTACGCATAATGTTTTCAAAACAAGATATCATGGTTAGTAGAGGCTGATCTTTGATCGGGCGAGCGGGGGTGCTCATAGCTGACCTTCCCCAATCGTACCCAAGTTCCCGAGCCGAGGCAACTTTGGTGATGACGGACACGTGGCCTTAGGCAACGAGTCAGGGTTTCCTAAATTTCCCAAAATAAAATATTTAGGTGGCGACTCTGTATCTGGCAAAGCAGTCCATGTTTGGCACTTCTTTCAAAAAATCTGTTTTCAAAAACGATTTGCCGGATTTGGACTCTTTGGTGATTTATGAATCTCACATTGCACATTGTGAGATCAGGTTAAGAATCGACACAAATTGAGTCCGAACTGTAGTGAGGCCCAAGGGCGCGTCTACAGTTTCTGGCGACTCTGCTGGGGAGTTTAGAGAACTTGACTCGAATTCGTGATATCTTGTTTTGACTACACTTATGTGTTTCTTTGCATTGCATGTGCATTGGTGCGCCTAGGACACCGTGTTGGCCATCTGCTATTCCTGAACGGTTTGTCGGAGGCTTGTCTTGTCAAGGCATGACCATAAGGCTGACCGGTTGTGGGCTCTGCCAGTATGGGAGAAACTGTAGACGCGCCCTTGGGCCTCACTACAGTTCGAACTCAATTTGTGTCGATTCTTAACCTGATCTCACAATATGCAATGTGAGATTGATAAATCACCAAAGAGTCCAAATCCGGCAAATCGTTTTTGAAAATAGATTTTTTGAAAGAAGTGCCAAACATGGACTGCTTTGCCAGATACAGAGTCGCCACCTAAATATTTTATTTTGGGAAATTTAGGAAACCCTGACTCGTTGACTAAGGCCACGTGTCCGTCATCACCAAAGTTGCCTCGGCTCGGGAACTTGGGTATGATTGGGGAAGGTCAGCTATGAGCACCCCCGCTCGCCCGATCAAAGATCGGCCTCTACTAACCATGATATCTTGTTTTGAAAACATTATACGTTCTTATTCCGGTTATTAGCCTAGATTTACTACGTGATGCGTACAGCAAACAAGTATAGACTAAGTCGCCTAAATTGGAACAAAACATTTCATGTTTATTTGTTTGAAAATGGTTTGATGGTGCTACCCGCGAGTAGGCTAAGACATGAATTTTTCCACCCTCAAGTGGGCTTAGAAAATATGGTTTTGCCGCTCTCAAGTGGGCTTAAAACTCGCGTTCAATGCATTGTTCCAATTTAAGTAACCCAACCTTCATCCACAGGCATTCAGGCAGTTATATCACATAAGTACATAGCCTCATGGTAAGCATGCTATCATGGCAACACTCACACTCATGCAAGGATGCTAAAACATAAATGCTTACCGAGTACTCCAAGCCAAAACAGAAACTAGTTAGTAATCATATGCATGATCCTAGTTCATGTTAAGATGGCTAATGCAACACATGCAAAATGCAACTAAGATAGGCTCGGCTAATCTATAATGACGTGTGAAATGCAACAACTAACACGTATTCAATTTGGAATTGAAATACAAATGCAGTTAAAATGATGCGCCAAGCCCGGTGCATGCAAAACAAATGAATGAATGCACACATGCATAGCATAAGGATGCTAATTTAAATATGCCCTAATACTAACTATCAAAAGCAGGTAAGTAAAAGGGAGAAAGAAGTGAGGGTTGGAAGGCATGCACACACGCACCCACACTTATTACAAATTCGCCCTCGCTCGGAGGGACCGAAAGAATAATACAATTAATTAACCTACAAGCTAATTAAATATTACAGACCAATTAAACTAGTTAAGCTAATTAACTAATCTAATAAAGCAGTAAACAGCCTCGGGAAGAGGGCCCAATGCAATGCGTGCTCGGCTCCGCTCGGAAAGCCACTACCATGCACAAGTTGCCTCTATTTTCCCTGCTCTGCTCCTCTGAAAGTTGCACAACTCCTAAGGTATGCTCCATGGACACTGGGGAACACCACCGGCTGAAAAGAATGGCCACCGGCCTTGGGGAATGCTCACCGGCCACTGATTAAGCTATCGGCCACTAATGGATGGCCGGTCGGCACTGCAGATGACCGGCCGGCCAAAGCTTCCTGCAGAATCCTGTTTTGACAGCAGCAGAGGGCAAAACAAGGCATGGCAATGCATTTCAAGCAATGTATGCACCAACCACACTCCTTTATCATGTTATGGACTCAAGGGAGTATGGCTCTCGACCCTCGGGCTATCAATCACACATTTCAATGCATGATGGCCCAAGAGCCAAGTGTGCAACTTCAATATCAAATGAAATGCACACACAAAACACATCAAAGGCCCCAACCTCTATCATGCTTGATCAAGAGGAAAGGGATGCATGCACAATGTAATGCGACCTAAGCATGCAAGCAAGGCTAAATGCAACATGATTATGCAATGCATCTAATATGCAATAGGCAAACAACCTAGACATGTAAACAAACATGGCATGCAACAACATGCGATGATGGACTTAAACTAACATGGATAGCTCGCAAGCATACCAAAATCAGTGGCCATGTGATGGAAATGAGACAACCGAAATGCGTGCACACATTCGCGAATGCAATGGACCGAACCTAAGGCATCAAATGCCACTCTACCAAAGCATGGCAAGGGATGCAAGATGGCATACAAACATGTAATTTCCAGCACTAGAAAATGGTGCACAATGGTCCCGAATCATGGAAATATGGCACCCAATGCATGAAATAAGCCCCGAAACTCAAAACTAGTCCAATGCATTGAACTATAACTATGCAAAGCAAGCATTATTTGATCATGAAGTACAAGAACAGAGCCAAAGCAGTCCCAAAATATGCACAATATTAGTTCAAAGCATGGCCAAAAAGTGCTAACATGAAGGGCTAAAGCAACATGCAACCTAGGCTAGTAGACATGGTTACATGGCACGTATATGAAGCACAAGAGAAGTCACAAAACCAGCCAAAAACAGTGAACAAAACATGTCAAAATATGCCCAATAACCACTGAAATGTAGCCAATGCATGCAAAAATGATGGGCTCCTTGGAGGGCTATGAAGTGGGTTACTCTAAGCATACATGATGGACAAACAAAAGGCAGAACCACCTCTAGAAATGGATTATGACAGCCCTAAAAATCATCAAATAGGCCCTGGAATTGGTCCAAGAAACATGCAAATGGAAGGCCCTTTGAAAGGCCTTGAATGGGATTGCTCTACACATGCATCAAAGACATAGAATATGACCAAAGGGGCCTGGACAGAGTCAAGGAAGACCTTAAAACTCACATAATAGGGCCTGGAAAGTGACTTCAAAGCATGCAAGATGGAGCCCCTTTGGAAGGTCAACAAAGCTAGTAAGAGAATGAGGGGTGAGAGGGTCACCCCTCTATGATTTTGGAGCTCAAAGACACATCAAAGCCACTGAAAATGCACTGGATTTCAGTGGCTAAGAGGCCAAAACAAGGCCAATACAAATGCTCTAATGCATAGCCCTAATCATGAGAAAATGAAGCATGCAAAGGGGAAGATGACCCCAAACAGAAATGTGCCCTTAATCAAACTTCAAGAGGGGCTCAAAACAAGACTTTTTTCAGTTATACACAAAGCTTGAATCGGTATGCAAGATAGGGTAAAAGCTAGTGCAAGATTAGGGAAAATAAAGCAAAAGTGTTACCCTTGAAGAACACCTCAAGAACAGCAGGTCCAGCCACCTTCTCCTGATCAAAACCAGCCCAAAACTTCAAGAACAAACCCTCAACACCTCCCAAAGTCGAAGTGTGGTGTAATGGTGTGTGTGTCTTAGTGCAAAAGTAAGAACAAATCACCCTTTTAGGCCCTCAAACACACACAAATGAAGAGAGAGAGGGAGATATAGAGAGAGAAGGTGTATATAAGATATATATGTGTATTAGGTCTGGATTTTTGCTGAACCAAGACAAAGGAGGGGATGGTTCTCTTATATAGGCAAAGGAATTGTGTAAAGCTTCTCAAGGAAGCTAAGTGAAAGGGTCAAAGGGATCAAGCTTCCAATGGAAGCTATCCCCAAAGGTGCAAGCTTCCTAAGGAAGCTAAGACAAGGGGTCAAAGCTTCCTCAAGAAGCTTTGAGCAAAGGGTGCAAAATAAGGGGTCAAAGGTGCAAAACAACCATACTTATGCACGGGGGAGCAAAGTCTGTGCATTCCAGCTGGCATGCATTCAATCTGTAGAATACTCCGGAAGGTCGTCGGCCAGTTAAATTGGTCGGCCGGCCACTTTAACTGGTCGGTCGGCCATCTATTTGGTTGGTCGGCCATTTGTTCTGGTCGGTCGGCAGGAAAAATCTGCTCTGCAGGTCCAACTTCAAACAGGCATAACTTCTTCATATGAACTCCTTTTCAGGTCATTCTTGTGTTAAAATTGAAGCTCCAGAAGTAAGCCTTCCAATGGCACCATCCTTGCATCAAAATTCCAATTGTGAAAAAATTTATACTTGTTTTGGTGAAGGCTGCTCAGTTTCGGTCCAACCGGGATGATGCCCCACTTCAACCAATCATATCTCCGCCCTCCGAACTCGAATTTAAGAGATTCTTGAATGAAAAATAAAGCCCCGGAAGTCTTCTTTCCAACGGTGGTGGCCTCATAGCTTAACTCTAAGTGTATAGATAGATAAGCTTGATTTAGCGAGGACTGCTCGTCCATCTCTTAGCATTTCTTGCCTATCTTCTTCTCCAACTTGGTTTCTTCTCTCCTTTCCCCTTTTCTTCAACTTCAAACCCCTAAGTAAGGTGTTTTGAAAGATTTTTCAAAGATTTCATCTCTCTTTCATTCATTTCCACTTTGTCCTTGCTCGGTTTACCGAAAAGTACAACGTTTGACAAAATGCGAGCCTCGGAACATCGCAGAAATTTTATTTCAAAAATGTTTTGAAAGAGAGGGTTTTAAGGTCTAAAAACCATTCAAAATAGCTTTGGTCCAAAATGGATTATGAAGTTGAGATTTGACCCTCTCCTTGCTGAAGAAATTGAACCTCTGCCCTGCACATCTTTCATCACCGAGCAAACCATCAGTAGCGCCCAAGTCTTAAGGGCGGTCAAAAATGGGGTGTCTACACTAGGTAATTGAGAGTACACTTGTGTAATTCCTTTTTTCTTCTTAGTGGATTGTTTTGTGGACTTTTCCTGTGGTTTTTTTTTTTTATCACAATTGGAGGCGCTCCAATTGTGGTTTTTCCAAGTTAAATTATTGTGTTGATTTGTCTTTGATTGTTTGATTAGGATTGTTATTTACTGGTTAAAATTGATACATAATCACAAACAAATATCTCGGGAATTTTATATTTTTCATATCCGAAGAGAATAGTGGAGTTCAACGCCTATCTAAAGAGCATCAAAATAAATTATGGTCTGGACAATAGAACCAAGGCCTGATCTGATCACTTCTCCTTTTAGTAGGAGGATTAATAACATGAAGCCTCCAAAAAATTTCAATATCCTAGAGTTCGAGTTCTACGATGGTCGGTTAGATCCCTTGGACAATCTTCTTCACTACTGCTATACAATGTCCCTTTGAACAAGAATGAAGTACTCATGTGAAGGGTCTTCCCATCCAGCCTAAGGAAAGTAGCTAGCCAATGGTTTGACAAGCTTCATGAAGGGTCTATTGACAGTTGGCAACAGTTGTCAGAGAGTTATGTGAAGCGCTTTGTGATCAACGTCAAGCGTGCTAAAGAGGTGAATGCTTTGCTTGCCTTCCAAAAATCTCCTGACCAAACCCTCAAGCAGTATTCCTAACTTTACTAGGAGACCTTTTATGAAATTGAGGATGACTGTTCAAATCAAGTAGCAGTTGCCACATTTAAGCGTGGCTTGTCGTCAAAAGATAAATTATGGCAATCCTTCTCTTTCCAAGAAACCAACAAGAGGAGTCACTGATTTATTAATTAGGATTGACCAATACAGCAAGTTGGTGGAAGATTAAAAAATTTCTGAACAGCTGTTGGTTCAAAAGGAAGAAAGTTAGACAATCCAGCTCGGATTGTAGTTATGTTCTTTCACTTAGGTGCAATTTTTAGTAATTCCGTAAGTACAAGAAAGTTGGACAACCCAGCTCGGATTGTAGTTATGTTCTTTCACTTAGGTGCAATTTCTAGTAATTTCCCAAGTACAAGAAAGTTGGACAATCTAGCTCAGATTGTAGTTTTGTTATTTCACTTAGGTGCAATTTCTAGCAATTCCCTAAGTACAAGAAAGTTTGACAATCTAGACCAGATTGTAGTTATTTTCTTTCACTTAAGTGCAATTTCTACCAATTTCTTAATTATAAGAAAGTTTGACAATCCAGCTCGGATGGTAGTTACGTTCTTTCACTTAGGTGCAATTTCTAGCAATTCCTTAAGTATAAGAAAGTTGAACAATCCAACTCGAATTGTAGTTATGTTCTTTCATTTAGGTGCAATTTCTAGTAATTCCTAAGTACAAGAAAATTGGACAATCCCGCTCGGGTTGTAGTTATGTTCTTTTACTTAGGTGTAATTTCTAGCAATTCCCTAAGTACAAGAAAATTGAACAATCCAGCTCGGATTGTAGTTATGTTCTTTCACTTAAGTGCAATTTCTAGCAATTCCTTAAGTACAAGAAAGTTAAATAATCCAGCTCTGATTGTAGTCATGTTCTTTCACTTAGGTGCAATTTCCTAAGTACAAGAAAGTTAGACAATCCAGCTCCGATTGTAGTTATGTTCTTTCACTTAAATTACTTAAGTATAAGAAAGTCTGCTAATCAACAACTGAATTTTTCCACTCTAGTATGGATAGTTCTGCCTCGGATGAACTCTAACTTTCCCCTACGACTGGGCTTGGAAAAGTTGGAGTTGGGGGGCAATTGTGGGAGGAAAAAATAAAGAGTCTCATTTTCGAGTAGAAAATGTGCAGAATCTGTGCAAGATACACTCTAATGAGTAGAATAACAGGACTATAGACCAGGACTAGTGGTCTAGGTCCAAACATGCGGGTCTAGAACCAGAGGTGCAGGACTAGAAGACTAGGTCTAGGTGGTTTAGGCTAGAAGGGCAGGTCCAGAAGGCATGGCCCTCAGGGACAGACTTGGTCAAAGCTTGGTTCTTACTTTAAGGGCCAACCACTCTTAGAAATACGTGATAATGGAATGTGATGATCGGGTCTTGTTTCTCTTTCTTTTACTTGCTTCTTTATTTCGTTCCCTTCTCGCTCTCTTTGAGTTCGAGACGTCCGAAGGTTGTTTCCGAACTAAGTTCTTGTTCTTGATTTATTTGGTGTTGAAGTTTCTTCATTTCCAGGGAGCGTAAGGTCAAGTCCGGGGTACCTGGGAGCGAAGCGAAATTTTTCTGGGCTGCTGGGCCAGGGCCGCACGTGCAGGAAGAGGAGAGTTGGATGGGTTGCAGTTTGCTTTAATTGTAGTTACGGAGGGGGAAGTGCGGGATCAGTCGCACGTGCAGGGATCAGTGCCGCATGTGCGGGAGAGGCAGCCGCACGTGCGGGGGCACGTGCTGGACGTACGGGACGGGTCTAAGTCCGAAACTCTACTTTTTTATTTCTTTTTGGCCGAATTATATCTCATTTGGGCCATCTCTCTCTCACTCTAAAAACACTATTTTCTCCACCTTCTCTCTAGAAAACCTCCTCAAGCATCCATATACATTGATCCTTGCAAATCTTGAGTCAAGATCATCATCTTCTTCCTCTAATCTTGAAGTTCAAGCTTGGGCTCTCCTTGGTGTAGTGGAAGTTGAAGAATCCACCATTAAAGTTAGGGTTTCATCCTTCTCCATCATCAAGACCTTGAGGTAGGGTTTTTCTTGAGTTATACATACATGTTGTGCTATATAAATGTTGATTGATGAGTTTTCTAGTGATTCTCATGTTAGATTTCTATTTTTGAGCAAAATGTAGAGAGTTTTGAATGTGGGTTTTCAATCTCAACTCTATGTTAATCCTAAGAGGTTTTTCGTTTTCATTAAACATAAAAAGGATGTTTTTGGTGAGGTTTCACAGAAAGAATGAGAGATATTTGGTTTTGTTGAAAAACCCTAGAAATTTGGGGATTTTGGAAATTGATGTGGAAATATCCATGGAATTCCTTCTCCTTTGATTCAAATGACTAATTGATGTGGATTTCACAAGGGGGTTTATATGAGTGAAAATCTTATTGATATGTCAACAATGGAGGATTTGTTTAGAAAACTATTGTTGGCTATATGATGATATATGATTGTGAGATGACAATTTGTTGTGCACTATGGACTTGTGAAAATTTCAAACATTGAGAATTGTGCTTGAAAACATTACATGAAAACTTGAAGAGGATAACTTGGTGAAAGTTGTGCATGATGAGAAATGGTTGTTGCTATGAGTTGATAGCATGGTTATTTTGTGAAATTGATATTGTTGTAGAGATAGTTGGAAACAGAGTAGTACTATGAAGTATGGGAAAGACCATTGCATTGCACACACTTTCATTCATTAATTATGCATTGTAAATTCTAGATTGGAGACATTTACTTTTGAAAGAGAATGATATTGTAATAATGACCATGGAAATGTGTATGGGGTAAATACGGTGGTAAGTCCGGATAGGGGATGTAGATGATTTGATAAGTTGGCCTGAGTGCCCATGGTGAAAGACTAGAAACCCGTGCGGATAGGTGTCGAGCCTTCCGGTTAATACCGGTAAAAATGACAATTTGGTAGCACTTGTAGAGTCTACTTGCAGACACCAGCCTAGGGATTACCAGAGTCGTATTTACCGCCCCTATTGATATGAAAATTGGAAGTTTTGAAAGAAGTTGAGATTGTACTTTTTATTAACAGATGATAATCTTTAAAAGAGCATGAAATGGATTCTGCTATAAAAGATGCATGGCATGGCATTGACATTTGCATTTTTAATTGGAGTTGCATAACTGTATATACTTTGTGAGAATTCTCTACTGGGTTTTATGCTCACCCCTATGGGATTTGGTGCAGGTAAGGATGTGGTGATCCTGCTGAACTAAGGGCGTAGATATTTTTGAGAAGAGTGAATAGCTCTTTCATTTTTGTTGTAATTCTTTTGTAAGCCAAGGGCTAATGTGTATGGGTTCGAGAAACCATTTCGTGTAACCAGGCTATTGCCTTGGAAGTTGTAAGCCCTTAAGGGCATTTTATTGTTTTGAGAATTGACGCTTCACATGCTATGGATTCATGTATTCTTTTATGTCGTGAATGTATACCGCATGTGGAACTTTTATATTAAACCCATTTATTATATATGTGAAGATGGAAGGATTATTGTCATTATGTAGTGAGTGTCTATTACTTTGGGGAGTTCATGTTGAAATATTTTCGGGGCGTTACATGGAATATGATCCCACAAAAAGTGGGCTAAACGTGAGGAGTGGCAGGGGAAGTGGAACCAACTCCAACAACCATTTTGAAGGCTATATAAAGCCATACCAAGTAAGGAAAAAGGTAGACAATGAATTAACACCACTTTGGGCTACTTCTATTTTTATATTTTCTTGCTCCATAGCTTTCAAGTTTACTAACTTAAGTATCGGAGAGTTCCCTAGTTATCCACCAGCTAGGTTCTTCATATTTTCTTGAGTGTTTCAGGCTAAGTTCCACCGTGTTCACATCGGAGTGCCGCCGCAGCAAAGGTGGTTCAATTTTTTACCCACCGCAATATGTAAAATACTTGACCTAGGTTTCACATCCACAAAATAATCAATTTCAGTTGAACATCCATATTTATCCATACAGTTCAAGTTTATTTTCATGATAGTAAAAATAAAGGGTAAATTACATAAATAGTTCCCAAAGTATACCATTGATTTCATTTTGATCTATCGTGTTTAATTTGTATCAATTACATTACTAAACTTTACACATTGATTTAATGTAGTCCCCTATCCTAACTATCATCTAAAAAAATTATGAAAAATGCTTATGTCAGCTTCACATAAGGCATTTGGAGAGCATTACGAGTAATTTCTCATTTCCCACCTAAATGAATCATGAGACACGTGAAATGAACATTATTTACAAAATAAAACGCATCCAAGACTTTCATTTCATTACTGAAAGTCGAATACATAGGGTGTTTGGAACTTTGAATGATAGTATTTGGCATAAATAGATGTGTCAAAATGTCGTTTTATGCCCTTCAAATGCTTGACTTGAGACTGACCATAAACATTTTTAGTATGTTTTTCAAACAACAATTAAGAAAGGGACTACACTGGATTAATATGTGAAGTTTAGGGATGCAATTGAATCAAATTAAAGATTAGTGATCAAAATGAAATCAATGGTATACTTTAGGGACTATTTGTGTAATTTACCCTAAAATAAACTAACATTCTTTTATTTTTTGTACGTAAATATGTACAAAGCAATGCACATGCAGACAACAATAGTTTTATTGATGAAAAATTTGTCAATAATCATTCAATGCAAACTTAGCTGCAATCGTGAGGGTGCAATCGTGAGATCTTCCAACCTCGTGCAAATACAATAACATAGTTTAAACCATCTGAATACTGGATTTAATATAAGCCAATTCAATAAATAATATTATTTTAAAAAAAAATTGTGTTGATCGTGAAACATTAATTTGATGCAAATTTGAGAATTTGTTATTTGAATTAATGAAATTGAATATTCACAACAAACTCACCGTAAACTATGTAACTTGAATGGATCAAACAACCCTGCTTCCTTGTATATTTCTAGAATGAAAACAACACGTGATGTGGACTTCCCATCACTGTATATCCAATCATCCTGCTCGAGAATTGTCAACAATTCATCAAAAGATGACCCACACCTTTCAGCTTCTACAAGAATTTCAGGAAGGTCAAGGCCCTACACAGAAGTCCAATGCCAAATAAAAAATTTAAACAAATAAAGACATTAAACATTTCATCTATTTTAAGTATTACACCATAATTTAATGATGATATTAGTTATTGTATATCACTCCATCCAGACCAACGTCTAAATTCAATGGCTTGCTGGTTAGGATCAAACTATCTGGTCCAGATTTGGTCCAAAAGATTGTCAGTTAATCTCAAGAGCTGTCAGTTAATCTCAATGCCAATAAATTTCCCAAGTGGACTTTGATGACAAAACAACCTTTAGGCCTCGTTTGGGAACATGCTATTTTAGTAACTTTTTGGCTTTTTACGAAAAGATGTGCAGAAAAGTAGAGAGGTGATATGACAACTTTTAGTAACTTTTTGACTTTTTGGCTAAAATAGCCACTCCCCAGTCTCTTTATTTGGTTGATATGTCTAATGGATTGAGTTCGAGCCCGAACAGAGACTTAGAAGATGGGAATTATTGAAAAATTGCACACATACCAGAGGTTGGGATTGTGAATACAAAATGTGGCTATGTGGAAGAAAATTATCTATAGTGAGAGAGAAGAGAGCTCTAACCATATTGGATCACCACCACATTTAGAATGCTTGTTATGTGTTTATTTCATGTGCTCTTGGTACTTGATTTGTTGTATTCATATTGGTATCAAATTTTTCTTTATTTATTTTTTCTTTTCTCTATTACAGTTTTGTTTTCTTAGTAGATAGGGAGCCCTGTTATTTGACCTCCTAACTCTGAGTTGGTAACTTCACAAATTTTTTTAATTGGGATTGTAAATCTTAGGGTTCTTTTGGTGAGGTTTTTATTTTTACGATTATTACTATTTTTTTTTAGATTTAAAAAAAAATTGAAAATTGGAATAAAAAAATGTTTGGTAATTGTTTTCACTCTAAAAAAATGGCTATAATTTCAGGATTAGAGGAAACAAAAAAATATGTGATTTTACTTAAGTTTCATTCCCTCTTGCCTCCTTCTATCCTCTGGCCACCCTCTTTGTTTCAGTGACCATCTTCGACCACTCCCCCTTTTGGTTAGGCGTGATAAATGAACCAAATAGTTCGAGCTCAACTCGTGTTGGCTTGTTAAAAGCTTGTTTGAGCTCAGTTCGTTAAGTAAATAAGATTTGAACACATTTTAGAGCTCTTTAAAGTTTTCAAACCAAGCTTGAATAGGCAGTTACTCATTCAGCTTAGTTCAATAAACCTAAAACTATGTAAAAATACAAAACTATTCAAGTTCGGTTCGGCAAATGCTCGTTTGAGATCGACTCAAAAATTAAAGGAACCAAGTTTGAACAAATTTTAAAACTCATAAAGTTATTAAACCAAGCTTGAAAAGTATACTGTTCTGCTCTTTTCTTTTTCTTTTTTTTCCTTTTTTGAACAAGGAAATTAATTGTTTGGCTCGTTTATAACTTACCAAACCTTTTTTTTTTTTTTTTAGTTTTTAGGAAAATGACTTAGACCCCCACAAGGGACACCCCCTTTGACCCCCTCTCTCTCTGATTGGCCAGTTTTTTTTTTTTTTTTTCCCCTTCTCCTCCAATCACCACCCGCCACGTGTATGTAGAGGTGGTGGGGGTGGTGATTGGGAATCAGGATCCCCTCCTTGCATTTCCTACTTGCAAGCCCATTGGGCCCACTTTTAGGCCCAATTTTGATAATCCGAACCGTTCATATTTTAAGATTTGTTCAGTATATCATACCTGTAAAAAAATCAAGTTGATCGGCTATCAGAAAGCATGTGTTCGGAAAACTCGAACTAAAAACTATTTTTTTAAAGAATTTAATAAACAGTTTTCCGAACACATGCTTTCTAATATCCGATCAACTTGATTTTTTACAGGTATGATATACTGAATAAATCGTAAAATATGAACGGTTCAGATTATTAAAATTGGGCCTAAAAGTAGGTCCAATAAGCTTGCAAGTAGGAAATGCAAGGAGGAAATACAATGAGGGGATCTTAACTCGGTGATTGGAGGGGGTCTCAATCACTTCCCTAATTTTTATATGTTTTGAGAATTAATATACCAAATATGCTATTTATTTTATTTTAGTTTTTACAGCTACAAAAAAAAAAAAAAAGAATAAAAGAATAAAAAAAACAAAGAATAAATGTATTTCATGTTCTCTGTACGTAGAAAGCAAAAAAATTAACCACATGTTACTAAACACTACTTTCAATATTGTGTTTCTAATCATCTTAATTTTGATTGGCATAAATTTTTCAAATCTCAAAATGAATATTTATTAGAATTCTAACTTTTTGAAATTTTCAGGGCTGCAAAAAAGCATTTGGAGACTTATATTCAAACTTTATAAACCTCAACAAATGAAATAATATACGAGCCAAGCTAAAATACGTTGTGTCTAAACTTACGCCGACATAAGTTGTGTCGAAACTTCACTTCACACTGGCTTTTGTTCGTCCTTGATCTCATTCACACTATCATAACACAATATTTTCCGCTGCCGGAAGTTGATCCGAAAATAGGGATGGCAATGGCCAAGTATGGGTCAGAGGCCTACCCCGCTTTGTCCCTCAATGTGACATCCCTTTGGCCTAAGACCATCTCCGACCCTTAAAGCTTTTACTCAAATTGAGTAGAAGCTTGAGTAAACGGCTTCATTAGACGTGAATCATTCCAATGAATAAACTCAAATTTGAGCAAAATTGCCAAGTGTCAAGTTTGAGTGAAAGTTATGGATTGAAGTAGAAGAGATTAGTGGAAAGTTTAGGTGAAACTGCCCAATTGTTAAGTTTAGATTGGATAGAATTTGAGTAAAGAATATAGGCCTCCCTTGTTTTGAGTAAAATTGATAAAAAAAATTGAGTAAAAGAGTGGAGGGAATTCATTTTGATATGAGCTTTTCAAGTAAAGGAGTGAAGAGGGTTTTGGGAGTTTTTTACTCAAATTTGAATTTGATATATTCAGGATGTACATATCCAGTATTTTTTGAAATTGGAATAAAAAACATGTTTGTTGATTGTTTTCACTTTAAAAAAAAAAACACATTTGCTAACTTCACATATTTTTGAATAGTGAGATTTTTATTTTTCTTTAGCTTTAGATTTTTTGAAATCGGAATAAAGAATACATTTGCTAATTGTTTTCAATTTAAAAAAATCTATCTGTAGTTCTTAGAATTTTTCGAAATAAGAAAATTGTGATTTTACTTATTTTCAAAAAAAGTTTCATTCTTTCCTACCACCCTCACCCTTCCGTCTATGCTCCGGCAACCACCTTCGGCCACTCACCCCTTCTGGCAACTTACTATACTTGTTTTCATTTTGAAAAATGATAGACAAATTTATTTTATGAACTTACTTTCTAAATCCAGTGATATATAATGCAAAAAAAATAATTAATTGATAATTAGAAAAAATATTAGAGAGAGAGTTGACTTAACTCCTAAAATTTACTTAAACTATAGATTGTTCCTATAAATTTAGAAATTACAAATATCTCATTGTCAAAAAAATTTATTTAACATAATTAATAGAAAGATGAAAATTTAATTATTCTACAATATAATAATAAAATTATTTGAATTGTTAATTGAAATATATTTCTGACATCATAAAAAATAATTAATTAACTTGATAATTTATTAATAAAATGAGTTATTTGTTATGTAATTAGACAATATATATTTTAAGCAAATCTCAAGAGATGTATTTGTAATTTATCAATATTTTAATAGAGCACTACATCATTAGGCTTGAAAAATTAGTCTGTCTCGTTTGGGAACATGCTATTTTAATAATTTTTTAACTTTTTACAAAAAGATATATAAAAAAATAGAGAAAGTGATGTAACAACTTATAGTGATTTTTTTACTAAAATATGTTGTCCTCAAAGAGGCTAACTTTTTGGTTAAAGTAGCACTACTCTTTGATTTTTTATGTTCTTGAGAACATGTATACTAAATATGCTATTTATTGTAGTTTTTAGAAAAAGAATAAAAAAAAATAAACACATTTTATGCTCTTTGTACATAGAAAACCAAAAAAATAAAAAAATAACCACAAGTTAGTAAACACTACTTCAAATATTGGGTTTCTAATCATTTTAATTTAAATTGGCACAAGTTCTTCAAATCTCAAAATGAATATTTCTTAAGATTATCACTTCTGGAATTTTTTAAGGTTGCAAAAAGCATTTGGAGATTTATTTTCAAACTTTATAAACCTCAACAAATGAGAATAATATTTGCAATTAGTTAAAATTTTTTATTCATGACCATATGATTCAAAGTTCAAACTCAATATATGTAGTAGTTAGTGTCAGAGAAATAATGACTTGGCTAAGGGTGTAGGCCTGAAGACAAGCTTCCTATGTTTAAAGGTCTTTAGTTCATTTTCGCAGGTCTTTAGTTCATTTTCGCAGACGTTAAGTGATTGACACAATAGGAGTTCCTTCTATCCAACTGACTGAGCAATATGATGTAATAGAACGACCAGTGGAGGAAGAAGTACCTCAATATTAACCGTGAAACCGGTTTATGAAACCACGAAAATCAATCCTGATGGCTCATCAAACAACTAAAAATATTAGATCTAACTTGACAGTTTTTGTGGGATGCCTTTCAAAATTTATTGATCTTTGAAAAAGAATAGCAACAGTTCCATCGAAATCGAACCTTATTCAATCATTTAGATTTCTAAATAAAGTAAAACTGTGCAGTAATAATGAAATTACACCATAGCCCAAAACAGTTGGGCACTTAACTAACACTTGAAACCTGAATCAAAAATATTTTAGGAAAATTACAAGGATTTGACCATTGCAAATAAATAAATTCTGAAATTTTAATTTTATCTATTTAAATTTTAATTATTTGATTTTTTTTTCAATTTAAATACTTTGTCTATTTCGTTAGGTAAAAACAACCAAAAAAAAATTCGTTTTTTAATTATTAAATTCACTAGAAAAATGATATTTTAGACATTTTAATGGCTAAAATATAAATTTTCTGCACATTTTAATTAAAGAAACTATGTAAATGGTTTAAATTGAAAACAAATAAAAAATTTAAATTTAAATTGACAAAATTAAAAATTCAAGACAAATAGTTTAAATTAAAAAAAAATTGAGCTTAAATTGATAGAATTAAAAATTAAAAAATTATTTTGTATTAATAGTCAAACTCTATTTTTTTCTATTGTAATTTCTCCAAATATTTTTGTTATTAAAACGTCTTAGGGTAATGGGATTTTACTTTGTTTTCTTAATTTTAACTTCATCTATTTAAATTGCGTTTCTGTTGGCTACATATTTTGTACAAGCCAATCACAATTTAACACGTGGCAGAATAGGGGTAATATAGGAAGACTATTCAAGTCTTCGATCCTAATTGTACACGTGGCAGTTAGTATTGGTTCTCACGTGATCTGAGTAGCATTGGATCAATAAAGAGGTGCAAGGTGACGTGGCTTCAACGGTTACTCATATTCAAATTCAAATATAGGAGGGAAGCCTAACTGCAAATGATGGCGTAGTGGAACTACTTATAAGGCAGCATGATCAACGATCATGGAGAAACAGTTCAACGGTTTGAAGTGCAATTCGATGGTCATCCTTGAGAAGTATAAATAGCGGGGAAGACCCCAGAAAAAAGGCCCAGACTCAGATCACACAAACCAGTCTTACTTTACATATTTTCTTTTCCAATTTTACATTTCCTGTTCTTTAAATTCCTGCTCTTTACATTCCTGCACTGCACTTCATTCATAGGAGTAGTTTCAAGTAGATTGTTGCTGTAAACCCTCTACGAGGCTGAGTTTGGATCATTGTAAGTTTTCATTCTAATGAAATACTTCAATTGCTCTTCATTTAACTGTTATTTTGTTTAATTTCTCCTAAGTCAAGCTACCAGTAAAAGTCCTCTTCATTGAGGCTGAAAGAACTAAAACACAGTCGTCTGATAATTGGTTGGCAATTAACATTTCTGTAAGGACTGATTGATCCTTGCTGGCATGCTCGCATTTACAAAAATACCCTTCGAAAGCCAAAAAGCCAACATATATTTTTGGCACGCCCAGTGGGACTAATTGAAATGGCTAGACAAAGAAGACAATGAGAAAATGAACGCTTGGAAGAAGGTGTAGAAGGAGAGGTAGAAATACCTAATCCAGAGGATAATGTGGTAACACATCCTGTGGAAACTCCCATATTATCAGAACCTATGGTCGAACAGACCAGTACTTCAGGACAAGAACCACATGTTCATAGTATTGGACGAAACCAAGGAATTAGACCATCCACTGTTCCATCTACTCATCCAATAAATCCATGGGATGGCTTAGTAGATGCCATGGGACAGCAATTAATGAACACAATGGAAAGGTGGGCAACATCCTTTTTGGATCGAATGAATAACCACCAACCAACAAACACAAGACACATCGAGGAAGTTTTAAATGTCCCTCAACAAAGATTGGCTAGAGATAAACAGCCTATGCAACTTAATGGACATTCTAATGGTCAAACTAGTAATCAGAACTATGAAAGACCATCACCTCAGTCTTGGTATGAACCCATTTCGAGGCTTATAGCAGGTCAAAATGCCTCAATACCCAACAATGAAGCCATACAAATTGGTGGATCTGGCCCAGTTCAAGAAACTGGCATAAGAATGGTCACAAATCCCATGTTCGAAGCCCTACCTGGTATAAGGGGGTTTACTAATCCCTTATTCGAATTTATACCCGAGGAGGTGGAAGGTTGGCCTGCAAATGGAAGGGATACAACACCTGTTCCAGCACCTTTCGCAGGTCCTTTCGCAGGACAAGCTTAAAGGGGTTACCCACACCCCCAACAGCAACCTGCACCATAGGGACAACCAGTCCCAAATGTACCACCTTATGGACCAAAAGGACCACAAGCACAAGTTTGTCCACCAAATCCTGTGTTTGTCCCTCCAGTAGTGGTTCAGCAGGCACAAAATATGGTCCCTAGGGACCAAATTGCTAATATTGTCAGGGAGATGTGTGGACCGATGGCTCAGGGGGTCCAGACTCCTGTATACAGAAAACCATACCCAGAATGGGTAGTTAGGGTACATGAATACCCAAGGAGGTTCAGGATACCAGATTTTACCCTTTTCTATGGGAGTGGAAACCAATCAACAATAGAGCATATTGCTAGGTTTGCTGCTCAATGCGGTGAATTTACTAATCATGACTATATGAAACTAAGATTATTCCCAAATTCTCTAACTGGGGGAGCATTTGTATAGTACATCAACCTTACACCTGGCTCCATTCAAACTTGGCAACAAATGGAAGAGACATTTCATGCCCAATTCTTCCAAGACTTGGCAAGATTGAGTCAAAGGCCTGAAGAAAAGGCTACTCAGTTTATTACTAGATTTAAAAGGGCTCGAAATAAATGTAGAGTCATCTTGCCAGAGCCAGAATTCGTAAGATTGGCTCAAAATGGCATAGAGTTCAGGCTTCGAAAGAAGTTTGACTCAACTGAATTCAGAGATTTGGTAGAACTAACCTATAAGGTGTCTAGGTATAAAGCATTACTAGAGGAGGAACAAGATCGAAATAATGCATCGTACAAGACATATTATAGAGATTCTAATTATGAGATCGATGCAGTAGAGATTGTGGGCAAAGAACCTGTGATCTGTGAGGCATTAATTCATAAGGATACAACAATTGACCAGCAGTTTAAAAAGAAAGACCTTCACAGAAAGTACTCTTTCGATTTAACAAAGGCAGATGACATTTTTTATCATTTGCTTGCGGCCAACTTCCTTAAGTTACCTAAAGGAGTAAAACTGCCATCTCCAGATGAACTTAAGGGAAAAGTATATTGTAAATGGCATAACTCTTGGTCTCACTTGACTAAAAACTACATTGTTTTTCGAGACAGGATCCAAGAACAAATTCAGAAAGGAAGTTTGAAGTTCCCAGCCAAAACAGAAAAGGCCATGGGGATTGACAGTAATCCATTTCCAGAAGTTGGAGAGGTGGCAGCCAATGTCATTACGTCAGACTTCCAGAACTTGTCCTTGACAGAATTGGAAGAAGTCAATGTGCAGATGCATATTGCTAACCAGACAACCATCAAAAAGGACACCAGAAATCTGCCAGTTATTGGACAAGGTTTCTCACACCAGAGGGAACACTCTGATGAAGAATCATTGGATGATGATTCCTTAGAGGCAGCAGTAATGTAAAGGATGTGTCCCAGGTGCAGACTGAGTTATGAATGGTTGAAGGGACTTCCAATTGATGGGAAGCAATACTACATGGATGTTCAGAGACGCCCTAAACCAACCAATGCTTACAACAAAAGGCCGTATCCGACTAGTGTTAGGCAGCAGCCATTGGTAGTTGAACCAGCAGTCGATAGAATGCATGCTAAAGGCAAGAGGCCCTTGTATGAGTCTAGGCCACCCAACTACTACAGAATGGAGAGCAGTCATTCTGAAAGAAGACTGAAGAAAAGTTTAGGTTATGGGATCAAAGTCAGAGATTGGCCCCCTAGACCAACCTCACGCAGGACAGAAAGTGGCCACCTTCATCGGAGGCCTGAATCAAGCTCGAAACATGAGGTCAGGACCAAGCAATTGCCCTCACAGCCAGCTTCGAAGATGGCTTCGAAGGTAGAAAGAAGCAGTTCAACATCTGAGTCAGTAAGTTCATGGGTACCTGGAGTTCTAGATTGGTTTGTGATGCAGAACAAACCTAGGGAAGTGCCTACTCAGAGAGATGTTGGAAACCAAGAAAGGATGGTTAAACCTCCTTTGGTGGCTCCGAACAATTGGGTATTGCTTAAACACCCAAAGACGAAGGAACCAGATATGGTCCCAGTCATTTCGAGATCACAAAGGAGAAAGATTCAGGGTAGGTACACTCAGTACCAGAAAGATATGAAAGAAAATGGAGAGAGCTCTTCATTGGTCCAGACAGAAGGAAAGAAGACTCCAAAGTCCGACCATACTCCAAAGACAACTCTACAAAGCAAGGTGGGTTGCAGCAGGGAGTAGTTGGCCAAGGTTCATTCTGAACTAAAAGCCAGAGAGGAATCTAGCTTGGCAGGATTGGAGAAAGCTCTGATGGATAGTGATAGCGAGGCAAAAAAAGAAATTGGCATAAGCCAAAAGAAAGAAATGGTGGAGGAAGAAATGTTCGAAGCCTTCATGGCTGAGCAAACATTTTTGGTTGAAAAACCAGTTGAGAAACATCCTTCGAAGGAATCAGTTAATGACGAAGTGCCAGAATACAGCATGGAGGATGCTGCTGAAGTAACTGAACAAGGTGGCCAAGAGGGGAAATAGGTACAGCCAGCCATCCAATTTGGCTCATTTCCTCCAGTATCAGTCAATATGGTACACATACTGCCTCATGAGTTCCAGGCTGGAGATGAGGACCAAGATGGCCAAGAAATTGATCATATTCCTGTCTCTAGTGAAGACTCACAAGTGAGTATGGTACAAGATGATTCTGGAATGGCTACCCCAATGGAAACTGAATATGAGAGTGAAGAAGAGGTGAGCATCAACCTCTCATATCCTTTTGAGTATCCCTCGAATTCTATGACACAACATGTCAAGCCTTTGTATATCAAGGCTTTTTTCGATGGGATACAATTGAACCGAGTCCTGATAGATAATGGGGCAGCAGTGAATTTACTACCAAAATCTTCTTTGAAGAAACTAGGGAAAAAGAATCCTAGGTTAATCCCAACCAGCACAACCATCGCTGGCTTTGCTGGAGATAAACAGATGGCTCAGGGAATTCTACCCATCAACCTGAGTGTGGGAACCAGGGACTGCATGACAGCATTCTTCGTAATCGACAATAATGCTAAATACAATGCTTTACTTGGGAGAGATTGGATTCACACTAACAAATGTGTGCTTTCCTCTTTGCATCAGAAGATTATGATAGCCTTAGGAAATTGAGAGATAGAGGAAATTGATGCAGATCCTCAACCTTTCATAGCCTGTGCAGACTTCACAGAGGCCAAACTGTATATTGAGGGAGTGACACCACTCAGTATACTGAGGAAACCTGATGGCTCAGCCGAAGTGACGGCTGATGAGGAAGTGACACACCTGAAGCACTTAGTCCAGGAGAATGCTGATGAGGAGGTTGTCGTTAAGGATGACAATGATGCCTGGTTGTAGGCAAAGAAATGAAACACAAGAAGCCAAGTCTTTGGCTCTAATTAAATTCTCAACATTTGATGTAAAATCAATAATCCAGAAAGTACAGCAGCAAGAGAGAGAAGCCATGATAATTGGCTGCAAGCAGAAGCAGCAACAGGCCAAAGTTTTGGCCCTTGATAAATACTGTACATTGGACATTGAAACAAAAGTCCAGGAGATACAGGAAGAGGAAGCCTTGTGGACAGACTTTGTCTATGAGGAGGAGGGCAAAGATGTTGAATTAAAGAACCTGGGAGCAGAACAAAGCAGGGAGATTGCTTCGAAGATAGAAGAAATCAAAGAAGAAGCTTCAGTAAGTTCTCAGACACAAGACCCCTTAGAAGAAGTAAATTTAGAGGAAGATTCTATACAGCAGCCCACCTACATAAGTGCTTGTCTGAATGTTCTGGACAAGGACCAGTTGTTGGTTGTTCTAAAGAAATATAAAGATTGCTTTGCATGGTCTTATAATGAACTACCAGGATTGGATAGATCATTAGTGGAACATAGGCTCCCTATGAAACTTAACTTCAAGCCATACAAGCAAAAACCAAGAAGAATGAGTCCAGAAGTAATTCAGAAAGTCAAGAAAGAGATTCTTAGATTACTCAAAGCAGGCTTTATTAGGACAACCAGGTATGTGGAATGGCTATCTAATATTGTGCTTGTGGTCAAGAAGAACGGCAAAATGAGGGTATGCATTGATTTCAGAAACTTGAATCTAGCAACTCCAAAAGATGAGTACTCCATGCCTATAGTGGATCTGTTGGTAGACAGTTCAGCAGGGCATCAAGTTTTATCAATGATGGATGGGCATTCTAGTTATAACCAGATCTGCATTGCAGAGGAGGATGTCCACAAGACAGCATTCAGATGTCCTGGAAATATTGGCACATTCGAATGGGTTAAAATGCCATTTGGCCTGAAGAATGCTGGAGCTACATATCAGAGGGCTATGAACACTATCTTTCATGACCTCATTGGAGGGTATTTAGAGTGTTATATTGATGACATTGTAGTTAAATCCCAATCCATGGAGGATTATCTGTTTCACTTAGAAGCAGCCTTTGAAAGAATGAGAAAGTTCAAATTGAAGCTCAATCCTCTTAAGTGTACTTTTGGCGTATCATCTGGAAACTTCTTGGGCTATGTGGTACACAAGAAAGGAATACAGATTGACCAGAATAAAGCCAAAGCCATCATTGAAGCCAGACCTCCATCAAGTAAGAAAGAATTACAAAAGTTCCTTGGACTGGTTAACTTTCTTCGAGGGTTCATTTCTAACACTGCAGGGAAAACTAAAGTTTTTTATTCCTTATTAAGGCTGAAAGATGAAGAATAATTTGTGTGGACAGCAGAGCATCAAATTGCTTTCGAAGGTATCAAAGCCTACTTGGCCAACCCTTCAGTGCTGATGCCACCAAAGGGTGACAAGCCCTTGAAGTTGTACATAGCTGCAACAGAAGATTCATTGGGAGCTTTCTTGGCCCAAGATAATGAAGAAGGCAAGGAGCAAGCTGTTTATTACCTTAGTAGGTTTTTAAATTCTTGTGAATGTAAATATTCAACTGTTGAAAAGCTGTGTCTTGCTTTGTATTTTGCTGCAATGAAATTAAGATACTATCTTTTACCTACAACTGTCTTGGTAATTGCAACCACAGATTTGGTTAAGTACATGTTATCTAGACTTATGTTGAGGGGAAGAATTGGCAAGTGGATACTAGCCTTATCAGAATTTCATCTAGAATATGTCCCTCAAATGGCAGTAAAAGGGCAAGTTTTAGCCAATTTTCTGGCAGACCATCCATCTCAAACAGAGAGCCAAGAGATAATGGAACTTGGTATGGTTAGTGTTGAGCCATGGCAGATGTGGTTCGATGGGTCGAAAGCCAATGGTTTAATTGGAATTGGTATTGAGATTAGGTCTCCACAAGGGGTAGAGACCACACATGGTTTCAGAGTGGATGAAGTTACCTGTTCTAATAACCAAGCTAAATATGAAGCCTTAATAGTGGGACTAGAAATTCTTATTGGATTACAAGTTCATGCAGTTGACATATTTGGAGATTCTCAATTGGTGGTTAACCAAGTGAAAGAGATTTTCAAGTGTCAAAGCATAAGCATTTTACCATACTATGTTGTTGCATTACATCTGCTTTCTCAATTTCAAATAGCAAATGTAACTCATGTTCCAAGATTCTTGAATAATAGAGCTAATGATGTGGCTCAGAAAGCTTCGAACTTCAAGAGAAGGGATAATGCCCAAAGGAACATAAGCCAAACAACATATCAGAAATTGATACCACCTTTGAATAAAAGGAATGTGGTCTTGGAAGTCAATCATAATGACTTACAAGAACAAGATTGGAGGCATCCAATGATGCAGTACTTAGCTGGTCCATCTTCGAAGGCCAGCAGGAAAATTAAATTGCAGTCTATGCAATATATGATATATGGTAATGCTCTCTACAAAAGGGGGGGAGATGGCTTATTGCTGGAATGTTTAGGCCCAAAATAAGCATTAATAGCTATGGTTGAGATTCATGAAGGCATCTGTGGTGCTCATCAGCCTGGTGTGAAGATGAGATGGTTGCTTCGAAGGCATTCCTACTATTGGCCAACTATCCTTAAAGACTGCATAGAGTATGCAAAGGGTTGCCAGGCATGCCAAAAGCATGGCACAATAAGGCATGTGCCCATAACTGACCTACATGCAGTAGTGAAGCCTTGGCCATTCAGAGGATGTGCTATGGATATGATGGGGAAAACACACCCACCTTCTTCAAAGCATCATTGTTTCATTCTAGTGGCTAATAATTACTTCACTAAGGGTCGAAGCTAAGCCATACAAGGCTGTAGACCAGACTGAGGTTATTGGATTTATTAAGGATCTAATCCATAGGTTTGGCATCCCACAAACTATAACTGTGGATAATGGGACTGTGTTCGATGGGAAGATGGTGAAGTCCTTTGTGGTAGAATTTGGAATTAGTCTCGTTAATTCCACCTCATATTATGCACAAGCCAATGGTCAAGCTGAATCATCCAATAAGTCCTTGAAAAAAGGAATACAAAAGGTTGTGGAGACAATCCAGGGATTGGCATAACTTATTGTTGGATGTGTTATGGGCTTACAGAACTTCCCCAAGGTCAAGCACAGGAGTTACTCCTTATGCCTTAGTGTATGGGCATGATGCAGTGTTACCTGTGGAAATTAATGTTAAATCTTTGAGGGTAAGATGCCAAGACCAGCTAAATCCTGAGCAATACCATCAGAGTATGTGCTTGGAATTAGAAGGCATAGATGAAGCCAGAATTCTGGCATTAAACAGCATTCTCTTGCAAAAGAAGAAAGCAGCCAAAAATTACAATAAGAAGGTCAAATACATTGGCTTTGATGAAGGTGATTTGGTATGGAAGACAATACTCCCGATAGGAATTAAAAGCCATAAGTTTGGTAAATGGTCGCCTAATTAGGAAGGACCATATCAAATTCATAGAGTCCTGCCTTTTGGGGCATACTATTTGAGAAATTTGAATGGATACATACATCCCAAAAAGATCAATGGCAGATATTTGAAGCCTTATTTTCCAACTATTTGGGAAACACAAGGAGTAGAATAAATGTCAAGCAAAAGAACACAAGACTACTCAGATGATAGACAAGAATTTGTTTTTCATAAAGAGTTAAGTACATTTTGTCACAAATTGGCCCAAAAATCATTACAATGTCTTAATTGTTCTTTTACAACAGATTTCCTATTGCTAAGTGATGAAAACAACTGAATGGCTGTGGTCATTTCTTGTTTTCGATCGGCCAATTTTTGGTTGGTGATCTGCAATTTGGTGTCAGTTCGAATCAAGGCCTGGTTCACTGCAAATAGCTCCTCTTCAAGTTAAGCTTTCCTCTCCAGCAACTGAACTCAAAAGTGAGAGGCAGAGGAGTGTTGTTCCTTGAGCTCTGAGACTTGAGTATGTACTTGGGAAACAAAACTCTGGTCTCTAGCCAATTTCTCCTCCGCAGCTTTGGCAGCATGGCAAATGTTGATGTAGAAGTCGATAGTAGCTGCTGCCTGGGATAAGTGACTTGAGACATCCATGCCTGACTGTTCAGCAACTTTTCAGCACTGGAGGAACCCATCTCTTATTATAGGCCTTTGCAAAGCCTCAAAGGGGAGCCTCAAAAAGGAGATTAATAGTTCCAGGCAGGTGTCTAAGCCCATCAGAGGTGCAGAAGGCTTGCTGTTGGAGGAAAGAGAGCTTTCAAGAATTTGTAGCAAGGAGTCGGCCAAAACTAATGGCTCAGCTTCAAAATTGGTTATTGGAGAGGTAGAGGGTACATCGAAGAGACTGGCTAGCCTGGCTTCAAAGATGTCTACCTCATCCGTAGACATGAGGGGTGTAGAGAAAGTTGTGGTGGAAGGTATAGAAGACTGCATAGGGATAGGAGAAATAGATGGAGCATCTTTGGCAGTCTCTATGGTCTTAGCCACCAATGAATCAAGTGAAGAGGGGCTGGAAGTATGCAAAGGTAATGAACTATGGGTTGGAGAACTACCAGCACCCTCAATTAGGGAATCAGATACCTTCGAAGAAGAAGTAATGGTTGAAATTTCCTTAGAAGGAGAAGGAAGAGCAGGGCCCGAATAAGAAGTAAATTGAGACAGGTCGAAGGACAAATAGGGAAGATATGGAATCAGACCAGAAGAAAGAGTTGCAGGAATGCTGGGACTTAAAGGGGGTACATGGAATGTGGGCCTAGGAAGTGGAAGCATTATCTGAATGGCCTTCACATTTTGCATCCGATCAACCTCAACTGAAATTGAGGGAGTCCTCATTGGAAGTATAGTCTCAGTAGTTGTTGCTACAAAAAGAAAGAAACGTAATGTCAAGCTTCAATGTCAAAATTCGATAAGGAAAAACAGCAGAAGCAGGAGGGGAATTACTTGTTCCAGAAGTATTGGCAATGATAAGGGAAGCTACGCAGGGGATAATGTACGACAGTTTGTTGCCTTCATGCAGTTTCCCTTTGTAGTGCATCAGCAGCAGCAGCTTCATCTCTTAGAAATTGTTGCTGCCGTTTCTTCTCAGCCCTCTCAAAGACAATCATTGTTTTGGAATGTTCTTGTTCTACTGCCTTGGCAACAGCTTCATGGATAGGATCTTCAACTAAGTCAGTAGCAGGAACAGTCACTTTCTTTCTCTTCCTTCTTGGCAATGATACTACTGGCTCCTTCTCAACCTCTCTCTCTTCAATTTGGGGATCAAGTTCTTCAGAAGTAAGCTCCTTTTCCATTGCTTTGTCAACTGTCTCGGAATTAGGATCTTCGACCAAATCAGAAGAGGGGGCAGCCACCCTTGTTCTCTTTTTTCTTTGTAATGGTGTTTCTTGCTCTTGCTCAATCTCTCTCTCCTCATTTTGAGATTCAGATTCTTCAAGAGTGAGTACCAGTTTTCTTTTCTTTTTCTGCTGTTGTCTGGCCTTGAGAGCAGCTAGAGTTTCAGCTCTTTTAGGAGATTCTTCTTGTGGAGACCCTGTACCAAAATGTGTGAATATAGAAAAGACAAACAAAAGAGTTGAAGGAAAGAGGAACTTAGAAATGCTTACCTTTCTTCGAAGCAGCTCTGGTAACTCTAGCTGGAGGAGGTGAGGCTGCAGGAGAAGTTGTGGTTGCTGCAGAAAGAGGAGAAATGTTCTCAACTGTTGCTGATTTAGTCTTCGAAGGCACTCCTAATCCTATCAGTAAATCATGAGGGTGTACAGATAGGCGCACTTCCATGTTGACTGACCACCAGTTCTGGAATCTTTGCAAGACTAAGCCAGAAGGAAGAAAGGGGACAAATTTGAATTCATTCAATTTCTTCAGCAGTTTGAATGTTGCCGCCTCTAGTTTTGATTTGGATATTCTTAGGTCTCTAGCCGTGAGGTGAACATTCGAGAGACTGCAAAGTGGAACAGGTATCCCTTGAGTGAGCCCAAATTGTCTAGCAAACTGAGAAGGGCAGTACACCTCATATATGCATTTATAAGCTCGAGGGTTTAAAGTGCCAATAAACAACTCCCTCGGTAGCAAAATTGAAGCCCATATATCTTCGTGTGATGAGGTGGAGCACTCCTTATCAGCCAAAAAGGTTTGCAGCCAAACAGGACCTTTAGTGGCATCAAAAGGACAAAAGAAGGTGGCAGATGGAGAAATAGGGAGTTGGTGAAAGAAAGTAAGGTAATAAGCAAAGGAGGCAGGATAGAGAGCAATCCCAGCATACTTTTCCCCATAAGTACTAGGATCCTGAATAAGGAATTTCAGACATTTGGGTTGCAAGTCAGTGAAATAGGCAAAGAGCCAAAGTTGGAGCACCCAGAGGGGACCTCCTTAGTTAACATCAAGAGGTTTTTTGCAAAATTGGGAGCAAGCTCTGTAGACATGACCTAAAAGATAAGGAGCAAGAGCTATGCGTTTTTTCAAGACAAGTGCCTTCGCAAGAGGAGCGAACTCAGGCATAATCCTCTAAGATGAGGTGCAAAAGAGAAATTTGCACAACCAGTACAAAATGAAGGAAAATAGTTCTCTGTCTCTCACGGGGCCTTCCCTTCTATTTTCAGCCTTTACGAAGTCGCTGTAAGAGGAGTTTAGGGTTGGAAGGGAAAATTTGACAGGGAGGTCTGGTAATTGGGAGTAAAAGGAGAGCCAAGGGGTAAAAGCCCTAAGAGATGGCAAATATCAAGAACGGTGGGACCATCATTCCGCACTGAAATTGGAAGAAATTAAAAGCCATATTCCAAAAGCATAAAACAGCAGGAATCAAAAAGGAGTCCTCAGGAATGAGGAACCTGGAAAGACGAAGAGCATCGAGGATACAGAGCTCCTGCAGGTCATCTTCTCCCGCAAGCACAACTCTGTCATACCATTCTTCCCATTCAGTCCTCAATGTCGGCCAGCAACGATGAGGCCAGGTCATCCTCCAATTCCCCCAATCAAGCCCTCCTTCATAAAGAAGAAAATGGTCCTCCAAACGAGGATATAGAGCCGGAAGTTGAGCAGGAGCTTCCCGGAAAATAGGACCTACGACGTACTCCTGTTTGTTACTGTGACGAGGAATGAAGAGACGTCCATCTATGGTGCTTGACTTACCAGATGTTAGCTTGGCGATTTCTTCGTCGATACATTTTTTCAAAGCCATAGTTGGGCTGATACGGTCGCCCGCAAGTACTTTTAGAGAGGAAGGATCCATTGGCAGCAAGGGAGCTGAGAGAAGTGGAAAATCAGTGGAAAGAAAGGTTTGTGTGTTAAACGAGCAAATGATTTCAGAACACGAAATAAAAGGGTTTCAAAAGCCTTTGTGTTTGGGAGATATATAAATGCTTGGTTTGTTAAGCACTAAAAGTACGAATATGAAGAGTTTCCTTCAAATATTGATAGTATTTGGAGGGAAAAACACAGCCCAGATGCTAAGGCTAGCTTCGAAGTAAAATATTTGGCTTCGAACCCAGATTTTGGCGCCAAAAGCCAAAAAACAACGGCTTCGAAACAAAGAAGTCGGCTTCGAAGCACACTTCCATACTTAAAAATGTAATAATACTCAAGTATTTGATTTACTTCGAAGGGGATTAAAAGACCTATCTTAGGTTTCTTAGTGAAAGTAATGTCCTTCGAAGTGAAACTTGAGACTCTGTGAGGATGAGAATTGGTGTTCAAAACATAACACACCAGATTTTGACGCTAAAAAGTCCAATAACAACGGCTTCGAAACTCAGAAACCGGCTTCGAAGCACATTCCATACCCAATGGATGCAAGAATGCTTAAGTATTCGTTTACTTCAAAGGGATTAAAGACCTGTTTTAGGTTTCTCATTGAGAGTGATGTTCTTCGAAGTAAAACTAGAAATCCCTTATGAATGGAAATTGGCATTCGAAACATCAAAACCAATAGTTGGTTTATATATATATTCAGCAAAGTTGTCTTTTCAAACTCAAACAGTGCAGCCCTCAAAAGGAGCTTCCTTATTTTTGAAAGTATGGACTGTTGTTCAAGACAAAAAGATCAATTCAAAGCTGATTGATCATAATAAATCATTGACCATATGTTGGTTGTGATTGAAACAAGTTTTGAAGAGTAAGTTTGTTAAATTCGAAGCATGGATCCTAAATGGAAAAAAACAACAAAAACTATCTGCTGCATTCCATAAATTGGAAAAATTCATGGTCGTGTTGTTAATATTCATTGAATCCAGATTCGAAGGAAAAGCTCTGAAATTGCTTTCAAAGACAAATGGAGACAAGATCAAACCATAAAGAGAAGTCTTAGTGGTATTAAAACAAAAACAGTTACATCGAATGGCCATTTTTCGGTACAAACTGAAGCTCATAAAAATAGGGAATGGAATAAATAACAAGATCATGAAATTTAGTCCAACAATGATCAATGAATTTCTGTTCTTTCTTTATTCTGTCCTCTATTTCTTCTAACATTGGCTGCATGAGTTGATGTGCTCTCACTTCGTAAAAGAGCTCTTCAGCCTTTATTTCGAAAGCTGTTTCTCTCAATCCTTGTTCCAATTCGTCTATATCCAAATCATCCCAGTATGCAGAATCTTTATTCTTGAAATCATCGAATTCTTCAATAAAGTTTTTTGCTTCGTATTGGGCATGAATTCGGAGGGACGAAAGTTGGTCTAAAGATTGTGTGGTGTTCATAGAGGTCCGATGCCAGTGAAGAAGCAATGGAAGTTGGTCCAAAAACATGTGAAGCTCTGCTTGGGCGAGGGGATTAAGGACATGACCCCAAGTTAGAATATCACAAGCCCATCGAAAGTTCTTAAGAGGGACTTTGTCTTCAAGAACATTGAAGGGCAAGTGAGAAAAAGCAGCGAGCAAAAGTTGAGCTTGTTTCCGCTCAGCCGGAGTAGGAGAAGGTGGTGGTTTGTAAGGTAGAAAGACCTTATCCGCGGAGAGAACAAGCCTCAGTTTCTCTATCCAGCAAGGATTTGGCGGAAGAGAAGGTGTGGATGCTTCTATTTCAGGAGGTGGAGCAAGGGCAGAAGGAACAAGGGCATTAATATAGTCGAGCCAGTCAGAAGAGCAAATCTTCACCTTCTGAGCTAGGAATGATGGGTTGTATCCTTGTGCCTCTTCTGGGTGTCGGGCAACATGCACTGTCTTTGTAGGCATGGAAGATGTATACCATGCCACAAGCAGATTCTCCTCCAAACTGCGTCCGTGGTCAATGGGCACGTAAGGATAGACCACCGAGCTTCGCGTATAGGAAGGGAATTCTAAAGGGTCAATAAATTCAACAAAGTGATGGTTGATTCATTCCCTTAACTCACATTCCTCAGGTTTTGGCCAGTTAGTCCAGTCAGAAGCCCCAGAAGAGGAAGAAGTTGTAGCCTTATCCCATGCAGAGGGTTATGAAGGAGAACTTCCCATGTCCATATTTGCAACTTTCTGGATCAAAGGATTGAGAGCAGTTTGTTCGTGGTCTAAGGGTGAGTCAGAGGAAGAACTTCTTGTATCTATATTCGTAAGTTTCTGAATCGAAAGATTAAGGGCAATGTGTTCGTAATCCAAAGGTCGATAATTTGCAAAGGCATCCATGACCTAAATATGGAAAGGTGGATAAAGGTGGCTAATTAATGCATGAAAATTCTTTCGAGGACGAACAGCATCATCATATGACTCTTCGTGTGCTTGATCAGTGGAGGAGATAATTGATTCGGCCATAAAAGGTGTATCAGTCCGTTCGAATACTAAGGTGATGGAGATGTTCAAAAGACTGAAAGGGAGTTTAATGCAGATGATGAATGACAGTTGCATTTTTGGAAAACCATGCACGATCTAAGACGTGGGGAAAAACTTTGATCCACTAATATCACCAAGTATTGGATATATTAGTGCGGGGGGTAATGTTGGCTACATGTTTTGTACAAGCCAATCACAATTTAACACGTGGCAGAATAAGGGTAATATGGGAAGACTATTCAAGTCTTCGATCCTGATCGTACACGTGGCAGTTAGTATTGGTTCTCACGTGATCTGAGTAGCATTGGATCAATAAAGAGGTGCAAGGTGACGTGGCTTCAACGGTTACTCAGATTCAAATTCAAATATAGGAGGGAAGCATAACTGCAAGTGATGGCGTAGTGGAACTACTTATAAGGCAGCATGATCAACGATCATGGAGGAGCAGTTCGACGGTTTGAAGTGCAATTCGATGGTCATCCTTAAGAAGTATAAATAGCGGGGAAGACCCCAGAAAAAAGGCCCAGACTCAGATCACACAAACCAGTCTTGCTTTACATATTTTATTTTCCAGTTTTACATTTCCTGTTCTTTAAATTCCTGCTCTTTACATTCCTGCACTTTAAATTCATGCACTGCACTTCATTCATAGGAGTACTTTCAAGTAGAATGTTGCTGTAAACCCTCTACGAGGCTGAGTTTGGATCATTGTAAGTTTTCATTCTAATGAAATACTTCAATTGCTCTTCATTTAACTGTTATGTTGTTTAATTTCTCCTAAGTCAAGCCACCAGTAAAAGTCCTCTTCATTGAGGCTGAAAGAACTAAAACACAGTCGTCTGATAATTAGTTGGCAATTAACATTTCTGTAAGGACTGATTGATCCTTGCTGGCACGCTCGCATTTACAAAAATACCCTTCGAAAGCCAAAAAGCCAACATTTTCAATATATTTAATAACCTTTTATATCTCATTTTTTAATGTAAAATTTGTTCTGTTGTTATTGTAAACAAAATTTTGAAGATTTATTTATAACATTTACTATTGCATCTTTAGGCAAAGAAGATTTTATTAGCTGGGAATTTGGATGAAGAGATTTTCTTGAAAACCTTTTAGATAATTGAAATAATTTTTTAACCTTTATGATTGAAGCTTCAAACAAAAAGTTTTTTTCTTTTTTTTTTAAACCTTGGACAAAGGTTTATTATTGGTTTTTGGACAAGAAATGTATTTGAACTATTTATAATGATATCTTTGATAATGAGAACTTTTTCTTTTTGGATCCGTAGACAGTTATTTTTTACAAAAACAAATAAATTTAGATGATTATATTTTTTTGAGCTTTGTACAAAGAGAATTAGAATTTGGGGCACTGAGTTCATGTGTGTAGATAATCCATTACGAAAATTTTAATTAATTTAATAATTATAATAAGATAATTTTATCATATTTGTATTTAAAATGTCGACAATACAATTACTGTTCATTTTTTCAAAATAAATGCAAAAAGAATTTAGACTTTTTTTTTGTTTCAATGTAAATTTATTTTTATTTAAGCACATAATACAAAATTTATTTTATTTCCTGATATTTGGTAGACACTTAAAATAAAATAAAATAAAAAATTACTATATGCATTACGTAGAAACCAATGAAGGTCCACCCTTTCACCCTTGAACATATCAATGTGCTGAAAGGGCCCAGCTAAAAGTGAACTTCCTAAAAATGACTTACAGAATTTCTAATGGTAAGTCATTCTAGAGACGAGACAAAAAAATATTTTTATTGCAAAATATTTTACTTATTTTTTATTTAACCAAACAATATAAATGCTTACTTTACATCGAAACAAATGACACCTTAATTATAATTATTAGATCAATATAATTTATTTTATAAAAAATTCACATACAAAATTTAATAGGATACACAATTTAGAGTATTTCCAACCTTGTGTGGCATTTTGCCTATACAAAGGTTACCATAAATTGTACATTTTATTTTGTCTATTTACATTTTCATGTTTCTACATTAACATTGCTATTTATTTTAACTATTTATCCAAACAATACTCACTTTATGAAATGTCACATAAGCAATAAAAACCAAAGGAAAAAATTGCAAGAATCAAATACATTTTACCTAACTTTTGAAGATTAGTTACATTTAGCTCACAAGTTGGGATTAGGACAAAATATCTATCATATACCCAGAGAATTGAAGTTAAAGAAATTAAATTACACTAGACATTTTAACTAATGGACAGTAGTATATTAAAGATGCCTGGCATATTAGAGATGCTATTAAAATCCACACAAGTAAAACCATGATAACGCCCCAGATTGAGACTAGCCAAAATATTTTTTTCGCCAGCTAAAACTTGTGGGACACTGTTGGCTACATATTTTGTAAAGCCAAATCATAGTTTGACACGTGGCAGAATAAGGGTATTATGGGAAGATAATTCAAGTCTTCGATCCTGATCGAACACGTGGCAATGAACATTGGTACCTACATGATCTGAGTAGCACTAGATCAGTAAAGAAATACAAAGTGACGTGGCTTCAACAGTTACTCAATATTCAAATTCAAATACAGGAGGGAAGCTCAACTGCAAGAGATGGCGTAGTGGGGCTACTTCTAAGGCAGCATGATCATCGATCATGAAGGAGCAGTTCGACGGTTCGAAGTGCAGTTCGAAGGTCATCTTTGACAAGTATAAATAGCAGGGAAGCCCTCAGAAAAAGCCCCAGACTCAGATCATACAAACCAGCCTTTATTTCATATTTTCCTTTCCAGTCTTACATTTCCTGTACTTTAAATACCTGCACTTTAATACCAGCACTGCACTTCGATTCATAGGAGTAGTTTCAAGTAGATTCAAGTAGACTGTTGCTGTAAACCTCTTCGAGGCTGAGTTTGAACTATTGTAAGTGTTCATTTTAATGAAATACTTCGATTGTTCTTCATATTAACTGTTATTTCTCTTAAATTCTCCTAAGTCAAGCCACCAGTAAAAGTCCTCTTCATTGAGGCTGAAAGAACTAAAACACAATCGTCTGATAATTGGTTGGCAATTATAATTTCTGTAAGGACTGATTGATCCTTGCTGGCACGCTCGCATTTACAAAATTACCCTTCGAAAAGCCAAAAAGCCAACATATATTTTTGGCACGCCCAGTGGGACTTGTTAAAATGGCTAGATGAAGACGACAAGGAGAAAATGAACGCTTGGAAGAAGGCGTAGAAGGAGAGGTAGAGATACCTAATCCAGAGGAGAATGTGGTTACACATCCTGTGGAGACTCCTATGCTATCAGAACCTTTGGTCGAACAGACCAGTACTTCTGGACAAGAACCACATGTTCATAATATTGGACGAAACCAAGGAATTGGACCATCCACCATTCCATCTACCCAGCCAACAAACCCATGGGATGGCTTGGTAGATGCTATGGGACAACAATTAATGAACACAATGGAAAGGTGGGCAACATCCTTTTTGGATCGAATGAATAATCACCAACCAACAAATACAAGACACACGGAGGAAATTTTAAATGTCCCTCAGCAAAGATTGGCTAGAGAAAAACAGCCTATGCAAATTAATGGACAATTTAATGGTCAGACTGGTACTCAGAACTATGAAAGACCATCGCCTCAGTCTTGGTATGAACCCATTTCAAGGCCTGTAGTAGGCCAAAATGCCTCAGTACTCAACAGTGAAGCCACACAAGGTGGTGGATCTGGCCAAGTACAAGAAAATGGCATAAGAATGGTGGCAAATCCCATGTTCGAAGCCATACCTGGCACTAGGGGGTACAATAACCCCTTATTCGAATTCATACCCGGGGGGTTGGAAGGTTTTCCCACAAATGGAAGGGACACAATACCTGTTCCAGCACCTTTCACAGGTCCTTTCGCAGGACAGACTCAAAGGGGTTACCCATACCCTCAACAGCAACCTGCACCACAGGGGCAACCAGTCCCAAATATACCACTTTTTGGACCAAGAGGACCACAGGCACAAGTTTGTCCACCAAACCTGTGTTTGTCCCTCCAGTAGTGGCTCAGCAAGCCCAAAATATGGTCCCTAGGGACCAAATTGCTGATATTGTTAGGGAGATGTGTGGACCGATGGCTCGGGGGGTCCAGACTCCTGTATACAGAAAACCATACCCAGAGTGGGTAGATAGGGTACATGAATACCCAAGAGGATTCAGAATACCAGACTTTACCTTATTCTATGGAACTGGAAATCAATCGACAGTAGAGCACATTGCCAGATTCGCTGCCCAATGTGGTGAATTCACTAATCATGATTACATAAAACTGAGATTGTTTCCAAACTCTTTAACTGGGGGAGCATTTGTATGGTATATCAACCTTACACCTGGCTCCATTCAAAATTGGCAACAAATGGAAGAGGCATTTCATGCCCAATTCTTCCAATCAGAGCCAGAAGTGTCCATGGCAGACTTGGTAAGATTGAGTCAAAGGCCTGAAGAAAAGGCTACTCAGTTCATTGCCAGATTTAAAAGGGCTCGAAATAAATGTAGAGTCATCCTTCCAGAGCCAGAATTTGTAAGATTGGCTCAAAGCGGTTTAGAGTTCAGGCTTCGAAAGAAGTTTGATTCAACTGAGTTCAGGGATTTGGTCGAGTTAACCTATAAGGTGTCTCGATATGAAGCATTACTAGAAGAAGAACAAGATCGAAACAATGCTTCGTATAAGACATACTATAGAGATCCCAATTATGAAATCGATGTAGCAGAGATTGTGGGCAAAGAACCCGTAATCTGTGAAGCATTAATTCATAAGGACACAACCATCGACCAGCAATTTAAAAAGAAAGACTTTCACAGAAAGTACTCTTTCGACTTAACAAAAGCAGATGACATTTTTGATCATTTGCTTGCAGCTAATTTCCTTAAGTTACCAAAGGAGATAAAACTGCCATCTCTTGATGAACTTAAAGGAAAAGCATACTGTAAATGGCATAATTCTTGGTCTCACTCGACTAAAAACTGCATTGTTTTTCGAGACAGGATCCAAGAGCAAATCCGGAAAGGAAGTCTGAAGTTCCCAGCCAAAACAGAGAAAGCCATGGGAATTGACAGTAACCCGTTTCCAGAAGT
>JAPPVO010000031.1:16894801-17294801 GCA_030407325.1 Camellia japonica | reverse complement strand
AGAAGGAGTAGATCTAGGGTTTTGAGTGAAAAGATGCAAAATTTCTGTGTAAAAAAGAACTGTTGCGATTTGATCGCTCGAACGAAGGAGTTGTCGCTCGAGCAACCAGATACAATAAATGACCTCGCTCGAGCGCAGAATACATACCTTCAGAAGTTTTATAGACGCATACCATCGCTCGAGCAAGAAGCCTCGCTTGAGCGAAGAAGCAAATTTCTGGACAATAACCATTTGAATAACTAGTCACCAACTGTCCCAAACATGCCCAAAACATTCCAATTCTCAAATAGGAAGGGGAAAAGAGGAAAAGAGACATGAATAGAAAAATTAAACCACGAAACCCGAGTACGGATATAATAAAGGTCGGGTCAAAACCGGAATCATTATAATTTTTGTAATATTTAATTATGACTTAATTATGTTCTATAGTGAAATATTATTTTGAGTTATGAAGAGTTCTTGTTGTGGTCACTTTAATAGTTTAACTATGACACAAAGTGTTATCAGCGAGTAGTGACTTAAAAAAAATGTATAGATAAGGTCATCCCACAAGTTTAAGTTACACAAATTTACATAAAATAAATAAATAAATAAACTAAACAGTCTTGTTTGGGAACTTGAATTTTAAGCTAAAAGAAATTTTAAAAAAAATAAAAATAAAAGTCACTAAAAAAAGAAGTCATGCACACTAATCATTCATATTTTTCATACAACTAAAAAAGACATTCCCATAAACTTTTTCTCACTTTAAGAAAAAGTCAAAAAATAAAAAAAATAAAATTATAGGAAAGCTAAATCCCAAATGCATCTGCATGTCTGCTCGTACTATTGAAACCATCCATTCAGTGACAGATTGATTTGGGTTATTCAATTTTAATGGATTGGGTGGATGGTTGCCCACTCCAAATTGCGAGAGATGGAAACAACAAAACTTGTTAAATTTTTGTTGTAGTTAAATTTTTGGTATAAATGTTAGCAATGCTAAAAAGAAAAAAAAAAAGGGAGGTAGGCTTCGTTTGTTAACATTTTCAATTTTTAATTAACAAAAACCAATAAACCAGTTTTACTTAATTTTTGTAAAAATAAAAATAGAAAATTTATTTAGTATACAAAAATATTTTGAAAACAAATAAAATCAAAATAGAAAAATATATTTAACGAGTTTCTACCTGCTAGAGATTCGCCGAAGGTTCGCTAGAGCTCTCCACCCACCAGTGGGGGGTGCTAGTGCTTGGTGGCCAGTGGTGGTGATGGTAGTGGGTGGTGGCAGAAGGTCATGAGTGAGAAAAGAAAGTGAAATTTTGTTTTAAAAGTAAGTAAAAGCACATTTTTTGTGTTTTCAAAAAGTTTGAAAATTTTAAAATCAATTTCACTTTTTTGAAAACAAAAACAATATACAAAACAAAATTTCGTTTTCAATTTCTAAAAACATGAAAATGAAAACAAGAAACAAGAAACAAAAGCATTAACAAACGACTCCTTGACTAGTCATTGGAAAACTCAAAATTGAAATTTGTGTTATATGGCAAGCCTTTTACCATACCATTAGAGAAGCACTTATTGGCTAAAAATAAACGTTCAAAAAATTAATGCTAAAAGACTTACTTGTTCGAAACATTTCAAACATTTTGATTTTTTCAACAATTATTTAGCATAAGCAAATTTAACTGTATTGGACTTTTTGGCAAGAAATGAATTTGTCAAGACTTGAATTATTTTATTTTATTTTATTTTTTTGTGGCATAAGTTAATAAGTTGAGTTTTTGTTTTTTGTTTTTAGTGCTTTCCAAATAAAAATATTTTGTAGTGTTTAGTTATAAGTTGAAATATCTTTTTTGTTTTGAACAGATAAGTTGAAATATCTTATTCATGAAGTTTTTGTACTATTTGTTAAGAAGCAAAGTGACAATAGTTACGAAGTTTTCATATAGTGTTTTTATTTTTAAATCATTTTAATTTCATTGTAATTCAAATCAATTATATTATATCTTTCTATCATATCATATATAACTAGCTATGATCCATGCCTAAAGGCACTTGTCACATTGACATGCTGAAAAATATAGGACATTACATTAAAATTTTATTAGATATAACTTCTATGTAAAAATGAGTTGAGTAAAATTTCAAAAGAATATACTTTCTAAAGAATAAAACACAAATACATCACATTAGAACTTAAGCAAATATTATATAAAAACAAAATATCAATAATCCGATTGGACCATGGGCATTCCTAAAAGGCACTATATAACTAAAAATCAATAATTCATCATTTATTATTTTTTAAATGTTGCAAAAGTTAAAAAAAAAGCGCTAAAAAGATATAATTTAACAGCATAAACTAATCATGAAAATAGAAGTAATAGACTTCAAGAGCGATTGGATAACCATTGATAGCTATTTCAATTTATATGGGGAAAAAAAAAAAGTGAGATAAATTGATCAAAGAAAAAGAAAAAAAAAAATACTTAATATTCAATATTTTTTTAATCTTACGTCACATATAGTAAGCAATGAAAATTTTAACTGGTCTACCACATATAACATAAAAAATAATTTACATAAATTTATGTATATAAAACTTGTACAAAATATGTGATAGTGATATTTTCAAAATTTTAAACCAAGATAATAATTGTTTAATTTGACACATTATATATATATAATTTTTTTTTGTACAAAAATTATTCATTGTAACTTACCTTTTCTTTTTAAAAGCATAACCAAGAGAGAGAGAGATGAACTAATGGTTAATTGAACTTATCTCAATCCATCAATTCAATTTACATCTCCATTTCTAGGATATTTTCAACCATTCGATTGAACAAATCTTGATCTTTCAAGGTGACATGTAGGACATTTTTGAACAATTTTTTTTTTTTTTTTTTTTTTTTTCTTCCAAAAATCTAGCTATTTTATTATGTAGATATTAAAAGTTCCGAAAAATCTTTTTTTTTTTTTTTTTTTTTTTAAAGAAAGAAAAGCTTTAGAGCCCGTTTGATACTATGTAATAGGCTCAAATGAAATGCACATTCTAATTTTGCATTTTCTTTCTCTTATTTGGTACACCTTATTCATGTGGGAATAGTCATTCCATTAGAATGATTATTCTAACAAAATATGAGAATACCTATTCATTCCTCCAACTTAAAGAATGGTCATTCCATTCCATCATGAAATTACTATAAAAAAAATTTTATTATTTTTTTGTTGACACTTAAAAAAAATATTTATTATTATTTGACTGCTACTACCATTCTGTTCTCCTACCACCCATTCCACCACCCTACCGCCACCGCCACCGCCACCGCCACCGCCACCACTACCTTATTGCTACCATTACTACCACTACAACCATCACCATGGTTGCCGCCACAACCACTACACACCATACTATCGATGTTGCTACTACTACCACACCATTGCCACAACCACTACCACCACATCCACAACCATAAAACCACCACTATTATTATTGTTAAAATCACTACCCCACTACCACTACTTCCATTACCACCACTCTCATTACCACCATTGCCCCTGCCGCCACAACCACTACCATATATCACCTTCATAAACATCACACCACAACCATTACCATCACGAGAACCATTACTCTACTACCATTGGCCGCCGTCGTCACCGTCGCCGCCGTCGCTGCCACCACCATCGCAACCACAACACCACCACCTTACCACCACCACTAAAGCCACAACAACCTACTGCCACCATCCTACTATCATTGATATCACCACCATCGATGCCACCACCACTACAACTCACACCATCACTTCCACAACTATCAATATTATCATGATCTATATAAATTTTTAATTTATTTGTTACTAGTTAAAATAAATAAATAATAAAAAATTATTCCATTCTATGAGTTTAATAGGCGTAACCAAATATGAGAATGAAAATTATCATCTTATTCTTATGCCATTGTTGGCAACCAAACAATGGAATGGGAATGGATATTCCATTGCATTCAACCTTATATTCCATTTTCACTTTCATTATATTCCCACTTCATTTCATTCCATCATACCAAAAATGCTCTTAGAGTTTAACCATTGTAACAAAATAAATCATAATTTTTATTTTGTCAATTTAAACTTTAATTTTTTTGATTTATTTTTTATTTCTATTAAATAAAATTGATAGGAAAAAAATATATTTTAGTCATTGAACTCAATGTAGATGTATATAAAATATCTAAAATACTATTTTTAAATTAGTTTTAATGAGTAAAATACTATTTTTCTATCAATTTACTTATAAGAAATTGACAAATTGTGTACGTTGATCAAAGACTATACTTTTTTTTTTTTTAAGAGCGGGGACAAAAGACTATATTTTAAATTGATAAAATAAAATTTTATTTTGTTGTAAGCGTCAAATTTTAATTAATTAATTAATTTTTTTTTTCGAATTTCCAAAAAGTTGTGCGCCCGTTTTTTCAATTTTTTATTCTTATTTTCCCTATTCATTTCACCCAACTAAATCAGGAGGAGATCAAATCCACGAATCAAATTTGTTTAACCTACGCTCTCTGGCAATCAGTCCAATGAGTGATACTTTGATTAATGAATTACAATGGTCAAAACAGAGTTCACATGTAGAGCAATAATAATGAAAGTCTCCATCACCATTGCAGGCTGAATTTGCAATTACGGAGAGGTAAACAGAACATGGGAGTCTTCTTTTAAGGTACTCTACACCTGACATTGATGATAGTTTTATATCTTTTGTTTAAGTTTTACATATTTTTTTATTATGTCCTTAAATTTTCCCTACTAAACTCTTAGGCTGTGTTTAGATTATTATTGTTTTGTATACAAATTTAGTAAGAGAAAGAGAAAAAATGGATGAAATGTAAATAACATATAATTACATATCACATACTCATTTATTTTTTCTTTTAAAATATCTACTAAAATTCATGATCTAAACACAATATTACTATTTCCATGGTTTGGTCACATTTGGGAGCTTCTTTAATCAACTCTTCCCTAGAGTACCATAGAGTGGTCCATTGCAAATTGTTAATATATATATGTTTGAATGGAGGTAAAATTTTCACATCTATTTTGTTACATGTTTTTCACTATTTTCTCAACCACCAACGAGAGGACTAAAAGTTGAATACATTATCCAAATCGAGGTCTCCATCCATGGAATACATTACCCCAACAATAGGTTAGCCAAAAACAAACAAATAAATAATTGTGTAGGTCACACAAAATTAAAAAATGATGAAAATGTACTGACTATCTTTCTATTAATGCTATATCAATAGAAAGATATATAGTAGCATCAGAGACTAACCCCTAACAAATACTTGAGCAGAGTGCAAAGCATTATGTTAGATAACCATGATGATGATAAAATTATGATAACAAAAGATATTACCGCAAAATATTCCGTATTTTAACACTAAAAAGCTGATTAACAATAAATAAATTCTGACTAGTTCTACCAAAAGGGGGAAAAAAAAAATCTGCTCCAACATTTAGACACTGATGAGATCAAACAGGGGACATACTTTCAATGAATCGGAAAGGATTATGAAGCCCATAATGACAAATAACATTATCGAAGTTACCTGGGAGAAAATCAATAAGCACCTTCACTGTCTTCAACTTCACATTATAAGAAATAAATTTGCAAGTCTCTCGAAAAAATAACACTAGTGCAAAATGGTGTTCGTTTTCTCCTTTCTCTACACTTGCAACATCAAAACTATGACCTGAATCAGTGCTCTGAACTATCCCAGAAAATACATCAATTAAGGGTGCAAGATTGACATTGCAATTCACATTCCAACTGCTGTAGTCCCTGTTCATATCGAGGATTTTTGAATTCCATATAATGACACGAAGGCATCTGAATAAGAAGTAAACGGCCACAACATTTCTCCAAAATACCTAGTCTTGTCTTCAGACAGAATTTTAGGCCTAATTGGCATTACTGTGAGCTTCTCTGCATCAAAGTCAAATATAGTGTGAACTTCTCCTTTCCTCCCAACCAATGGATTGCTCATTCAAAAAACTCCTCCCCCCAATAACTTGTCCAGTAGTCAAATCAATCTGTTTCCAAGACGAACTCTCCGAAGAGTAGATATTAAATTTATCAATCCTTTCAAATACAAGCAAAACTTTGTAGTGCAGTGATTTTGAAGGATCAAAAGCTAAGTATGCATATGATCTAGATAAATGTTGACAAGTTTGAGGAAGTAGCTTGTATTTCTGCGTGGTCACATTACAAATAATGTACCTTGTATTAAAATTCAAATCTGCTGTATTAGGATTCCAAACAAATTTACTACTCTTACACAGGAGTAATCCATTGCAAGAGCTACAAATTCTGATTTCAGAATCTCTTTCAACACCAACACCGTTAAGGAAAGAAAGTGTGGGAAGACTTGCGTTGTCGTAAAGCGAGACAGACTTGACTTGTTTCATGGAACACCAATAGTCGTAAAGAAATATAGTCCCGAGATGGAGTGGTTGGGTTGATTTTGGCGAGCGTGGTTGAACGAAAACTGAGAGTCGGAGATGAGAAAACCAATTCTTGGAAAAGACTTGAATCTGAGTAGGATTTGGGAGGAACGCGTAAGAGAATCTGTGTAAGAGATCTTTATTGCTCACAACTGCTTCTAATGCCGTTGACGAAGAAGAACAGCCGATAATCGACTCGTTCTTTGTGCTGCTGATGTTGTTATATTGATCATGTTTGCTTCGCAAGGAAGATCAAAAGAGAATACGTAGGGATGGGAATATATGAATTGAATCTGCTCCAATGTAGATCTTAAACCCTAACCCTTAATATATACCACGAGAGCATCTCTTTTTATTTATTTATTTTTTTTTTAACTTTAAATTTTATAAAAAAAAAAAAATACTCAAAAATTAGAGGTGGACAAACATGTAACATGGCCAAGTTTGGGCCGAACTTGTACTATACAGGATATATATCATCCCAAGTCCGATTCAGTCCAACATCGGGCTCAATCAAATTATACCAAGCCCAATTTTACAAGAATTTTTAAATTTTAAGTCCGCCCATTTAAGTTAATAGATATAAACTATTATTTTCTTTTGGGAAAATTATGTAAATAGTCCGTGTACTTTATACGATGTGTCAATTTGATTCATGTAGTTTCAAGTTGCTCGTTTTTGCCCATTGATTTAACAGATTGTGTCATTTTAGTCCAATAAATAACGGTTGTTAAGTTAATTTAACGGAAAGTCAAACAATGTTTCAATTTGGTCACTGTATTTTTCATAATGTGTCAATTTAGTCCCTGTCAAAATCAAGAAAATTGAAACTACAGGGACCAAATTGACACATTGTGTAAAGTACAGGGACCAAATTGATACATTATTTGACATTCTATTAAATTAATTTAATAACCATTACTTATTAGACTAAAATGACACAATCCATTAAATTAAGAGACAAAATCGAGCGAATTGAAACTATAGGGATCAAATTGACACATCGTGTAAAGTACAGTGACTATTTACATAATTTATCCTTTTCTTTTTTATGGACAATTAGACCCTTTTAATAATTATTTGAATTTAAATCAATTTTTATAAAAATTATAATATAAAATATAAAATCAATATTTAAAAAAATGACTGCGTCATACTTGGTTGGACTAAAACTCTTTATTTCAAGTCCAATTCAAAAATTAAATGGACACAAAATTTCAAAGGAGCCTAATTCTATGAGCCAAAATTTTTTTCCAAGCTTAAAAGTATCAGACTATACTAAGCGGGTTAGGCAGATCATCAGGCCCATGGCTTTCCCTATCTTTAATCATTTCGTCAAAAGTTTATCAAATCAAAGGGACAAGTATTTTTTTCATCAAATTGATAATTTATCAAATTTTTCATCAAATTAAAAATAAAGTATTCAATATATATATATTGTATCAATTTTAACAAAAATAAAAATTTGGGATAAGAGGGGTATATTTTAAAGGCGGTTCCAACGAAAAGGTTGGGCTTCTCTCATATTTCAGTGATCCGAAACGTATACTTTTTAAGACTCGTTGAGTATAATATTCACGCAATAAATCAATATAATCAGATATCAGTACCTATATATTTGAATCAAGTCTGTATTATAAAAAATAGATTGTTATTCTTGAAATTACAGTTGCCATCCATTTTTTTAAAAGAATATGATTCAAACATATAGCTATTGATGTTCAATCATCTTTATTTTTTGCGTGAATATTCTACTCAACAATTTTTAAAAAATGAACGGTTCAGATCACTGAAATTAATTTCAAAATGGATCTACTAAAGCCTAAACGCTCTCTCAAGTTGAAATGACAACTTGAGAGAAGCCAAACTCAAATGGAAAATCATATATATATGTTATTTAGGAAGGCAACCCAAAATGGGGGTGAATTGGGTAATTAGAAATTTGGTCCGAAAATAAATTTACAAGGATTGAGTGATTAAAAGTAGATGACAATAAAAGAATACACAGAAAATAAAAGGAAAGGAAAGAAGAGCACAACACAAAGATTTATAGTGGTTCGGCTCACTAGCCTACATCCACTCCTCAAGAGACCTCATTGAGAATTTCTTCACTATGAATAAATGCACTGCCAAGTTCACCTAGCTTGTGGATTTTTACAAGGACTTACTTCAATCTGTTGAGGACCTCCCAACTAAATGCCTCATTTTACAAGTGTGTCACTCAGAAAATAAGGAATAAGAATAAGAGGTACAACTGTCTTCTTTTACAAATATTCTCTCTCAAAAGATGAATATGAAAGTGTAAGCTCTTAATTAATTTAAGACTCATATATGAAAATGGAAGTACAAATGGAGTATATTAAAAGCTCTTGATTTCTCTTGAATGCTCTAGGCTTGTTGTGTTTTTGAAGTATATTGAATGAACAAGGAGACCTCTATATTTATAACATTGATAACTTCTAGCTGTTAGAGAGAGAGGAGATTCGAATCTCCTATCTGTTGGAGAAGATCATGGAGGATTTGCTCCAGCTGTATTTGATCAGAGCATGAAGAAGGCAGACTGCAGGCAGGTCTTGGGAAGAGAGGATTCATTAAATGCATAAGCTTTTTATTTAATGCTCAACCTCATAAGTCAACTTCTTGGACGAGATATGGTGCCAGAAGATCTACTCAGTGGTCAGAAGATATAACGTATTCTGCACACAAATCTGAAAAAGTGGCTGAGAAATGATCTACAACAGTTTGAATTTGATTTGACAGGTGGAATTTTTTAAACCCAGACTTATAGGTGTCGACTCTTGCAGATTGGGTGTCGACCATTTGCTTTCTTTTCTTCTCTAAGTTGAGTTCTAGGTGTTCCTGGTGTCGACCCTTATCATTCTTGGTGTCGACCCTTGCTGCTAGATTGCATTCTAAAATTTGGTGTCGACCGTTGCTGCTAGATTGCACACTGAAATTTGGTGTTGACCCTTGTTACTGGATTACATTATGAAATTTTGTGTCGACCCTTGCTGTTATGGTGCCGACCCTTGTAGCTAGAACACTTAGGCATTTTGAGCTTCATTTCTGGTGTCGACCCTTGTACCTGTTTTAAAAAATATTGTTTTGTATGTAAGTGCTAATTCCTTGTTTTTAAAGGGTTAGAAACCATTGAAAAATAATACTTTAGAATCATATAACTTTTATAACCATTGAAGCACAATTTGTATACTTTTATTTTGAAAACTTTGAATGACAAAATGAAATCAAAATATTTGTCAATATTCAAAATCAATACGAATTTAAATTTGAATAACTTTGGGGCTAACAATCTTCTCCTTTTTGATGATGACAAATATTTAAAGTTTTCAAAGTAAAGTTTCAAAAAGAGAGCATTAAGAAGTGTTTTTCACGGAGTTTTGTAAATAGAAGATTTGAAAAATGAGATCAAAAACTCCTCCTATAAAAAGGGCTTCAAGGCCAAAACAAAGATAATGAGAAATATGTATGTCAAGGAGATTTTCAAAAGATACCACAATAGAGTAAGCTTCCCCTATCAAAATGTACTGACCTATTCATTAGTAAAACTAATTTCTTTAGTTTATTTTCATTGAATGAAATCACAAGCATTTAAAATAAATTCCATAATGCTCCAAGTAAGGATATTCACAAAATATCATAAGCATTCATAACCAATCATAATTAATACTTAAATAACAGAATGTTTTCATACCATAATATATTTGTGTTTCCAAAATATCAAGAACTTCAGTTTCCCAACAAGTAAGTGTGTCACAAATGTTTGTATCCAAAAAGTAATTGTTCCTAAGCATCCACATCTAAAAAAGCTATAGCACCACATCTAAAAAGGTTATAACTAGCCAAGTACAAGTAAGACAACTAGGTAAAACAACTACAGCAACTTTCTCCCCCTTTGTCATTATCAAAAAGAGGGGCAGCATCTAGCGGAAAGGTGGAGGAGAGTGCGGCTAATGAGGAGTAGCTTCACGCCAACCTTGGGCAAACCACATCATAAATTTTCTAATTTGTTCCTCCAAATCATCGTTCCAGCGTTGTTGGAATATTTGCCAAAATTCTTCGTTGGAGTCCTTGATCCCGTAGACAGCAATCACCATACTTTCGACACTCTCTTTAGCAGTTGCAATGACTCTAGCTTGTTACAACTTCATTCGATCAATTTCTTTCTGCATTTCAGTCTACTGAGAGACAAGTTGTAGAACCAAGACACTCAACTCATCGATCTTTTCTTCCAAGCCATTGGATGATGAAGCAGGGATAACGTGAGAAGATGATGGAATGTCAGAGGTAGAGATGGATGGGGAATCTAGGTGTAGATTATTAAGCCTGGAATTGATTGAAGCAATCCCATACAGTAGGGGACCCTAAACTAAGGAATCAAGATGGTCGATTTTTAGAGACAGAGATGAGAGATCAGAAAAAGATAGTGGAGTAGAAGGGCCAGTGGTGGAGAAGTGATGGGTAGAAGGACTGGGAATAGAGGAACCAAGGATAGAGAGACCAGGGGAGGAGCCAGGTTTCTTGGTTTTGATCCAAATGTTGTTGACCAAAAAGTATCCCATATTACGCAGAGTTTCAGCCCCATAATGAAAAAGGTCTCGAGGGACTTTTTCTTCCTCTTTTAGATCAATTTTGAAATGCTTGAAAATTTTTGTGAAAATCATTCCGTAGGGAAGGGTCTGATTATTTTGTTTATGAGCATTAACTATACAGTGAGTCACCAAAAAACTGAAATCAGTGAGATAACCAATGGCTAGGGCCCAAATGAGAAAAGTGTGATCGTAAGTGACTGCATCAAAGCGATCGGAGCGGGAAATGATGTTGTGTGTGATGATATGATGCAATAGTCTCATTTTGAGGGAAAGGTCTTTCCCAGAGACAGTGACATGATTATTTAAATCAGGGTTATTGGTGAGGAGACGAAGACAGGTAAGACGAGTGTAGTGGGGTAGTTTAAGAGCGATTGATGGTGTGACCCTTTGTCCATCATTGGAAGTTTTCAAAATGGAGTTGATGACAGTGGAATTTAAAGTAAAAGACACACCCTTGACAAAGCAATCGAGGGTGTGGAGAGCAGATTGGGCATCATAAGAGAGATTTGCAAAAAACTCTTTGATGAGTGTAGGGTAAATGTCATAGTCAAGTTTTAACAGGGATGACCATTTTTGGTTGTCAAACCAAGTTTTTACAGGAATGGAGTGCTTTTCAAAGAAGGCAAGATCAATGGTTCTACCAGAGATTACCTTTCGTAGGTTGAAATACTTGTTGAAAGCAGATCGAACTTTGTTATTCTTGAAGCGTTGGACAGGGAAAGAGGTAGTGGCGGCAGCAGAAGAGGTGAAGGAGCGACGACGTTTTCTTGTTGGAACTGGAGGAGGGCCTTAAGAATCCATGGAGAAATGAGGAATAGAGATCGCAAGAGAGATGGAAGAGGATTGGAATATGGATCGTCGGAGAAAATCACCGGAGTAGGAAAAGGGGCTAGGGTTAGATTTTGGAAAGGTCGCAGAAGAAAAGGGAAGGGTCGCAGTATATATATACTCGTGAGAGGGTGTCGACCCTTGTGAAGAGAGGTGTCAACCCTTTGAATTTGAAAAGGCCGCGTGACAAAAAAAAAATTACCCAAAAGGCAAGTGTCGACCATTGGAGGGGGTCGACACTAAAAAGCAGTGTCCTAAAACACAATAGGTGTCGACCTCTCAGAGAGAGGTGTCGACCCCAAAAAGTAGTGAACCAGAAATCACCTGGTGTCGACACCAGCGAATAAGGGTGTTGACCCTTAACAACAAAGAGCACAAGGCTGGTTCACAAGGTGTCGACCCTATAGAGCATGGGGGTCGACCCTTAAGGGTCCTGGAAGGAAAAAAACTAGTGTTTTTCTCAACTAATTTCACAATGAAGCATAATAACACATAGTTTAACATCACATAAGAATATTTAACATGCCAAGCTCAGTTTGAATAAAGTAGAATTGTTCCTCATTAAGAGGCTTAGTAAAAATATCAGCCAATTGTTGGCTTGTAAGCACAAATTTGAGTTCAATGTCACCTTTAAGTACATGATCTCGTAGAAAAGTGATGCCTTATTTCAATGTGTTTAGTGCGTGAGTGCTGTATGGGAATTTTTTGAAAGATTAATGGCACTAGTGTTATCACATTTAATGGGAATGTAATCAAAGTGAAGTCTGAAATCAAGAAGTTGTTATTTCATCCAAAGCATTTGAGCACAACAACTAGCAGTAGCAATATATTCAACTTCGGCTACTGATAAAGCAACAGAATTTTGTTTCTTTACAAAACCAAGATGTGAGTGAATTTCCAAGAAAATGACAAGTGTCACTTGTGTTTTAGCAGTTAAGTCTACATCCCACAAAGTTGGCATCCGAGTAACCATAAACGTCAAAAACATTTGTTTTAGGGTACCAAAGACCCAAAAGAGGAGTGCCAACAAGATATCTAAAAATGCGTTTTACTGCGGTGACGTGTGATTCTTTTGGAGCCGATTGAAAACGTGCACACATACAAATACTAAACATGATATTGGATCTACTAGCTATTAGATAGAGTAAGGAACCAATCATACCTCGATATTTCTTTTCGTCTACCAGTTTACCTTGCTCATCTTTGTCAATTTTAATCGATGTGCTCATGGGAGTTGCTACAAGTTTGGATAAGTCCATTTCAAACATTTTGAGGAGATCTTTGATATATTTAGCTTGAGATAGATGAATTCCATTTTGGGTTTGTTTTATTTGTAATCCAAGAAAGTAAGTCAACTCTCCCATCATATTCATTTCAAATTTTCCTTGTATATCTTTAACAAATTCCTCACACAAAGATTCATTGGTAGCATAGAATATGATATCATCAACATATATTTAAACAATAAGCATATCACCATTTTTGGTGGTATCAATTTTCCCACGAGAGAAACCTTTTTCAATAAGAAAATTGCTTAAGCGTTCATACCAAGTTCTTGGTGCTTATGATTTTCAAAACTGGAAGGTTGTTCAACATACACTTCCTCCAAAATATACCCATTTAGAAAAGCACTCCATTTGATAAAGTTTAAAATTTCTAAAACAAGCAAAAACAAGTAACATGTGAATGGCTTCAAGATGAGCAACGGGTACAAATATTTTTATCAAAATCAATGCCTTCTTCTTGGTTATAACCTTGGGATACAAGTCTAGCTTTGTTTCGAATAACAACACTAAATTAATCCATTTTGTTTCAAAAAACCCATCTTGTTCCAATAATGGAATGATCCTTAAGACGAAGAGTCAAAAACCAAACTTCATTTCTTTCAAACTAATTTAACTCTTCTTGCATAGCAAAAATCCAATTTTCATCATGTTCAGCCTCAGAAAAAAAGTTTTGGGTTCAATTTGAGAAACAAAAGCTAAATTGCCACAAACATTATGAATAGAAGAACGAGTTCTTACTCCTTGTGTGGTGTCTCCTATAATGAGGTCTTTGGGATGTCCATGAGCATACTTCCATTCTTTGGGTAGATCATTTTCCTTTGTTGGATGTGCATACTCTTTTTGAAGATCTTCCATAAAGACTTCAACATTGGGTTCCGAAGAATAAAGTTCATCATTTTCAGATAAGTAAATGCCTTCAATTCTTGGATTAGAATCTGTAACATCATCACTAGCGATATTCTTGGAAGCAAAGGAGTTAGATTCATAAAAAGCAACGTGTATAGATTCTTCAACAAGTGAATTTCTTTTATTAAAGACACAATAAGCTTTACTAGAATTTGCATAGCCAAGAAACATAGCTTCATAAGATTTTGCATCAAACTTTCCAAGATATTCTTTATTATTATTAAGTATAAAACATTTACAACCAAATGCACGAAAATGACCAATGCTAGGTTTTCTACCTTTCCATAGTTCATATGGCGTTTTTTTAAGTATGGGTCTAATCATGGCACGATTAATAACATAACAGGCAGTATTGACGACTTTCACCCAAAAATATCTTGGCAAATCATTTTCACAAAGCATAGTATGAGCCATTTCCTCAAGAACTCTATTTTTTCTTTCTACCACACCATTTTGTTAAGGAGTTCAAGGAGTAGAGAAATTATGATCAATGCCATGCTCATTACAAAATAGAATAAACTCATCATTATCAAATTCTCTACCATGATCACTTCTAATGCTACAAATAGTAAGACTAATCATATTTTGAATATGTTTACAAAGAGCTGAAAATGCAGAGAAGGTATCACTTTTGTGTGCTAAGAAGATTACCCAAGTAAATCTAGTGTAGGCATCCACACAAACAAGACAATAAGATTTGCCACCAAGACTCAAAGTTCTAGATGGTCCAAACCAATCGATATGCAACAATTGAAGAGGTCTAGATGATGAAGTAATATTTTTGGATTTTAAAGAGACTCTTGTTTGTTTTCCTTGTTGACAAGCATCACAAAGTCTATCTTTTTCAAAATTAATTTTTGGTAAACCAACAACCAAGTCAAGTTTTGAAAGTGTTGAAAGCAAGTCCATGTGTGCATGTCCTAGCCTTCTATGCCACAACCATCTAGATTCATTCATAGCAGATAAGCACTTAACATCATGATTAGGAGATAAACAATGCAAATCAAATACATACACATTTTCATGCCTATGACCAACAAAAAGCACTTTGTTATTAACAAAATTTTTAATGGTGCAATAAGATTTTTCAAAAGTGTAACGCCTCGAGAAAATATACATAATGATAATATGACAACCATTACTCCTTACGACAACCCAAAATAAATCCCCAACATTTGCATTGAAAGATCATGAGGTTCGTATAAAATAATTTTCACATGCGAGTATACATTCAATGAATCCTAGCACATGAATCTATAGCATGTAGAACATTTAGTCAAAAATAAATAAATGCCCTCACGGACTACAAATTCCAAGGCTTAAGCCCGGTTACACAAAAATGGTCACCTCGGACCCATACAGTTATAGCCCTTGGCTTACAAAATGTAATCAAAACAAAACAAGAGCCTTGTGCTCTCAACTTGCACATCCACACCCTTAGTTTGGTGGAATCGCCACATCATTTCCTGCACCAAAGTCCCATAGGGTGAGCATAAAGCTCAGTAGGAAAATCCTCAACAAAGTATATATATTTTATACAAGTCTCATAAATCAAAATGTATATGCCATGCTATGCTTTTAAAAGGAAATCACATTAACATCTTTTGAAAACCGTCATGTCCCATGCAAACAAAAAAATTAACAATTTGATAAATTTACTTCAAATTCAAGGGGGCAGTAAATACGACTCAGGTAATCCCTAAGTTGGTGTCTGCAAGAGGCATAACTAACACTACCAAATCTCCACTTTACCGGTAGCTAACCGGAAGGCACGTGGTACTACCACGTGTGTTTTCAGTCTTTCACCTTGGACACTCAGGCCAACTTAATCACTTTCATCTACACCTCCTAACCAGAGTTACCAACGTATTTACCCCAAGACATTTCAATAATTCTAATTCACGACATTTCTTTCTCAATGCAAATGTTTCCAAATCTTGATTCAAAATTTGTAACAACCAAATGAATTTAAATATCGATGCAACATTTATCAATACAATACAATATTCTCCCATTTTCAATTCCTTCACATAATTCAATCATGAAGATCACAATTTTCATTTCCTTGTTCCTATGCAATTTCAATCAATAAGTAGCAACATTTTCACGCTTTGTGCATTCCCAACAATTTAGTCATTTCAAGACTATAACAACATTTTGAATAATAACTTCCAAAATCAACAATTCTCATCTTTCCATGAAATTGGTCACATATATATATATACAAAGAATAAGAAATTTTCCAATCAATTATTCATTTGGCACAAGAATATAATGACAATAACATCCACAAGTTCTCAATCTTTCAAAACCCAAATTTCTAGGTTTTCTCACCACAACCATACACACCAAAAAAAAAAAACATTTGAAAGAATCTCTCCAAAGATCATATTTCCTCAAGCAATATAGTTCAAAACCTTCAAGAGTTTATTTCAAAAGAACAAGGGTAAACCCACTTTCTAAAAAAATGATCACATTCTTGAACCAAAATCAAGTTTTCCATACTATCAAGGGATTTTCGAAAATCAACTAAATCTTGCAAAAATATACATATAACTCTAAGGAAATCCTTATCTTAAGTTTTGGAGAAGAAGAGATGAGAAACCCCCAAATTTGACGGTGTTGAAATCCAATCTCCACCGCACAAGACGAAGCCCTCAATTAGCCCTCCAAAATTAATGAAGGGTGTTGGGTCAAAACTCTAATGGATCTAAAGAAATCAAGGTTTTGATCTTGTTTGGTGTAGGGAATGTAGAGAGAATAGAGAGATAAGTGTTTTTTAGAGAGAGAGATATGTTTGTAAAGTGATATACGCTCAGCCCAAGAAGAGAAAAAGATAGAATTTTCGGATTCAGCGGAGTCCCACACGTGCGGCACCCATTCCCGTACGTGCAAAGCGTGCCTCCCGCACGTGCGGCACTCACCCCCATATGTGCGGCGCTCTCACCCTACACTTCCATCCGCACCTGCATATAATGCAGTGTTGCACTCGACCATCCCTTGTTTTCCACACGTGTGACCTGACCTCCGGCACGTGCGGCCCAAGCCTCCACACGTGCGGCTCTGCCCTCCAGCTAGGAAAAATTCCCAGCTCAACACAAGACACTTTGGACCCAACCTTGCACCTTCTGAAACAAGAGAAACTTGACATGGAAATAAATAAGAACAAGAATTTCTGGAAAGGTTTAAAAATTGGAGAACTCAAACAATAGATAAGGCCTCAAACTAAAACCGGACACTTAAATAAAGGTGAACCCAACATAATTCAAAGAGGACGAAGCGACTAACGTACCCGGTCATCACAAAAAGTGACGTGATTTCTTTTATCACACATTTGACTAATACTAAGCAAGTTGTGTTTCAATCCCTCAACAAGAAACACATTTTCGATAATGGGTGAAGAAGTTTTACCAATGCTACCTTCGCCGATGATCTTTCCCTTACTATTGTCTCCGAAGGTTACGTGACCTCCTTATTTGGATTTAAGGGTTAAAAACATTGCTCTATCGCCGGTCATGTCGAGGTACCACTAGTTATTGCTGGATTTTGACCTAAAGCACACCTGCAAAAATCATATTTTTGTTGGCCTTTTGGTATCCATTCTTTCTTGGGTCTATAAGAGTTAGGATTTAAAGTGTTTTTGGGAACCCACTTCTTTTTCATTCTAACAAATGAGTTTCTCTTAGTAGGACATGAAGGAGAGATGTGACTTTTTCTTCCACAATAATGACATGTGAGATGAGAATGGTTTGATGTAGCATGAACAAAGATCTTCTTGGAAGTTTTTGTTTTTGAAAAAGGCTTATATTCAATCCCCATTCTTCCAAAGATTTGATTTTGACTTTTGAGAATTTTATCTAAGGTATCTCTACCTTGAGTAAATTTTGAAAGAACATCTTTTAAATCTTCTATATTTTCATTTTTTAAACAATTTTCTACTTTTTTTCAAAATTTCATTTTGTTTTTGCAAATCATCTACTTTCTTTTCAAAAGTGAAGGATTCTTTTTCATTTGAAAGATCTTTTTCCTTTTCCATTGTCAAGACTTTATTTTCTAAAGTATTAATCTTAGAAGTCAAGGATTCATTTTCTTGTGATAAATTCAAAATCATTTTCTTTTGAAAACTACTTTTCGAAATTAGCTTTTTAAATTCATCAAAGGCAGTTTGTAATTCGTCAAAGGTAAAAGATTCATCATTTACCTCATTTTCATCTCCAAGTACCATCAAGCACAGATTTGCGACTTCATTTTTGCAAATATCAGTCTCTAAGTCGCTGTCATCACTATCTTCTCCCCATGCTGCAATCATGGTTTTCTTCTTGTCCTTTTTGAATTGTTTCTTGAGCTCTAGACATTCTGACTTGTAGTGTCCTGGCTTGTTGCATTCGTAGCAAGTAAGTTCAGACTTTTTATGATTTTCTCCTTTTTGATAATCTTTGTTGAAGTCTTTTCTGAAGAACTTTCTTACGCCTTGTTTCTTCTTCACAATTTTTTTGAACCTTTTGGTAATGAAAGCCATTTCTTCATCTTCCTCCGAAGCATCTTCTTTTTCCTCTTGAGATTTTGAGGTAGACTTGAAAGCTATTCCTTTCTTGTTATTCTTGTCTTCTTCTTCTTTTCCTTCTTGCATGATGATCTCATAGGTTAGGAGAGATCTCATTAACTCATCAACACTTAATGTTGACAAGTCTCTTGCTTCTATCATTGCTATGACTTTGTTTTCCTAGTTTTTTGGCAATGAACGGAGGACTTTTCTGGCAATCTCTGCATTAGTATAAGTCTTCCCAAGAGATTTAAGACTGTTTATAATATTTGTAAAATGAGTGAGCATTTGGGATATGTTCTCATCGGGTTTCATCTTGAAGAGGTCATAATTGTGAACAAGCAAACTCACTCTAGACTCTTTGACTTGAGTAGTTCCCTCATGAGTTACAACAAGTTTATCCCAAATTTCTTTCGCAGTTGTACAAGTGCATATTCTGTTAAACTCAGTAGCATCAAGTGCACAATATAACATGTTAACAGCTTTGGCATTGGATTGAATATCTTTATAATCAACACTAGTCCACTCACTCTCAAGTTTGGGAACTAATAGACCATCTATGGTTTTGGTGGGGACTTTAGGACCATCACGTATGATTTTCCAAACCTCATAGTCGGTAGATTAAATATGCATAATCATGCGAGTTTTCCAATAGTTGAAATTTGTGTAATTAAAAATTTGGGTAATTAAAAATTTGGTCCGAAAATAAATTTACAAAGATTGAGTGATTAAAAGTAGATGACAATAAAAGAATGCACAGAAAATAAAAGGAAAGGAAAGAAGAGCACGACACAATGATTTATAGTGGTTCGGCTCATTGGCCTACATCCACTGCTCAAGAGACCTCCTTGAGAATTTCTTCACTATGAATAAATGCACCACCAAGCTTCACCTAGTTTATGGATTTTTACAAGGACTTGCTTCAATCTGTTGAGGACCTCCCAACTAAATGCCTCACTTTACCAGTGTGTTACTCAGAAAATAAGGAATAAGAATAAGAGGTATAACTGTCCTCTTTTACAAATATTCTCTCTTAAAAGATGGATATGAAAGTATAAGCTCTCAAGTAATTTAAGACTCACTCATATATGAAGATGGAAGTACAAATGGAGTATATTAAACGCTCTTGATTGCTCTAGAATGCTCCAGACTTGTTGTGTTTTTGAAGTTTATTGAATGAACAAGGTAACCTCTATATTTATAATATTGATGACTTCTAGCTGTTAGAGAGAGAGGAGATTTGAATCTCCTATCCGTTGCAGAAAAGCACGGAGGATTTGCTCCAGCTGTGTTTGATCAGAGCATGAAAAAGGCAGACTGTAGGCAGGTCTTGGGAAGAAAGGATTCATTAAATGCATAAGCTTTTTATTTAATGCTCAAGCTCATAAGTCAACTTCTTGGAAAAGATATGGTGCCAGAGGATCTGCTTAGTGGTTAAAAGATATGACGTATTCTACACACAAATATAAAAAAGTGGCTGAGAAATGATCTGCAACAGTCTGGATCTGATTTGACAGGTGTAATTTTTTAAACCCAAATTTACAGGTGTCGACCCCTGCAGATTGGGTGTCGACCCTTTGCTTCTTTCTTCTTTGAGTTGAGTTCCAGGTGTTGACCATTATGCATTCGATTTGGGTGTCAACCCTTGCTAGATTGCATTCTGAAATTTGGTGTCAACCCTTGCTGGTTTTGATGTTGACTCTGCTCGATTGCACACTGTAATTTGGTGTCGACCCTTGCTGTTTTTGATGTTGACCCTTGCTGCTAGATTGCACTCTAGAATTTTGTGTCGGCCCTCGCTGTTTTGGTGTCGAACCTTTGTAGCTGGAACACTTAGGCATTTTGAGCGTCATTTCTGGTGTCGACCTTTGTTGTTTTGGTGTCGACCCTTGTACCTGTTTTAAAAATATTGTTTTGTATGCAAGTGCTAATCCTTGTTTTTAAAGGGTTAAAAACCATTGAAAAATAATACTCTAGAGTCATATAACTTTTATAACCATTGAAGCACAATTTGTATACTTTTCTTTTGAAAACTTTGAATGACAAAAATGAAATCAAAATATTTGTCAATATTCAAAATCAATACGAATTTAAATTTGAATAACCTTGGGGCTAACTATATATATATATATATAGGAAAAAGGGGATTTTAGTAAGGAGCATTCTGAGAATTTTAATATATATACTAATTTTATTGATTTTCTTAATTTTAAACAATTAAGAAATCTCTATTGGCTATCTTCCATTTCAACATAAAAATAAAATTCTAATTAGTTCATGATTTATGATTTTTTAAAAAGAAAATATACTAATGCTTTTCAAAATACATATTTGTTTTTCTATTAAATATAGAAAGCAATTCACCAGAATAAGAAAATAAAGATGTCAAATTTCAATACTCAAATATTGACTTCTTATGCACATATATTCTATCTTTTAGGCACATAATTTTTCTATGGAATAAATTTTCAATATCTTATTTTCACAAAATATATATATATATAATATATATAAATTGCAAAAATCTTGTGTAACATGCAAAATTCACTACTAAAAAAAATACTTTTTGCGACCGTCACAAGCCGTCGCAAATAACAAAAATACAGTCGCAAAAGACTTTTTGCGACGGCTTATGCGACCGCAGATGGGGGTGGCAAATGTGGGGGTGGCAAATACTTTTTGCGACGGCAAAACAACGGTCGCAAATTATTTGCGACCACCTAAACTACTTTTTACGACAGCTATTTTGCCGTCGCAAAAAAAAAATTTAAAAATTAAAAACACTTTTAGCGACCATTGTTTTACTGTCGCAAATAATTATTTCTTAAAAAAAAATCATATACGGGTTTGCTACGACAAAAAAATCAATTACAAGCACCAAATAATTTTTTTAATGAAAAATAACAAAATTAACAAATTAATTAAATTTATAATAGACATTATTCATTAAACCATCCTTAAATACACTGTATTAAAAACTTCAAGTCTTCGGGGGAAAAAAAAAAAAGCAACATAATCTTTGGCTCCTAGCATCACCCGCTCGATCATATCAACTATTCCCTCAACAAAATCTGCAAAAACATATATCAAACTCAACCAAGTGCCTTCATACTATATACCATGGAATCAAACTTTTCTCAATACCAATACATGAAATGTTCCTTGAACTGAATAGCCCAAGACACAACCAACATGTTCTATTAATTAAGAACATGCTGCAAACTCCACAAACATATATTCCCATGTGCAACTCATAAAACATCAGAAATTAAGCAAATGGTGAGAAAGGGGCCTGAGGAGCTAACATAGGGATCAACTCATTTGATTTAAATAATTCAGTAAAAGTGATAAACAAAAAAAAATAATTAAAAGAATGAACTGTTTAAGAGATCTAATGGAAAACTCAATTGTCCATATTGTTCTGCACAGTGAGGGAACAACTACCAGTATCAAGAGTGCCCTTGAAATGCAGCAGATCCTTTAATTCTTCTCCAATCCAGGTTTTTCATCATCTAATCAACACACATTTTACAATTCAGTTTCTGCAACAGTAAATGGAAAGTGAACATAAGCAGCAGGAATAATGGAGGGAACATACAAATTTGAGCGCTTAGATCTCGAGTTAGATTCACAAGATCAATATATAGGTGGATCCCTTCTCAAGTCAAACACCATTCCATGCCAGAAAAACATTTACAATCAAAAGATTTTAGTATGTGGATTCTATACAGTTGCTAGTTTTACAACATGACAGCACAATAACATCTCCACATAAAAACTATACACTATCAAAAGTTATCTGGTGTTTCCTTTCTGGATGGAGCAGCAATATCAAAGATATTTTTTCTTACAATGCCAAAAGCAAATGCACTTATGTGACGAAATGACTAATATTGGCTATCAATTGATGATATTATCATTGAAATTCTATAGATATTGCATTCAGAATTTCCTTGGCACTTGTCCATAAGCTTCCCTTGTTTTGTGTTTTTAAACAGAGTCATAAGAGTACCCAGGTTTTTGTACCTACTTTGATTCAGTAGATAAGACACAACCTGATAAACAAACGTACGAGGCCAGCTCTATACTGGCTATACATAGGATATACAACAGAGTTAGCATTTGCCTTTATCCATATTAAATTCAAATTTGAGTAAAAAAAAAACTCCCAAAACCTTTCCATCCTTATTCAACTCGTATCAAATTGAGTTCCCCCCCCCCTTTTTTTCCTCAAATCAAGAGACTCAAATGTTTATCATTCAGCCATTAGTGAAGTTTGTACACAAATTTATGCTTAAATCTGAGTTTATCCATTAGAGTTATCATATCCAATAAAGCTTTTACTCACAAGTGGACAAGAGGGTGAAGAATAGACCACTATAAGCTAAAAATCAAGTTCGAACTTTAGGGGCAAAGGAATTAGGTGGAATTGGGTTAGGTAGGACTTTGGTTCAAATTGCCCAATAAGAATTTGGAAAAAAATTGAAACTATCAAAATAAGCAGGAACAAATAATTCAAAAGGCAATTGACCAAAACAGAACAAGTCAGATTTATGGATTAAGCAGTATTGATGCTGTTAAACATCTCATTTGGAGAAAGAAATCAAAGAAAGTGATAAAGGGATAGAACCCATAAAATAAAAATAAAAAAGAAGAAGAAGAAGAAGAAGAAAAAAAGAGGAAATTTAACCAATTTTCTTGAGAAAAAATAAGAAGAATTACCAAAATGAAGGGAGCAATTAGAGTGAAAACAATCAAAAGTTGCGGTGTTTTTTTTTTTTTTTTTTGCTTTTCTTTTTTGTTTCTAATATGTATATCAGTTTCTAGATTGTAGTTTAGCTTCTACTTTATTGAGGATCTTGCTGTTTCCTTTTTAGGTTGTAAGGGAGTATGGCCCATTGCCTTTGCTTCTATTTTAAAATGGTTCAATGCTATTTGAATGAGGAGATTACCATATTGGTCCAGTACTATTCATCCAATTGGGAGTTATCTCTGAATTCTGAATGATACTACTATACATTTCTCAACAATCTCAACCTTACCTGGTTGGGATAATTTAGTCTGCATATCCATAGTTTGTTTTTTTAGTAATTAACAGAAGTCAAATAATACAACTAGGTTAGGTATTTTATACAACTAGGTCAGTGTAAGCTTCAAATAATACAACCAGGTCAGTGTGAACTTCAAATGGTTTTTTTTTTTTTTTTAATATTTTTTTTATGGTATTTTATTTTATTCATACATTATACTTTATAACCTAAATGCATCTTGTGGGTTTTATTAGAATTTGATCACGTCATATCCCTACTGTATTGTCCAAATTTTACTATGTTTGTACATTTGTTTATTGTGATTCAATTTGATTCTCTTGTGAATTTGTGATTCATTTGTTTATTGTGATTCACTTTATTCTCTTGTGAATTTGTGGTTCAGACATATTGCCTAACACATGGTGCACAATTTGTGGAGACTAAGACACATCTAAGTCTCTTATTCAAACATATTTGCAAACACATTGGATAAATCATAAAGACAACAAAACATGAATAAAACAATGCCATGAATGTATAACATTAAATCGAAACAGACATACAATTGAAAACGGAAGCAGACAGAAAAATAAACAGAGAAGAAGAACATACCAGCTATTCTGATGCAAACCACATGGAAGCACCACTTTGCCAATATGGAGGTCCAAATAGTTCACAACACTTGGAATCAGTGTTTTGCAGATTGAAAGAGTGAAACCAAACAATTTCTGTATACCAAATTATTACTTGCAGTGACTCACCTGCTTGGTTCTGCATCACGTAGGGGCTCCCACTACCTGAGTGCAAACCATAGTAAAGGCCTCACACTGAGTAGGGTTCACTTTCCCCTGAAATAGAGTGCTCAAACAAAATAAGATTTATCAAGTGGAGGAATAGGACTTCAATCCTGAAGCAGTGTGCAAACTATTGTCTTAATCCAACTTAACTTAAATTCTTTAGATTCTAAATTCTCTCTCCACAATTCTAGATTAAAGTTTACTCCTCTTATGTCATCAACTAAAACTATACTGTCTACAATACTATGATATCCTCTTGAATGTTCCTAATGGATTCATTTATAACTAACGCAAAAAAAGATAAGGACTTAGTATTGATTTTTGATGTCAACAACTTTACTACATATTTTTTTTCTTTAAAAGGACTTTGAAGCCATTATCACTTATCAATTGACTTCATAAAAAGTTAAATATTCATTTAACAACACAAAACATGGTAATCAAACAGCATACTCATACAATTTGATCTGGTTTATAAGAGATCCCATTCTCTTCTGCTAATCAAATCACACTGAAAACGAATCCTAAAATTGACATCCTTATTGGACATTCAAACACACAAAATAAATAAATAAATAAATAAAGAAAAGAAAAAAAAAAAGAGCCTAATTAGGTATCCAAAACACAAAGCAAAGCACTAATTCAACATAAACAATAAACAATTCATCACAACCAACCACACACAAGCCTAATTTATACTAAATTGAAGAAAAGAAACATCATGGAATGGCCAAAAACCTAATAGCCTAAATTGAAGGATACATATGCTGAGGCAATGTGTACTTTTCAAGAGATTGATTAAGAAGGCAAATGAGAAAGAGATGATGATGATCCTATTATTACCTCTAATGAAAGATTCAGCAGTGTTAGTTAACTCTCATCAAAGACCTAGTGCAAAACGCGTGAGAGAGAAAAATCCAGGAAACATCAGTCAACAAACCCTCAGCTATTGTTCCATCTTCTATTGATCTATAACACACTCAAAAATCCCCAAATTTATCAAATTAAAATCAACAGTGACTCAATGCTTAACACAAAACACACACACGCACATATATATATACCATTTCGAGAGTAGAGATTTGAAGCAAAAGTGCAAACCAAAGAAATATGAGATTGTCGGAGTCGAAGAGTTCAAGATCTTGAGGAAGTTGAGGACGTCTACTTCGATTCTTGCTCGGACCTCAACAGAATAAATTCAATTTCAAACATTGATATTCACAACATATCAAATATATCAGAGGTACATACATGTGTAGTAGAGGTGCTAATTGAGAAGATCAAAGGAGAGAGAGAGCACGAGATTGCGAGGAAAAGGGAAAGAGAGAAAGCGAAGAGATTGAGGAGAGGAGAGAGAGAGAAGATGTGCGAAGAGAGGAACGAGAGAGAGAGAGAGAGAGAGAGAGAGCGAGAGAAACAGAACAATCGGTGTTTGTGGAGGGCTAGGGCAAGTATAAAGGAAAGGGGAAAATAAATAGAAGAAAATAAGGGGGTATATTGATTATTTGCGACGGCTAATCAGATGGTCGCAAATATATAGTAACAAAAGGTCAGTTTTCTAGTAGTGATTATTAATAATAAAATATTTTAGAAAAAATTATCTATATTTATATCTACATGTAACAAAAATCCATATCTAATTTCTTATTTTTTTAATTTTAAAAAATTTTAAAAAAAAATCTATTAAGTAATTATTACATGATTTATGGCTTTCAAAAAGAGAATATACTAATCTATTTTAAAATTAAACTGAAAAGTGAACAGTTTTATGTAGATCCTTAATTTTGATTTTGATTTATTATTCAATTTATCTATACTATACATATGCATAGATATATATATATATAAAGTAGTGTTTTCCTCAAGTAGCACATTCTATTTATTTTTTTTTTAAAAATCATCATATCATATATAATACACAAATTCAAAATCAATAATATATACTAACTTTACCTATGTTATATTAACTCTATTTATTTTGGGTTTGTGAAAGAAGTATTTCCCAAAATAACTTTACCCATTGTAAATTTAGATAATCCATAAACCCAATACCAATTATTTGGATTCTATTTGAAAAATATTTCGTTCACAAACCATTTTCAGTTTTACATGAAATCTAACTATAAATTCTATATGGATTATATTTTGATTATACAAAATCATTCTTACATTAGTTTATATAATCACAACTTACAAGATGAAAAACTTGCACAACAATACTCTCAAAGAACCTCTAAAATTTAGATTTGCTGCTTGAGTTACTTTTTCAATTGCTGAACAGTAAATTATTCTATGTTTTAACATCATATTACAGATGATTAATCACTTCACATATTAAGATGTATTTATCGTTCAGATGTTTTAAATAATGAATTTATTTTAAAAAATAATTTTAAATTAAATAAATTTCGATTTAAAACCGTAATTTTGGAGTCAATTTCTCATTCCCCTATTAATAATTTTCAAATCATTTTCCCATCAGTTCTTATCTCCTTTCTCTACACACATATCCACTTCTAATCAAAAGCCTTTAATTTTCAAAATTTTCAATCTCAATATATGATAGTGTATTTTTCTTTATGATTTATGATTGTAAGAGTTGATGCGATTTGTATATAATTTGTTGATGAGCATTTCAATTGTACATCTTATTTTGAATAATTATTATTGTTCGGAAGTCTTCACTATCACAATGGCCATAGATTTGATTTGTCTTTCATCCTTCCTTGTTCATTTTTTTAAAAAATTTGCTTTCTTAATTATTCTATCGTAAGAGAGGCCACAAGAAGCTCTAGAAGACCATAAGCTTCTTAAGCAAGCAGTGGCCATTGTATGCATGAGAAGTGGTTAGGGCATTTTGTCAAACAACTTAGAGATGTAATGGAGTTAAGTGATACATTACCTAACCCCCATCTACCGCATCGATGCCGCAACCCAACTCGCATCTGCTACAGGTTAGTTATCCATCGGACCCTAGTTCATATCCCCCCATCTTCTTCTAGTTTGGTTGTGCATAGGGCCAGTCCTGAGTTTTTGGGGCCCTAAGGCGAAATAAAAACAGAGGCCTATATTCACAAAGAAAAAAAAAATCACCTTATTTCGTGTCACTACTATCGATTGATTCCAAAATAGATATCAAAAAGTATTTATACCAAAAATAAAATTAAAAAAAATAAGAAAAAGAAGAAGATGAAGTTACCAAAAGTAGGAAAACTTTATTCAATTAAAATGTATTGGATATGTATTGAATTAATTATTGTTTATTGAATATATTACTTATGAGTGTATGTGGTTGAGTGTGGTTGTATTGTTATTTATTGAATATGTTATGTATGAATGTGATTGAGATTGAATTAATTGTTTATTCCACTAAAATCTAATAAATAAGAAAAATAAAAAATGAAAATGAGAGCAAATTTATTTATTCCACTAAAATCTGATAAAGAAAGAAAATAAAAAAAATTAGGGGCCCTATTTCGGGCTACTAACATTTTGTATGTGTATGTAGTATTTCTCATTCAAGGGCCACCAACATTTTGTATATATTTTAATTTCAATTGGGTCAAACCACACTTATAAACAAATATGGGCTCAACAGAATATTTTTTGGTCTTTTAGATTAATCCTAAAACAACAAAAATAATCTGGGCCTATTTATATTTGTAATATACTATAATACTTTTCTAAATTTCGGGGCCTTATTTTGGACCAATTTTTTGGGATTTAAGGCACGGGCCTCAATAGCTTTAGCCCAAGACCAGTTCTGGTTGTGCGCCTTAGCCCAGGGCCGGTTCTAGTTGTGCAGAAAATCTCTCGAACAACATGCATGATGAAACCTGACATTTCATATCTCGTGGCTTCGAATTCGGCCATAACCCTTGGCAATCAGATTGTGGACCACAGTAGAAAAACTAGTCCCAAATAACAACAAAGAAATATTTTGGTATCCATGTGTTATTATTTATGCATTGAAGCCATTATGTGTTGGAGTTGGTAGGATGATGGATGATGGATGATGGAGTAGGATTGCTTGATAAGAGAGAGAAAAGAAGAGATCTGTTAGAACTATTAAAAGAGTGGAGAGATAAATGATAGGTGTAATTTTGATATTTTATGCATTATTAATTTTATTTTTGTTATGTATTTCTATTAGTCAATGGATAGACGACTAGCAGTTTGACTAAGGGTGTTTGAAAAATCATTATTTTAATTAATTTTTTTACTTTTTATGAAAATACGTACAGAAAAATAAAGAGAATAATATAAATTATAATTGAGTGTTTGGTTTTTTGACTATTTTAACCAAAAAACCAACAACCCAAATGCGGCAATTGTTAGAAAAAAATTTAAAATAAAGGAATGTAGTGATATTTGAGAGAATAAATGGGTTGATAATCTAATTTCAAAGGTATTGAGGGGGTTCCAGTGTAATTTATCAAATTCATATGATAATGTAGTTTTAGAATTAATCATCTTATTTATAAAATAAAAATGAAATAAATGGTCTATTTAAAAGATAATTATTTTTTTTTAAAAAGGCAAATACATTGAAATTATGTGACTCCAATTATCGTATTAATATTATGTTTTTAATAGATGATCTACAATCTTAAAATTTAACGATTCAAATTATTGAGATAAAACTCATGTATTGCTAAATTTTTTGAAATTAATAATACGTGAAAAACACCACAATAGGTCCTAAAAACACCATTAAAAGCTAAAACAAAAACGATCGCGTTTACTTATGTTTATAAAGTGCCATTAAATGCTTTAGCCGACATTTTTAAAATATCATAAACTCTTACGGCTTGGTTTGGAAAGTGGGTTGACTTTTTGGCTTTTTTGACTCTTTAGCCTGGGCTAAAAAGTTTGATTTAGGAAAGACTTTTTGGCTTTTTTGACTTTTTTTTGTGAGATAAGAGTGTAATGATTATGGATTGGATGTGATGTTTTGTTTTTTGTAACTAAAATAGTCTATTTTGTCTTTTATGATTAAAATAGTAACTTTGGCCCTTCTCAATTATCAATTCATGTCATTATGATGACATTTAGTGACGTTTTCTGAAAACATGTCATCTTTCTTTTCTTTTTTTTTTTCCTTCGTTTCAAATAGCATGGCACCGTGTTGTTTGTTTTGTTCAAAAGTAAAGTACTAAAATCGTGCATGAGCTCTCATTGGGGTTGATGGTTCAGCGCATATTTATCGTTTATTTTTTAAGAAATAAATATAATAAAATAATAATATAATTATTAAAAAATAGTTTAATTTTTTTTTAATGTGTAATATACATTAAACAAAATTTATAGTAAGTCCGTCGTTGGCAAATTATTCCTAAGTTAAAATTTAAATTTGAATGATGAATATTTACATCTTATAATTAAATAAGAAAATAACACATGAAACAAATAAAATATCTCATAAATCATAATTAAAATAAAATTATAACTAAATAAGAAAATTAATCATAACTAAAAAAGAAAATTGAATAACATAGGGATGCATAGGATAGAAAGTGTGTATAGTAAAATTCGGTAGTGCTAGAGGCCTCGAATGCGTTTTTTTTTGTTTTTTTGTTTTTGTTTTTGTTTTTTTTTGTGGCTGCGTTAGTTAGTTTTTTTTTGTTTTGTTGTTTTTTTCTTTTGGTTATGTGTAGGGATGTGTAAAAAAAATCAGACATTCCACCAACTCATCGTATAAAATTATATGAAATTAATAAAATTTAACCAACAGCTTAACTGATCAGTCAATTTTATCACTCAACCAGTCCAACCTAATTGACTGATCAGTTAGACTACTGGTTAAAATTCGTTAATTTCATATAATTTTGTACGATGAGTTGGTGCAGGATGTCTAGTTTTTTTGGCACAACCCTACACATAACCATCTTTAAAAAAAAAAAAAAAAAAAAAGCCAACAAATAAAATTAAATTAAATGAAAAAAAAAAACTGATCAGTGAATTTTATCACTAATCAGTCCAATCCAACTCACTTGCGGAATGTCTAGCTTTTTAGCACACCCCTATACATAACCACCCTTGTAAAAAGAAAAGAAAAGAGAAGAGAAGAAAAAAAAAAATTAAAAAAAAAAAAACCAAACTAACACCACCTTAGAAGAAAATATATATATATATATATATAGGATTCGAGGCAAATTCGAGGCCTCAAGCATTATTCATAAAATTTTCCTTCTCAAAATGTTGTAAATATATATTTGTAGGTGCAAAGTATAGGTCTCTATTATTGTTGTAAATATTGATATTTATTGTAGGATTAAGTTACTTTTATGTCTTCCTGCCAAATCCCTAATAAGATTCAAGTCCATCTCGAAGAATTGGCTCAATCTCATCTCCGATTCTCATTTGCCTCCAAGCACGCTCGCCGAAATCGCAATCGCTCCATCTCTGGCTTATTCTTCTACCACCGTTGTTGGTTAAGAAATGAACAAGCTGACTCTGTCTTGTCGGCCAATCAAGCCTCCCACAGTCGCCTTCATCAAATCTCTTGCTGCAATAAGGATTAAAAGATCTTGCACTGGCTTACTCTTGTGCGAGATTCATGGTGTTGTTTATAATTGCAAGAGAGTAGGTTACGTTGTTTGTAATCTCACCACCCAAAAATTCACTCTACTTCCTGAACGTGGTGGTAATCCATCAATTGCTTACTTAGCTTTTGATCCTTCACAATCACCTCATTACAAAGTTGTTTTGTCTAATTGCTCTAATCCCTCTTATCAATTTGATATCTACTCTTCGGAGAGTTAAGTCTTGGAAGCATATTTATGTCGATGTACTACCATTTAATAGTCTTCAAGGGGTTTTTTGGAATGGAGCAATCCACTGGTTAAATAATGACTATCACTTTTGATTGGATGTTGGTTCAGAGGAGATGATACGAATCCCAAATCCTGTTGCTCCTAAAATTCATTCGGCAGACCAGACTAGATGTTTTGGAGAATGTGATGGTCATTTGATTCTTATTCAGATGCCATTGCGCTTTGCTATGGGACTTAGAATCCTTCAGATGGAAAGAGACTCCTACTGTTAGATTGTGACGTGCCACGTCAATCTTAGACCCTTAATTTCTATCTTCCTTGAGATAGATGACACAAGCCAGACCTACAAATTTCACGTGTTATGCATTGCGAAGGGAATAAGGTCATGTTTGTTTGGCCAGACTGGATTAGATTGGATTAGCATTCCCATGACTAATAGTCTTAAGACTACAAATCCTTTTGGATTGTGTATCATATCCTATGTTTGGATTGAGTTAGGATTATAAGGAGGGACTAATAGTTCAGACTTTGGCTTAGTCCTCCAATTTATATCTCACCTCCCTCTGTGGGATTGAATAGTCCATCATATGTGAGATACCATATCCAAATGGATTGTTAGTCTGTACTTCAATTGTTTAACCAAATATCGGATTAATAATTTTATTGGACTATTAGTTCAATCCCAAACTCATGTCCACCCAAACAAACATAGCCTAAATGAAAATGATTTCGAACTGGTGTTAGCTACTGCTGGCAAAGTTATTTAGTATAGTCTCAACTGCAAGACAATAAAGGTGCTTCGTGATGATTTTCCCAAAGGTAAGTTTCACAGATTGTATTTAAACCAATATTCTTATACTTGTTCTTATCAATTCATTGAAAGTCTATATGTTTTGTTTTGAGTCTTTTTTGATGGAACTTTGTTGTATTTTTTTTCTTGTCAATCAGTTTCTTAGATTTAAGACAATGAATACTTTGCCCGCCCAAATTGTAGTAGGTGCTTGTCATAAAACGTTTTATGTTGTAATATTTTTGTTGTTAGAATGTTATAAAACTTTAATTCCGAATTCTATAATGTATGATCTCTGTTGGATGGAATGGTTCTAATTGGTCTACGACTGAATGGAAAAGATATTAAAAAAAATGAAATTGAAAAGCCTTGTTGACATAATTTAATTTAGAATCAAGACATTATCATGTTGTTCAAGTTTGTAAGGTTAAAGTTGGTTTCTCTGCTAAGTTACAAAGGCTTTGAATCGTGTAAAGATAGGTATTGCCTTCTCATGTTTAGGTACATGGTTTTTGTCAAGCCTCGTATTTTATTACTTGGATAACATTACTAATATTCATTAATTAAGTTCATTTTACAAATAACATTTCATCATTGGATGAAATTATGAATAATTAAATATACATATTCCCTCTTGTTATATAACAATGGCATTTACATACAAATAAAAGAAATGTCCCAAGGCTTACAATAAAAGAGAGGACACTACTTTTTATATAAAAAAAAATAGCACTCATCCAAACAACAAATTAAGTAGTACAATCCATCACTACATTACACTTATGAAATGGTAAAACCCATTGTTTGATCTTCAAATTCGAAAAGCATTCCCTGTACACATGTACAGGCAAGGGGTGAGCAACCACTAGCCACCAAGCAATCTCACATTAAAACATAAGAAGATATGCGGGTACCAAAATACTCATACATATACGTGAAATCATATCATGTCAAAACCATATGATTTTATTACATAATCTCTTAAATCCAATTTATTTAATTAACCACAACAAGTTAACTTAAATAAATAAACATGTTTCAATAGCAATAGGAAATCCTTTTCAATTCATTCAATTATCTCATTATCAATTGATCAAATAATTAAACAATTCATCAAACTCATTTTATACAGTCTTATGAGATGAATGCATATGCCATGTCATGTTCAAAATATTTTTCTCATCTTTTGAAAATGTTACGCACAATACCAATTTGAAAACACATTAATTCAACAATTTCAATAAAATTCCAAGATGGTAAATATGACTCAGGTAATCCTTAGACTAGTGTCTGCAAGTAGACTATATAAGTACTACCAATTTGTCATTTTTACCAGTATTACTGGAAGGCTCAACATCTGTAATCTATCATTTTTACCAGTATTAACTAGAAGGCTCGACACCTATCAGCACGGGTTTCTGGTCTTTCACCATAGGCACTCAGGCCAACTTAACTAATACCAACTACACCCCATATCTGAACTTACCAACGTATTTACCAAAAACAAAACAATAGATCTTGTTTCATAAAACAATTTCTCTTTTAAAACCATAACCTTCCAATGCAAGATTAAGAATCAATTTCAATAGTGGTTCGATAAAATGATAATGCAAAATGTACAATCCTTCATATGATTCCATTTCCAATTTCCTCCACACAATTCTCCATTGTGATTAATTTCTATATCCCTATCAATGTAATATCATGCTACAATCCCAAGAGATAATATAACAATGCCAATGTTCATGTATTTACCACATGTAAATCAACAACTTCTAACTTAGCTTTTTCAAGACAATTTAACAATATTCTTTATATAAAACAAACTTCCAAAGTCAAACATTTTCTTACCTTTCCAAAAATCTTCTCATTTAAATACCAACGTGGCAATCCCCTACCAGTTAACAAAACTAAAACTTCTAAGCAATAGGTTCATCAATAGCAATAACATATGACACCAAAGTGGGTTCAAGTTTTCATTGATTTCTAACTCACATACTTTATCAATGAAATGTAATTTCAATATTTTCAAAACTCATCCTCATTCCAAACATTAAATAGAATCAAATTCTTTTTTTTCCTCATGCAAGTGAAATCTCGAGATCTTCAAGTTCAATCATAATTCTCAATAAACATAAGTGAATATTCTAACATTTAATCATTATATCAAAATATTCTCTTGACTATAAATATAAAATATAACATGAGTGTTCACTTTACCAAGGAAAAATAAATAAACAAATAAAAGTTTTGATAACTCATTCTTGTTTTAATCCAATTCATCAATTTGCTCCAAACGAGCTAAAATCATATTCTTTTCCTTTATTGCAAAATCCGCCAAAACAATTCGAATATCTCATATATGAATTTTAGGTATGATTATGATAACATAACTCAACTAGTAAAACTATGGACCAAATACCATATCACATCAACTTAATCTCGCTTAATTTCCCCAAATCTCATTCTTAGTCAACATCATCACTTTTAATCTCATAATATTAAAAGTTAGGAATTTAAACCCAATAACACTCCTTTAATTACGAAGGATTTTAAATATTAACCAAACTAATTTAATTCATCAAATTAGTAAATCCATTAAGTGTACCATCTTCCAAATTAATAACACTAAACATAAATTCACATGACTCATCACTCAAAATACCCCCACATTTCATGCCTAGCCACTTTTCCCAAATGTCCACAAACCACAATTTCACAACTTTTCTAAAACTAATAAATTAACATTTATAAAACATCATAAATATCACACTTTTAGAGTCTTAAATCCCAAAATCATTCTATAATCTCAACTTAACAATTCACACCATATTCATCAATATCAATTTATTTTTCTTCTCAAAAATAAATTCCAAAACTCAAAGATGAGATAAATATTTCAACATTATTTTCCCAAAACAAATTAGCTAACCATAATATAAGGTAGATACAACTCATACAACTATTTATTTTATTTTATTTTCAGATTTTTAACAAGTATTTCCAACACAAGATGATTTTTTTCAAATCAATGTCAAAATAACAATATTCTTCACATTTCGACATAATTTCTCTTCCAAAAATTACCAAACAAAAATCTGAATATATATATATATATATGCAATACCTCTTATAATGATATATTTTCTCAAAATAACCCTAACATAGCTTTAATGTAAAAATATAAAGAAAGTCCCTACCTTAAATAATGAAGAGAGCAGATCTGGAAGGCAAATCTTATCCGATCATGAATCCGAGATTACTATTGCGAAGATCATGACGAGCTCTTCGACTTTCATTTACAAAACTTTTGCAAAATCTCACTCTAAAGACTCACACTCGAAGCTCAAAGGTTGAGCATCAATGGAGAGAGAGAGAGAGAGAGAGAGAGAGAGCAGAGAGGGAGAGACGCAGGGAGAGTAGGAGCTCTCTGCTCCACTTACCAAATGAAAGGAATAATAAAAGAAGTGGTAAGTGTAGACGCGCCCTTGGGCTTCACTCTACAGTTCGGACTCCCCTTTTTGTTTGTTGCGGTTCTTAACCTGAACCAAAGAGTCCAACTCTGTCAAATCATTTGAGAAAACAGATTTTTGAGAAAGAAGTGCCAAACATGGACTGCTTTGCCAGATACAGAGTCGCCAACTAAATATTTTTAAAATGGGAAATTTAGGAAACCCTGACTCGGTGCCGAAGGCCACGTGTCCGTCATAACCAAAGTTGTCTTGGCTCGGGAGCTTGGGTACGATCGGGGAAGGTCAGCTATGAGCACCCCCTTTCGCCCGGTCCGAAGACCGGCCTCTACTAACCATGATATCCGATTTTGAAAACGTTATGTGTTCTTGTTCCGATTAATTAGCCTAGAATTACTAGATTATGCGCGCAGCAAACAAGTATAGACTAGATCGCCTAATTTGGAAGTAAACATTGCATATCCGTTTGTTTTGAAAAACGTGTTGGGTTTTGCTACTCGCAAGTAGGCTAAAATACGGATTTCAACGAGTCATTCCAACTCAGACAATCCAACCTCCACCCACAGGCATTCAATCAGTAATATCACATAAGCATTTAGCCGCATGGCAAGCATACCGTCATGTTAACATTCACACGCATGCGAGATGCTAAAGCATAAATACTTACATCGTACTCCGTGCCAAAACAATAAACTAGTTAGCAAGCATGCATGACCTAGTTCATGTTAAAATGACTAATGCATCGCAGGCAAGGGTGCAATCTAGAGTAGGCTCGGCTAACCCTAAAATGGCATGTAAAATGCAATCATTCGATGCACGTATTCAATTTGGAATCGAAAATACAATGCAGTTAGCGTGATGTACCGAGCCCGGTGCATGTCAACAAATACATGGATGCACGCATGCATAGCATAAGGTATGCTAAAATAAAGTGCCCTAATCTACCATCATAAGTAGGTAAATAAAAGGGAAGAAAGAAGCGGGGATTGGAAGACATGCACACACACGCACCCACACTTATTACAGATTTGCCCTCGCCCGGAGGGACTAAAAGAATATACAGATTAATTAACTACGCAAGCTAATTAAATATTACAAATTGCCTAATTAATTAACAAATTAACCACGCTAAGAAAAACAGTAAACCGCCTCGGCGCGAGGGCTCAATGCATGCGCGCTCGGATTCCGCTCGGAATTGCACTGCCATGCCTAGCCTGCCTCTGTTTTCCCTGCTTTGCTCCTCTGAAAACTGCCAAAGTCTCAGGAATGCCTCTCTGGAAACTGGGAGATCCACCGGCTAAGTAGAATGACCACCGCACTAGGATGTGGCCATCGGCACAAAATGGATCCACCGGCTGATGATTTACTGCCGGCCGGCACAAAATGTTGCCGGTCGGCAAACAATACCTGCAGAACCTGCAACTCACAGCAGCAGAGGGCAAAACTTGCATGGCAATACAATTCAAACAATGTGTGCACCAATTATGCCCCCTATCATGTTTGTGACTCAAAGGGGTATGTGCCTCGATTCTCGGGCCACTAATCACGCATTTCCATGCATGATGGCCCAAAGAATTAAGTGTGCAACTTTCATGTCAAATGAAATGCAAACCAATCAAACAAAATAAGGCCCAATTCCTATCACCAAATCAAGGAACAAGGCATGCATGCAAGATGCAATGCAACCTAGGCATGCAAGCTAAGGATGCAATATGGCATGACAAGGCACTTATGCAAGCATTCAAGCAAACATGAGGCAATGCAAACTAATGAAAAGGTGGACTTAAACATGATTTAGGCAACTCTAATTAGGCCCAAAATCAGCGGCCAAAGTGCTCAAAAATGGAGGTTAAACACACATACACATGTGCACATATGATGGTCCAAACTTTAAGCATTAAACAAGCAACTTTCAAGCACACTTGAAAGGGGATATCATGGACAATTAGCATGCAATACAAGCTCTAAAAAAATCATGCTAGAATGTGGTGCCAAACCAACTCAAATGAAGCAAACATTAGCATGCAAATGGCCCAAATACTTGAGGCAAGCCAAGAGGCATTGAACTACACTTGACAAGACCTAACATGGCAAGACTTAAGCAACTAAAATCAGAGTTTTAGCACACAAAATCAAGCCCAAAGGACCACTTAGATGGCATCTAAATGGTTTGAATTCAAAGGCATGCACAATGGTCAAAACATAGGGCATACAACACATGCTTTTAAGGCAACAAAGAGGCATCCAAGGTAAGCATATGAGCATGTCAAAGGGACTAAAATAACATGTTGGGTGGTTCCAAACCACCAAAATGATGCAAGCAACACATGCTACACATTCACATACTTGAAGCATACAAGCCACAATACAAAGGAGCTATACTAAGCATGCCAAGATCGACCCAAACAACTATGGACAGACCTAAAACATGGCAAAATAAACATGAAACCTTCACAATGCTAAGGCTAAAACATGCTAGAACAAAGGCACACAACCTAAGGCATGTTAAGGGATCAAGGAGGCATTACATGACAACTATACTAAACATGCATGGAGTACCAAAACCGACTTAAAACCATGTTATATTATGGCAATATAAGCATGAAAAACAGCCAAGGCATGACCAATAAACACTCAAACATAAGCTCCCTTAAGAGACCAAAAATGGTCCCTTTCAAGGACAACAAGGAAAAGGGGTGGCCCTCTCCTTCTTGAGACTTCAAGGCACCATCTTTACCACTGAAATCCCTCGAGATTTCAGTGGTGAAGAGGCCCAAACACCAAAGTCTCGAAACTTGCACAAAATAGCACAAAAATGGGGCCTTTCAAGGCCTAAGGGTGGTCAAACACACCCAAACCACAAAACACTCTTAACAAACAATCAAGAGGGCCTAAAAAAAGAACTTTTTTATGTTATACACTAGACACAAAAACAGCTCTAAGATAGGTAGAAATATGATGCAAAAATGGGGTAAAAAGGGGCTAGTTTCTTACCCTTGAAGCCTTCTTCACAAATGGTGGTTTTGTGGCCTCCTTGAGCTTCAATCCAGTCAAAAATAGCAAGGACAAGCCCTTAGAACCTCAGTATCAAGAGGATGGTGTGATGGTAGGTGTTTGTGTACAAAACTAAGCCTAAAACACACACAAAGGCAAGAGAGAGAGATATAGATATAGGTTAGATACACTAATTTAAACCCTAAAACCAGAGCTCTCTAACTCTCTTCTCCAATTTGTCTAACCCTTGAACAAGGGAGAGAAGGCCTCCTCTTATAGAGGAGCCAATCTTGTAAAGCTTACAAGGTAAGCTAACAAGAGGGCCATCCCTCCATACACGTGTATGGAGGGGAAGAAAATGCCAGCCAGCTGTTTCAAAATATCTCCAAAAGCAGCTGAACAGTAGTCGGCTGGGCAAAAATGTCATTTTGACAAAAATGACTGCCGACCGGCAATAAAGAGTGCCGACCGGCAACATAGATTGCCGATGGCAACAAAAACCAGCCGGTGGCCTCTAGCCACTGCCGGTGGTGTGTGGGGATGCCTCACAAGGCATTCCCTGCCCCTCCAAGGCAAAACACAAGTGTTTGGTGTAAAACTAGACACAAAACGGTCGAGTTCGGGGATCCTGAGGCAGGGCGCGTAGCCGAGGACTCCGGGAACTCCAAACGAACACAAACATGGATAATCACCGAGTGTTGAAATGGTGACGTCCAAGTCTTGAGGACGGTCAAAAATGGGGTGTCTACAGGTGCCCCTCTTTGACAGAACTCGAAAGTCATAACAATGACGGGAGTGAATGTCAAAGCCCAGAGACGACCCATTTTTGACAAGGCCGAAGACTTGGACAAACATGCAAGACAAACAAGGTATGCGCCCGAAGGCAGGGGCAAAATGCAAGACAATGCAAGAAGCCGGGCATAACTTATGATCATGCAAAGAAAGCTGTAACGAAGCACACATGCAACAGTTTTAAGCTAGCATACACCAAACTACACTACAATGCAGAAAGGATGTAAGAGAATTATGCAATTCTCAAAACGTCTCACTCGGAGGATACAATACCTGTGCGGCTCGTCCGGTTGCACCGGCCTCAAATGAACCGTACATACAATATCGTGCCTGAAAAGAAAACAAACTTAACAGGTACAATGTCGTTAGCAGCATGCATGACAATGCAAACGAGACATGCATGCCAATGCAGATAAGACGACACGATGCCAACGAAAATGTGACACACATGCCAATGGAAATGAGGCACACGTGTCAATGCAAATGAGGCACACGTGCCAATGCGAATGAGGCACACGTGCCTATGGAAATGAGGCACACGTGCCAATGCAAATGAGGCACACGTGCCTATGGAAATGAGACACGCATGCCGATGCAAATGAGGCACACGTGCCAATGCAAATGAGGCACACGTGCCAATGAGAATGGTAAACGATGCAAGTGTGACACGCATGCCACACGAAATGGAAAATGATGCAAATGAAACAAATGAAACAAATGAGACACGCATGCCCCATAAGAATGCAAAATGATGTAAGTGTGACACACATGCCACGGAAAGTAAAACGATGCCAATGAGGTACGCGTGCCTCAAAGGAATGCAATATGCTGCCAATGAGGTACGCGTGCCTCGAAGGATGCAAAATGTTGCCAATAAGGTACGCGTGCCTCAAAGGATGCAAAATGCTGCCAATGAGGTACGCGTGCCTCAAAGGATGCAAAATGATGCCAATGAGGTACGCGTGCCTCAAAGGATGCAAAATGCCGCCAATGAGGTACGCGTGCCTCAAAGGATGCAAAATGCTGCCAATGAGGTACGCGTGCCTCAAAGGATGCAAAATGATGCCAATGAGGTACGCGTGCCTCAAAGGATGCAAAATGCTGCCAGTGTGACACACATGCCACACGGAATGTAAAATGATGCCAATGAGGTACGCGTGCCTCAAAGGATGCAAAATGCTGCCAATGAGGTACGCGTGCCTCAAAGGATGCAAAATGATGCCAATGAGGTACGCGTGCCTCAAAGGAATGCAATATGCTGCCAATGAGGTACGCGTGCCTCGAAGGATGCAAAATGCTGCCAATGAGGTACGCGTGCCTCAAAGGATGCAAAATGTTGCCAATAGGTACGCGTGCCTCAAAGGATGCAAAATGCTTCCAATGAGGTACGCGTGCCTCAAAGGATGCAAAATGCTGCCAATGAGGTACGCGTGCCTCAAAGGATGCAAAATGCTGCCAATGAGGTACGCGTGCCTCAAAGGATGCAAAATGATGCCAATGAGGTACGCGTGCCTCAAAGGATGCAAAATGCCGCCAATGAGGTACGCGTGCCTCAAAGGATGCATAATGCTGCCAATGAGGTACGCGTGCCTCAAAGGATGCAAAATGATGCCAATGAGGTACGCGTGCCTCAAAGGATGCAAAATGATGCCAATGAGGTACGCGTGCCTCAAAGGATGCAAAATGCTGCCAATGAGGTACACGTGCCTCAAAGGATGCAAAATGCTGCCAGTGTGACACACATGCCACACGGAATGTAAAATGATGCCAATGAGGTACGCGTGCCTCAAAGGATGCAAAATGCTGCCAATGAGCTACGCGTGCCTCAAAGGATGCAAAATGATGCCAATGAGGTACACGTGCCTCAAAGGAATGCAATATGCTGCCAATGAGGTACGCGTGCCTCGAAGGATGCAAAATGCTGCCAATGAGGTACGCGTGCCTCAAAGGATGCAAAATGTTGCCAATAAGGTACGCGTGCCTCAAAGGATGCAAAATGCTTCCAATGAGGTACGCGTGCCTCAAAGGATGCAAAATGCTGCCAATGAGGTACGCGTGCCTCAAAGGATGCAAAATGCTGCCAATGAGGTACGCGTGCCTCAAAGGATGCAAAATGATGCCAATGAGGTACGCGTGCCTCAAAGGATGCAAAATGCCGCCAATGAGGTACGCGTGCCTCAAAGGATGCAAAATGCTGCCAATGAGGTACGCGTGCCTCAAAGGATGCAAAATGATGCCAATGAGGTACGCGTGCCTCAAAGGATGCAAAATGCTGCCAATGAGGTACACGTGCCTCAAAGGATGCAAATGCTGCCAGTGTGACACACATGCCACACGGAATGTAAAATGATGCCGATGAGGTACGCGTGCCTCAAAGGATGCAAAATGCTGCCAATGAGGTACGCGTGCCTCAAAGGATGCAAAATGATGCCAATGAGGTACGCGTGCCTCAAAGGATGCAAAATGCTACCAATGAGGTACGCGTGCCTCAAAGGATGCAAAATGATGCCAATGAGATACGCGTGCCTCAAAGGATGAAAAATGATGCAAGTGTGACACACATGCCACACGGAATGTAAAATGATGCCAACGAGGTACGCGTGCCTCAAAGGAATGCAAGATGATGCAAGTGTGACACACATGCCACACGGAATGTAAAACAATGCAAGTGTGACACACGTGCCACACGGAATATAAAACAATGCAAGTGTGACACACGTGCCACACGGAATGGAAAATGTAAGTGAGACACGCATGCCTCATGGAATGGAAAACAATGCAAGTGTGACACGCGTGCCACACGAAATGTAGAACAATGTAAGTGTGACACGCATGCCACACGAAATGTAAAACAATGCAAGTGTGACACACGTGCCACACGAAATATAAAACAATGCAAGTGTGACACACGTGCCACACGAAATGTAAAACAATGCAAGTGTGACACACGTGCCACACGAAATATAAAACTATGCAAGTGTGACACGCATGCCACACGGAATGGAAAATGTAAGTGAGACACGCATGCCTCATGGAATGGAAAACAATGCAAGTGTGACACGCGTGCCACACGAAATGTAAAACAATGCAAGTGTGACACGCATGCCACACGAAATGTAAAACAATGCAAGTGTGACACGCATGCCACACGAAATGTAAAACAATGCAAGTGTGACACACGTGCCACACGAAATATAAAACAATGCAAGTGTGACACGCATGCCACACGAAATATAAAACAATGCAAGTGTGACACACGTGCCACACAGAATATAAAACAATGCAAGTGTGACACACATGCCACACGAAATATAAAACAATGCAAGTGAACTCGAGTGCGTGACAACGCACGTTTTTTTTTTTTTTTTGAAATGCATGATAATGCAAAACAAGGAGATGCACGACAACACAAATGATGTGCGAGGCAACGACAACACGGATGATGTGCGAGGCGATGTATTATGAGGTGCATGACAATGCATGACAACGCTTGTAACAAATGCATGACAATGCATGAGGGATGTGCATGACGGTGCGACGCAACGCACCAGACAACATGATGAATGCATGCAACGCACGAGGGGCAACTTTTGAAACTTGTAAAAGGAAAAAGGATACAAAAGGATACAACATTGCACGAATTTGAGTGCCACGTACAGAAGACACAGTCCGAGGTCAAAACGGAGGCCGGTTGAGCGTCGGAGATACACTTTCTTGCACTTTCTCGAGCTATGAAGACCAAAAGCTACTCATATTGCCTAAACAAGGCTGTGGGAACACCACCGGCCGGGAGGGGAAGCCACCGGCTGTCCACCGGCTACAAAATAATTCCATCGGTACAATATTCTGCCGGCCGGCACAAAATGTTGCCGACCGGCAAAAAGTTCCTGGATCGGGGCAGATTCGACATTTCACCATGGGTGTTTTAAAATAGGGTTCCAAACCCTATTCTATTCACTTCCCTCTAGCCGAAAATCATACTCTCTCTCTCTAGAGCCTTTTTCCTTCCTCGATCCCTCGTTTTCTTCGCGTTTTACGCCCGTTTCGTCGTCGGATTCGCGATTTTCTTCGCGTTTCGGATATTTTCAACCGAACAAATCTTTGTTTCGGTGTCTCTTTTGCCGTTCCCACCTTTTTGGGACTTGTTCCCCTCGAGTTTCTCTTGAGTTTCACGTCTTTTTCCCATTCTGGCTTTTTCGGCCATTTTCTACCCCCCCGGGAGTTGACTTTTCGGTTGACTCTTCGTATTCCGGCCCAGTTTTCGTTCTCCGACCATTTTCTCACCACTCTTGACATGGCCGATGATATTCCACTTGTTGGGACTCCCCCAGATCACGAGATGGATCCCAGGGTCGAGCTTCTTCCTTTGAGCGAGCGTCTGTTCGACCCGGCGACCTACCGGTCGGCGATTCATGTCCTGCCACCCGACGGATTGCGCCAGTTCAGGAGTTTCGATATGGCGTTGGATCCCGAGCTCCTGCTTCGTGAGCCTGCCTCCCACCGATCCTCCGGCGCTTCCGAGGTAACCTTTTTTCTCTGTTTTATTTTCCGCAATGTAGAACTCTTTAAACTGTCAACTGCCATAGCTGATTCGGTTCTTTGACTGCTTAGTTCTTTAACTGCTTAGTTCCGATACACTGATACACTGTATATTATAGTTGATTGCAAATGCACTCGTAACTGATTATCCATTTAAGACTCACACGTGCACACACACTGCACTAGCCTTGAACCACTCAAACTACGGCACACACCGTATTTCACTGCAAACACCATTGCCCGGTATCTGTTTGAATCTGAAAACATGCACGCATGCTACATTTGCATTGAACCACTCAAACACGCTGACGCATCATACGTTGTAGTTCACTATAAGCACACCGGCACCCGGTATCTATTTGAATCTGAAAATTTGCACGCATGCCACATTTGCACTGAACCACTCAAACACGCTGACGCATCATACGTTGTAGTTCACTGTAAGCACACCGACACTCGGTATCTGTTTGAATTTGAAAATATGCACGCATGCCACATTTGCACTGAACCACTCAAACACGCTGACGCATCATACGTTATAGTTCACTGTAAGCACACCGACACTTGGTATCTGTTTGAATTTTGAAAATATGCACGCATGCCACATTTGCACTGAACCACTCAAACACGCTGACGCATCATACGTTGTAGTTCACTGTAAGCACACCGGCACTCGGTATCTGTTTGAATCTGAAAATATGCACGCATGCCACATTTGCACTGAACCACTCAAACACGCTGACGCATCATACGTTGTAGTTCACTGTAAGCACACCGGTACCCGGTATCTGTTTGAATCTGAAAATATGCACGCATGCCAAATTTGCACTAATTTTGACTGTTTCTTCAAAAACTGTACATTTTATATTGCTTCGCAACTACTTGTTTGAAAACAGGGAGATTCCCATACCATCCGCAGGTATGGGAACACTGTCGCTCGCGTGTGGTATGGCGAGCTTCCCGGCGCAGTTCGCCATATTGTGGACCAGGCCGGCTTTGGCGCATTCTGCAGAGGACTCTCCAGGCTTACTACATGCAGACCTCTCCTCGCCGCTCTGGTGGAGAGGTGGTGGGACACCACCGATTCATTTCATTTGTCTGCGACTGGGGACATGACGATGACCCCTTATGATTTCTCGATGCTTACAGGCATCGGGGTAGGGGGTGATCCGATCCTCTTTGACATTGATATGGACGAGTGGACCGCGGCTCAAGTCTACTTGCTCGGCGCGGCACCGCCTCTTGCGCGTCCCGGCTTTGTTCGATACTCTTGGTTTGAGGTGCAGTTCAGGGTCCAGTCCCTCCTTGTCGACGCAGCCCCGATGACCCCAGAGGCCGTGGAGAGATATGCACGCGGCTTCCTTATGTTCCTGTTTGGGACGACCATCTTCACCGACCGGGCGAACACCGTGCCTCTCTGCCTGCTCAGCGCACTGGTGGATGTCAGGGACATTTTACATTATGACTGGGGTGGCGCCGCTCTGGCCACCCTTTATGGATATATGAGCTCAGCCTCCCGCGGCAGCGGACAGTTGCTCGGGGGCTACTGGCGTGTTTGGGAGGTACGTCTTCTCCTCCGCTTTACATTTCTGCTCTATATTTTCTGTACTCTGCAGTTTGCTTCACACTGATTGTATACTGTACACACGGCACACACATACTCTGCTTTACACTGACTGTACACTGCTCACACTGTACACCCTGCACAATACACGGCTCCGTTATTTCTGCTTTATTCTGGGTTTCTGCTTTATCTAATAATCATACTAGTATTTGCTCTGCAGTTGTGGGTCTACGCCTACTTTCCCAGACTGGAGCCGGTGCCAGAGACGGAGACTCCTCTGGTCGTTCCCTTCTCACGCCGTTTCGATGGGAGATGCACGGGCGGCCCCGAGAGACATTTAGCTTCTTCCGCGCTTCTTCGACACCATCACCCCCGCAGAGGTATGTTTTACTTGCAGTTCATTTAAGCTTCGCCTTTCCACTGCATATTTCAATAACAGTAGATAACAAACTGCATTGCATTTTCAGATCACCTGGCAGCCTTGGGCTCCTTTGCCAGCCGTGGTGCGGGATCGATTTGCCGGTGCCGGTGAGACCTCGCGTTTCTGGATTCTGCTGGAGGGCCCGGTCTGTCGGGCTTGGTACCTGGGCGAGCGTTTCCTGCGCCAGACCCTGGGCTTGCCTGAGCAGATAGTCCCAGTGCACCCTCCTGAGCATATGAGGGATACCGAGCGATTCACTGCTGAGCAGATGGCGGACTACACCATTGGCTGGGAGGCAGACGACTTCAAAGGCGAGGGCGATTACTCCGAGTACATCCGGACCTTCATCATGCGACCTCTGAGCGGCAGCCGCCGAGTTGAGAGAGAGAGGCCAGCGGCGCCAGCGGCTGGAGTGGGAGCGTCGAGGAGAGCTCGAGTTCGTGGTAGGGGCGGAGTTCAGCGAGGGCGGGGGATCGGTTGGCCTGTTCTGCCTGCTTCGCTGACTTTCCGAGGGCAGGGTGGGGGGACCTATCAGATCCCTTTTGCTCCTCCGCCAGCTGATCATGAGTTTGTCGGTGTCCCCGACTTGCCTCCGGTATGTACTACTTCATCTTGCATCTTGCATTGTCATTTCATTTCAGCTTATTTAATATTCCGCAGAATACTGATGCATTTAATACTTTTGTAGGCTTCTTCCGAGTACACCCGGCAGTCATTGGAGATGAATGCCTCCATGATGGGGATGCTACAGCGGACCTTCGACCTCCTGGCCCTTTACAGCATTCCGGTATGTTCTTTCTGACCACAGCCTCAAACCATACACAAACTACTTTACATAATCTGATGCACAACCCAACATCTGATAAACTGCTCACGGCATCTGATACACGATACCCACATACTGCATCCTGCACTGATTCACTGCTCACAGCATATACATACTGTACTCATACACCGTATTCTGTACTGATTTACTGCTCACGGCATCCACACACTGTACTCATACATCGCATTCTGTACTGATAAACTGCTCACGGCACCCACACACTGTACTCATACATCGCATTCTGCACTGATAAACTGCTCACAGTATTCTGATGCATTTGCCTTTCATGCTTTTTCAGCCTCCCTTCCAGATTTCTCCGGTGGGTAGCACTCCGACTGGACCTCCCATTTCTACCCGGGATGGCAGAGTATATCCCCGCACCAAAGGAGGGCGCACTCATGTCGGGAGCAGCTCGCGGGCTCCAGTTCCAGATGACGAGTCTGAGGCAGAGACAGAGGCGGAGGCAGAGTCGTCGGAGGAGGAGACCGGGGACAGCTCGGGCTCAGGCTCAGACGGCGATACTCCTGGTGATGATGCTCCTGGACCTTCGTCCAGGAAGAGGACTAGGACAGACTGACAGCCTCGGAGCCATTTTTGACATTCGATACAGATTTTTGCTATTTTTCTTCTTTTTTGCATTTTTCCCCTTTTGTTAGTGGTTAGGACACCTTGTACTGCCGCAGGCAGATTTTGTTTCCAAAACTTATGTACTTGAAAAGATTATGAAATGAAACAAACTTTTTGTCTGAAAGAGTGTTATATCTGCACATTTCATACTTTGCACTGCATTGCATCATATTACACCTCAAATGTAAATGATATTGATCTGTTGTCTGAAAATTAAGCACTTGCACTATGATAATCAGATAACCAACCGTCTAACAGCAAACAACTCATACAAACCACTGCTCAACCTGGACACACAACCCATACTCTACTGGGGATTAATCTGCATACAACCCATAACACAGCTCTCGGTTCATTCCGCACACAGCAAACCTTGAACAAACAGCGCCAATCTGACAAGACGGATCACAAAAGCTGACATGGTTGCAGTTGAAACACACTCGGATGTCCCAAATTTTCCCTTTTCCTTCTCTTGCTTCGCACGAATGTAGAGAATGGCACAGCATTCTGAGCACAAACGATTTTTTGAAATAAAGAAGGGTTTTCAACCGGGGTATCGAGTCTACCACAGACACAGCGAGACAGACTTAAACAAAGAAACAAAAGGCAACGACCTGAACACAACGAGACACACATCGCGGGAAAAGACTCAAAGCCAAGATCGAGACCGACAAATCAAAAGACACGACACACAGACATGTTTACAAGAAAAAGACCCCAAATTTCGAGGAGCCAATTCCTCCGGGTATTATTTCCCACCCTTTCTGATTTGTGATACTCACATCACTCGGCCCTCAGGCTCGGTTTTTCTCTCAAAACCCTCTTGCTCACTTCTCTCTCTGCTTACACCTCTCTATTCTTTATTCTCTCATTTTCCATCCCTCCCCAGGGTGATTGATGGATGAATAGGAAGTTGCGGTTCGCCCACACTGTTAGCTCACGGCCATTCCTTCCGGTGGATAGAGTGCCTTTCCGGCGAGTATGTTGACGGGGGAAAGACAGAAGACCTGACTCAATTGTGCCCCTAGTTCGTCACTTTGATCATTTTTTGTTTTCTTCCTAAAACAAGTTTTGACCAAAATGAGAGTCGGATTAACATACTTGTTCGATTTTTGATTTGAAAATCATACAAGTCAGGCTGTGAGCACTGAAAATTCTCCTTTTCGGGTCCAAGAAGATGGTCCGGTTTTGGAAAATGAAATAGTTTTCGAGAAAATAGTCAACCTCAGTAAAAATTTTCAAAAACTATTTTTGCAAACAGTCAATGCCCAACGAGCACGGAACTTACCCTCGAGACGCGCAACCTTGGATCGGAGGCAATGGAAAATTGCCCCTGGCTTAAAGGGGGGAATACGGCAACGGAAAGTTGCCCCTGGTTTGGACAACAACTCAGGGCAACTTATGGCAATGCATGGAAACGGAAAGTTGCCCCTTGTTTGGATGATGCCGCGGCATGCTGTAAGCCAGTCCTCGTTGATGACGATCGGACCCTCGGACGCGGAGGAGACGAAGACGGTTTGAATCAATATATGGACACAGTCACCTGGAAGGTGTTGGTGGTTGGACTTCAAGAGGAAGTTGGTCACGTAGTTCCAGGTTGCTGCAAACGAGACACCGGATTCGGAGAAGGCACAAGTGATCAAAACCATGACATGGATTGAGACGCTATGGAAGCGTTGGCGGCTGGACTTCAGGATGAAGTTGCCTACGTATCCCAAACATGGGAATCAAGCCTTACGTAGTTCCGGTTAAGGTACACTCGGGTATTTCAACCTTCACTGTTTAGGCTCTAACTTTTGCCAAGGTGCCCAATGCGGGTTTTCGACCTTGCGAGCTATGTTTTTCTTTTTCTTTTTCTTTTCTTTTCTTTTGCATTTTCATTTTTTTTCTTTCTTTTCTTTTGCTATTGTTTGTTCTTTTCTTTTCTTTTTTGCTTCTTTTTTGTATTTCTTTTTTTTTTTTCTTTGCTCTAACTTTTGCCTGGGTCGCCCTTCCGGGTTTTCGGCCCAGCGAGCCTCTCAAAGGGTAAAAGTGTAGCAAGCCCATGCCAAATGGTTTTGAGATTGAAGCCTTCTGTGTCCAGGAGAATGACTGTTGTGTTGATTTGCAGAAAGTCCATCACGGTTGCTTCACGAGCCTTGCCGGGTGGGATCTGATCTCCTTGATCTGATTTTGATGCCTCTTGCTCGAGGGCTGCCTCGAAATGGGCCACACAGGCGTTTCATGGCACTGTTGAACGTTTTGAACGGATTCCAGTTTGCAACAGATAGGTTGAATCTTGAGGCTGAGAGCGATCCTGGGCTGCACAATCTCAAGAGCAATTCCACACAGGTCTTCGCAAGATCGCGCAAAACATTTTGTTTTTGAAAGTTTTTAAGAAAGCGACAAATCGCTCACGCAGAAGATAGTGTGGAACCAGTCTGGATCGAACCAGGATCCTTCTCAGTACTCACGCCGACAAGCATGATTTCATTCATTAAAAGCTTAGCATGCCTCTCTTTCTCTCAAAAATGATCAAAGTTTTGCAAAACCCGAGGAATTCCTTCCTCTTTGTTTTCATCACCGCAGTGTTCAAAAAGGGTTTTTATGAAAAGCTTAGGTCATTACGACGATGTTTAAGGCACAAGAGAGTAGGTGGTATGTACTGTTCTTCCATTCACATTCCCTGGCACGGCTGACTCAAATAGCAACAAGTACGGAACGTGATAGCCACAGCTGTTTCATTCAACTTTGTTGGTATAACTGGCTCCTCGGCAGCAACAGACTCAAAAAGCAAAAACAACTAATTACAAGGCAAAACGGTGTTTGAGGCAACAACCCCGAAATCACCTGACACTCTATACAAAGGGGACTGACTCGTTACAGCAAGACAGACCCGTGAGCAAAAAGGACTGACTCAAGACAATGAGACAGACTCAAAAAACAAAGACCGACTCGACACTCAAGCCAGAATTTACAAAACTAGTGACCGTAGATGCTCAAAAATGCGTGCCAGACGCCACATCAAAAAATGCCAAGTGCCGCCCGCAGGTGGTTCACTTCCTGATTACATGCTTGCACTATCGGTATCCTCAAAATCCAAGAACTCTATAGTGACTGACTTGGCCGAGGTAGGCGGGAGGATAACCTCGTTGTCAATCAAATCCTGCACCTCATGACGGAGGCGGAAGCAATTGTCAGTAGGGTGGCCTGTCTGCTGGTGGTACGCACAGTACTGAGCAGGATCATGCGTAGCAGGGAGATTCTTCGGGAGGGGTCGGGGCTCAAGAGGTGTAAGATGCCCCTTTTTGGCCAAAATCAAAAGTGCCCTAGACAAAGGCATGTAGAGAGGATGGAAGACTCGGCGCCCTCGAGGCAGGTACTTTGGAGCCTGAGCACTCTTGCTAGATGCACTAGCGAACGGATCGGCGGGTGCGGCCTTGGATTTCTGATCCTTTCCGGATGCAGGGTTGGGAGCGGGAAGAACTGTTTTGGCATGACGGGGCCTATCCCGGTTCTCTGATTGACTGGAACTGCCCTCAGGCGGAGTGGGGAAAGCGTCCTCCACAGCTTTTGTCACAACTGCAGATATCTGTTGCTTGTTCATCCCCCTGGCTTTCAAAGCCTCTACTGCCCACAGCAGTTGTTCGATAGGATCGGCATCTGCCTTCATTTTACCTTTGTCTCGGGCCTCAGCCTGATCTAGGATTTGAGTTGGTGTTGACATGTCATTGTTATAACTGGAGGCCATCTCCGGTTGACTAAGTTCAATAACAATTCGGCCCAACAGCGGGGGCTCCTGGGGTACAAAGCTCCCGGCATACGGTGCGGCTGGCGGTGAAGCTGACATTCCATAGGCGAGATCCGCCACGGATCTTTGAAGATCACCTATCATTCCCATTAGTTCAAATGTAGTAGGCTCGCGAGCCTGATATAGTTGAGGGGCCCAAACTGGGTGCGCAGCCGGCGATCTGGGTGGATGCGGCATATCAACAGTAGTCTCACTGTGTAGGGTGATTCCTTGATCCAACGCGGCCGTCATGACCACGATCTCTTCTGAATTCTGCGTCATGCTAAGTCCTGCCTCAGCAAGGAGAAGACACTAGCTGTTCTGGATCAATTCTCTGAATCTCTGAACTGAAACGGAAAACAAGCAGTATTTCAGCCCCAAACAGATCAAACACGGGTGTAGCCGAACAACTGCACTCTACTACTGATCACTGTTCCCAGAATCACTGTTCAAAACTGAACTGATACCGCAGACATAACTGATTATCTCAACAACACTGATACTAGTGCCCTCGGGCCTGATGCTCAAACTTGCAAACTGATATAGCATTCCCTGTAGAGATACACTCTAAAAGCACATAGCAGGTAAAAGAGCCAATACACCCCTATGTTGGGGTAGGGTTTCCCTGTCCTATTTTGTCAGGAGCTAGGGTTTCACTACGCACGCAGCGGTTTCAAACAACCTATATCGGGTAAGCAACCTGTCCTAGTTTGGAATGGTCACTATGGATTCCGAATATGCACTAGGTCGAATGGTCAAAAAGGGTGCCCCGGTAAAACCGGGGTTTGTGTTCCCATACTGGCAGAGCCCGCAACCGGTCAGCCTTATGGTCATGCCTTGACAAGACAAGCCTCCGCAAACCGCTCAGGAATAGCAGATGGCCAACACGGTGTCCTAGGCGCACCAATGCACATGCAATGCAAAGAGACACATAAATGAAATCAAAACAGGATATCACGAGTTCGAGTCAAGCTCTCTAAATCCCCAGCAGAGTCGCCAGAAACTGTAACGCCGCCCGCGGGGACCTCACGGGTTACAGTTCGGACTCGATTTGTGTCGGTTCTAATCTGAACCAAAGAGTCCAACTCTGGCAAATCGTTTTGAGAAAAAGATTTTGAAAAGAAGTGCCAAACATGGACTGCTTTGCCAGATACAGAGTCGCCACCTAAATATTTTTAAAATGGGAAATTTAGGAAACCCTGACTCGGTGCCGAAGGCCACGTGTCCGTCATCACCAAAGTTGTCTTGGCTCGGGAGCTTGGGTACGATCGGGGAAGGTCAGCTATGAGCACCCCCTTTCGCCCGGTCCGAAGACCGGCCTCTACTAACCATGATATCCGATTTTGAAAACGTTATGTGTTCTTATTCCGATTATTAGCCTAGAATTACTATGTTATGCGCAGCAAACAAGTATAGACTAGATTGCCTAATTTGGAAACAAATTGCATATCCGTTTGTTTTGAAAAACGTGTTGGAATTTGCTACTCGCAAGTAGGCTAAAACACGGATTTCAACGAGTTTTTCCAACTCAGCAATCCAACCTCCACCCACAGGCATTCAAACAGTTATCATAAGCATTTAGCCATGGTAAGCATACTGTCATGTTAACATTCACACGCATGCGAGATGCTAAAGCATAAATACTTACATCGTACTCCGTGCCAAAACAATAAACTAGTTAGCAAACATGCATGCCTAGTTCATGTTAAGACTAATGCATCGCAGCAAGGTGCAATTAGAGTAGGCTCGGCTAACCCTAAAATGGCATGTGAAATGCAATCATTCGATGCACGTATTCAATTTGGAATTGAAATACAATGCAGTTTGTGATGTACCGAGCCCGGTGCATGTCAACAAATGCATGGATGCACGCATGCATTGCATAAGGTATGCTAAAATAAACGTGCCCTAATCTACCATCATAAGCAGGTAAATAAAAGGGAAGAAAGAAGTGGGGTTGGAAGACATGCACACACACTCACCACTTATTACAGATTTGCCCTCGCCGGAGGGACCAAAAAATAATACAAATTAATTAACTACGCAAGCTAATTAAATATTACAAATTGCCTAATTAATTAACAAATTAACTAAGAAAACAGTAAACCGCCTCGGGCGAGGGCTCAATGCATGCGCGCTCGGATTCTCGGAATTGCACTGCCATGCATAGTCTGCCTCTGTTTTCCCTGCTTTGCTCCTCTGAAAACTGCCAAAGTCTCAGGAATGCCTCTCTGGATACTGGGGATCCCACCGGCTAAGTAGAATGACCACCGGCACTAGGATGTGGCCATCGGCACAAAATGATCCACCGGCCATCGATTGACTGCCGGTCGGCACTAAATACTTCCGGCCGGCAATAAGTTCCTGCAGAACCTGCAACTCACAGCAGCAGAGGGCAAAATCTTGCATGGCAATGCTATTCAAGCTATGTATGCACCAATCACATTCCCTATCATGTTAATGACTCAAGGGAGGATGTGCCTCGATTCTCGGGCCACCAATCACGCATTTCCATGCATGATGGCCTAAAGAATCGAGTGTGCACTTTCAATTTCAAATGCATGCAAACCAAACAAATAAAGGGGCCCAATTCCTATCACTAGATCAAGGAACAAGGCATGCATGTCTATGTGCGCAATCCTAAGCATGTCAACTAGTATGCAACATGGGATGCAAACAAGAATGCTAGTATGCAAACACACATACAAGGCAAGCATGCAAACCAAGCAAAGGGGTGGACTTAAACATGACTTAGGCAACTCCAAATAGGCCCAAAATCAGTAGCCAAAACCAAGGAAATGAAGGCCAAAATGCACACACACATGCGAGCACTCATGGTCCAATACTTAAAGCATAATGGGGCAACTTTTAAACACATTTAAAAGGGCACAAATATGAACAATTAGCATGCGAGTTAAGCTCTGAAATCATGTTAGAAGAGGTGCCAAACCAACTCAAACAAGACAAACAAAAGCATGCAAATGGCCCAAGTATTGAGGCAAGCCAAGAGGCATTGAACTACACTTGACAAGACCTAACATGGCAAGACTTAAGCAACTAAAATCAGAGTTTTAGCACACAAAATCAAGCCCAAAGGACCACTTAGATGGCATCTAAATGGTTTGAATTCAAAGGCATGCACAATGGTCAAGACATAGGGCATACAACACATGCTTTTAAGCAACAAAGAGGCATCCAAGGTAAGCATATGAGCATGCAAAGGGACTGAAATAACATGTTGGGTGGTTCCAAACCACCAAAATGATGCAATCAACACATGCTACACATTCACATACTTGAGGCATACAAGCCCGACAAGCCACAAATGCAAAGGAGCTATACTAAGCATGCCAAAATCGATCCAAACAACTATGGACAGACCTAAAGCATGGCAAAATAAGCACAAAACATTCACAAGGCTAAGCCTAAAACATGCTCGAACAAAGGCTAACAACCTAAGGCATATTAAGGCAATTACAAGGCATTACATGGTAGGTATGTAAGCATGCATGGTGTACCAAAACCAACTTAATACAAAGTTATAACATGGCAAATAAGCATAAATACAGCCATGGCATGCTCAACACACACTTGAACATAAGCTCCCTTAAGAGACCAAAAATGGTCCCTTTCAAGGACAACAAGGAGAGGGGGTGGCCCTCCCCTTTTGGAGACTTCAAGGCACCATCCCACCACTGAAATCCCTCAAGATTTCAGTGGTGAAGAGGCCCAAACACCAAAGTCTCGAAACTTGCACAAAATGGCACAAAACAAGGGCCTTGCAAGGCCTAAGAGGGGTCAAACTTCCCCAAAGCACAAAACACTCTTAATAAACTATCAAGAGGGCCTAAAAACAGAACTATTTTTGTTATACACCAAACACAAAAACAGCTCTAAGATAGGTAGAAATAGGATGCAAAAATGGGGAATAAAAGGGAAGTTTCTTACCCTTGAAGACCACCTTCACAAATGATGCTCCAACAGCCCTTCTTGGCTTGAATCCACCTCCAAAACACTCAAACAAGCCTCCAAGGGTCTCAAGTCCAAGAGATGGTGTGTTAGTGTGTGTGTGTGAGCAAAAATGGCACAAAACACACACTTATAGAGATAGAAAATATATCTAACCCTAACCCTAGAACTCAAGCTTTTCCAAAGCTGTCTAAAATGTCTAACAAGTGTCTAACCCTAATGCCAAGAGAAGACTCTCTCCTATATAGGCAATTCCCTCTTGTAAAGCTTACAAAACAAGCCATCCAAGAGGGAAATCCCTCCATACACGTGTATGGAGGGGAATGGGGTGGGTGCCAGCTATCACAGTTGGCAAGAAATATCTACAAAAAGTAGATGAACAGTGGTCGGCCGCTCAAAATTGTCATTTTGACAAAATGGAGTGCCGACCGGCAACAAAGAGTGCCGACCGGCAAATATATTGCCGGTGGCAACAAAAACCAGCCGGTGGCCTCTAGCCACTGCCGGTGTGTGTGGGGATGCCTCACAAGGCATTCCCTGCCCCTCCAAGGCAAAACAAAGTGTTTGGTGCAAAACCAGACACAAAACGGTCGAGTTCGGAGATCCTGAGACAAGGCGCGTAGCCGAGGACTCCGGGAACTCCAAACGAACACAAACATGGATGATCACCGAGTGCTCAAACGGTGACGTCCAAGTCTTGAGGACGGTCAAAAATTGGGTGTCTACAGGTAAGAATTTGAAAAAAGAAAGGAAAATGAAAATGCGAGGAAAAAAAAAATTAGCTTATATTTCACTTGTCTTTTTCTTTCTCTATCCAAATCCCTTATTAACTCTACAATTTAGACGTGTAAGGCTGTGTTTAAATCATGAATTTGGATAAAATTTGGAAAGAAAAATGAAAAGATAAGTGAAATGTTAAACTCTAAATCTTAAGAGTTGTATTTGAATTATGAATTTGAGTTGGGATTTAAATTTTTAAATCTTTTCCTTTTTCTTTCCAAAGCCGTCAAATCGATAATCCAAACAAGATTTCAACGTGAAATCCCTTCAACATAACATGTCTATGAATTCACATTTTAACTATCTTGGTGTACATAAGTTATAATAGCAAACATATCTATGAATTCACATTTTAAGTATTCAATGTCTTGGTGTACATAAGTTATAATAGCAAACATATTCTCAGCTTGACATTTTAAACAAACACCTAATGAGTCACGCACACAATGAGGTGAGTATTAGAGGGCGGGCTTTGGATTTGTCATGTTTTCCATTTTAGCCTAGGCCCAATTTTCAGACCCACTTTCTCTGGACCTTAAATATATGGGTTGGACCCATGAACTAGCCCATAGACATGTCGGAGGTTCATACTAACCTCATATATATCTATTAAATAATAGATATAATTTCTTGGGATACTTACGTGTAAATCTTAACAAGTGGACTTATTGTCTAATAGGTCCTGTGAAAAAAAAATTGTCATAAAAAAGTCACTAATTGTAAGTTTTAGCGACAATTTATAAAAATATAACAAAAAAAAGTCACTAATTGTCAATTTTTAGTGAAGTATGTAAAAAATTGTCACAAAAAAATTATTTTTAGAGACAATTTTTCCAAGACTTATTTTCAATAGGACTTGATGGAAATTAAGTCCAACTATTAGAACCTATTGGTAGTTTATCCTAATCTCTCTCTCTCTCTCACTTTTATTTTTAGGATAAATTACAAATACACCTCCTGAGGTTTGCTTAAAATATAAATTGCCCCTTGTAGTTTAAAAAATTACAAACCTCACTGTCAGAATTTTTTATTTAACAAGATTAATTGAAAAAATAAAATTTCTAACTGTTCACCTATACAATAATAAAATTATCTAAATTATTAATTGAAATAAAATTTTAACATTATTGAAAACTGTTAATTAACTTGATGATTTATTAATAAAATGACCTATTTGTTATGAAATTAGAAACTTTAGGGGGTATAATGTAATTTCTAGAATCACAGGGAGTAATTTTAATTTAAGTAAATCTCAAGGGATGTGTTTGTAATTTATTTTTATTTTTATTTTTATTTTTATTTTTATTTTATTTTTTGTGTACATATACAATTTTAGTAAAATAATGAAATTAAAATTGATAAAAATAAATGAGTAACACAGTACTAGCACTCCAACTGTGAAAGTAGTAACTATATTTTTATGAAATTAAAGATGCATAGAATTTAATAACATAATCATAATGAATGTAATTATGTATTTTAAGGAATGAAATTTATTTTTTGTTTTTTGATTCAATATTCTACTCTAATTATTGTAATGCACTTCAAGATTTTGTGTTATAAGTTTTAATTTTTTTCATAATTGTTTTTTGAATTTAATAAGAAAGCTCAAATTAAAGCCGAAATTAGGCTCATATGGCCAAGTCCAACTTGAAGCCATGGGCTCGGGCCTTAAATTTTCGGTTCGGACGAGCCCATTGCCGAGGTTTAAGTTCACTTCTTTGGCTAATTTTTTTTGAATTATTTTAAATTTTTAAAATTTTCAATAAATTATTTTATTTTATAGTCTCATTTCGTCTAAATGATTCTATTTTTATTTTTTTAAAGACAAAAGATAAATAAGTCAAACTAAAAAAAAAGACAAAAAAAAACTAACTCCTGAAAAAACCCAAGGCATAGCTGGTCCTATTATTAGGCCATAATAAGTCGTATTATGATTATTTAAATTGTTTATCATTTTAGTTTCTCTGTATAAATCATCAATTTAAAAATTAATTAATTTGATAATTATAATTAGGTGATTTTATTATATTTGTCATTAATTATAATTAGGTGATTTTATTATATTTACCTTAAAGACAAAGTATTATGACCTAATAATTAGATGACGGCATATATTGTCATCTAATTTTTTTAAAGACAGAGATAAAAATCATTATGATTATTAAATTTAATTTTTTAAATAAATAATTTATACACAAAAACTAACAACATGACGACTCAACAAGCTTACAATTAGAGATGATAATTTTTTCCCTTCTTGTCCCTTGTAAATTTTTCTCCGATGAGAAAGTAGAGTAGGAATCGGCTTTACCTTTCCACCCAGATTAAAATATTATACTTAATACACACGTACATGACCCCTTCTCATCCTATGTACAATTAACCAAATCCTTGTTTCTTACTAAAACGTACGTTTGGGGACACATCGGCTTTCGGAAGCTAAACCAGGAGCTTTCACACTTTCAATTTGACCAATCATAAATCTAGCATTCACACTTTGTACCTAAATACACAAATGTGTTGGTATATAAATATATCATCATCATAATCTTATTTGGTGTAATTGAGTTTTTCAAAATATGTTACTATTTTATTTTTTAAATCAAAATTAATTTGACAAAAATCAAGATAAAAAATTATTTTATTTTTAAAAAGAGAAAACCATTAAACAATGAGTATTTATTATTATATATATATATTTAACCAAAAGTTTTAATTTTTGTTGAAAAAAAAAAGAAAGTGAATTGAAAAAACTCAACCAACCAAACAAGGGACATCGTTAGAGGTTTTCAAATTTTGTTTTTTTTTTTTTTTTCAAAAAAACTAAAAGCTAATTAAAAGATTTTTTAATACTAGTTTGGATATTAATGAGTGTCAATAATCATATTAGATGCATGGCCAATTATTTATGATATTTTTTTCACATATATCGACATCTATAATTATCTTTGTGGGTATCAATTTTTAAACAAATTATCTTTATGCATGTGACGTAAAATAAATGTACTTAAAATAAACTGCATAATTTGTTTATTATTATACTAACTATGTTAGGCCCGTCGTGTCTAAATTATTATGATTATAATATATAAGTTAGATAACACGTTTAATAATATAATGAATCATGTACCCAAAAAAATAATATAATGAATCGGGTTAATAGAACATAAATCTGCCATCACACTTAGGGGTGTAATTTTAGCTCGGCCCAGTTCATGGCGGGTCTCGCGGGCTCCCGTCAAAACTCAGGTTGGACAGGGTCACAGGCCAAAAAATTAGGCTTAGGGGTATTCGGACCTCACACAGGCCCGGTGGGCCTAGGCCTAGCCTTGGGCTTGGGTCAGCCTTGGGCGAGTCGGGTCAAATTTTTTTGTTTTTTTAATTTTTTCTACTAAATTTTTATTATTTTTCACTTAAAAAGACACTGGGCCTCCTGCGGGCTAGGCCTCGAGCAGAGCCTTGAGTGGGCCTTAATTGAGTCGATGGACTGGGCCACGGGCCGGACTTCAAAATAATAGCCCAGGTCCAAACCCAGGGCTCGGACTCAAGCCCAAATGAGCCTAAAATGGTTGGGTCCACCCTTGACTCCAGGAGGACTTAACCACCCAGACTGCGGGCTATTTTTAACCTCGTAATCACGCAACACATCACAATTTCACTCAAAACTTGTGGAACACGTCTGGAGCTGGACTTTCGGTGCGAAGACCCACAGGTGGCTCACTTTTTTTTTTTTCGTCCTGTAAAACCGTGTGGCACGTCATGGACTTATGGTACAAAGACCCAGAGCAATTATTCATCATAATTAAATATGACTATCATAATTATAATATTATTCATCATAATTAAGAGGTGATTTGGAAAATTAGTTAAAAATTAATATTTTATTTTTATCTTTATATATGTAAAAAATGAAAGATAATGTGACTCAAAATAGATTAAAACTTAAAAGACTAGCTTCCTAAATTGTCCCTAAGTTTGCGACTTCCGTCACTTTTGTTCAATAGCAACATATTTGTTCTTAAATTTTATAATTTGTGCGAATTAAAACAATCAACAACGGTGATAAAGTTTTGGATAAAAATGATTGTGATACTTTCTAAAGGACAAAATTAACAATTCATAGTTTATTTTTTGCAATCCTCATTTTCTCTGCAAAATTGTACCATATCACACGGCCTATCTTCAGAAAGAAAATTCGAATATTGGGTTACACAATTTAAGTTATTTAAATTTCAAAATTATAATTTTGTTTATCAATTTAAACTTTACTGTACAACATTCTCCAACTCAACCATATGAATTAAAATAATTTTTTTTAAAAATTAATGTTTCATTTATTAAGATGAAAAATATTTTCTAATAGAAAAAGATTTTTTTATGTTTGGTGGTGATAGTGGAGACAAAAGCAGAATGGAAGTGTGAGATGGTGTCGGCGGTGATAACGATAGAGATACTGGCCATGGTGATGGTAAGGTGGTGGTGGAAGTGATAGTGATACTAAGAATTTGGTTCTATTGATAAAATTTTAGATGGACAAGTATTTTCCGTTTTTTAAAAGTAGATATGTTTATTTTTTGTTGATCATTAAAATATGAAAAATAATATATAAATTTACTTTTTAGATTCAGTGATGCATTAAGAAAATAATTAATTACCAATTATCTTCTTAACATATTAAATTTAAAAAATAAATCTAATTTTTTTACATAAATAACAATACTCAAAAAATATTTTCTATTAATTTTTCATTTTCCATTATATCAAACCTCAAAAAATATTTTCTGTTAATTTTCATTTTCATTATATCAAACCTCAAAAAATATTTTCCGTTGCTCTCTTCCCTTTTGTCTTTTCCGTAAGCAAGATGGGTCCATGTGAGTCACGAAACACGTTCATGTGGAAGAAAAAGGAGATTTCAAATTATGTACACCGCGGTTCGGTTTGACTCGCCCGATCTATCTATGCAGTTTGTGAAAAAGTCAACCACAATCGCCCGCAATGCGGTTTGCGTTTGTGCGGATAGGATTCGCGGGTGTGCGGGCGGTTTGCGGATTGAACTTTTTTTCAAAAATTTATTTTTAAACCTTTTTTTTTCTCCCATTTTGTCAATCTTTATTTTGGACCTTTTTTTCTCATATTTTCTAAAATGCTCCAATATTAATAATTAATGAACTAAAACTTATAAAAACTTATAAAATAAAAAACACAACAAATTCAATTCGTAACCTAAACAAATCATTCAAAATCTACATTCTATCATTAACTTGCATTCATCCTACATTCATCATTCATAATCCAAATAAGAAAATCTTACATTGAAAATTCAACATTCATCATTCCTAACCCAAAAAAAAGTAATTCTTCATTAACTTACATTCATCCAAAATGCCAAAAAAAATAAAAATTCATTAACTTACATTCATCCAAAACCAAAACGCAATTAAAAAAAAAAATTTGCTGTCAAACTTCATTCAATACAAACCCATGAAATAAAATTAAAACATTTCTAAGATATCAACTTCATCTTCATGAATCACATCCAATTCAACTTTCACAAATTCCAATTCTAATTCCATGCATTTGGTTGATGAACCCTACACAAAAACAAATTGAAAAATATAAACTTTAATCTTCAATTATAGTAAGAAATGAAAAGATAAACAAATGTCTATATTGCATCTCAATATAGTAAGAAAATGAGTTGAGTATATGAAAAATTACCAATGAGCAAATGGATATTAGACATCAATTATAACATCAACATTATAGGTTGAAGTTGAAGATGAGCTTGACTCCAAAGTACTAATTAATTAAAAGTCAACAAGAGAAGATTAATAAAACTTACATTAGAAAATGAATAATACAAATAAAAATAAAGATAAATAAATTCTCATTTACCCGAGTCATATTGCTCAAATTCTTCCACATCATCCATCGCCTTTCGAAGAGAAATTGGAAGGTTGTTTTGAAACCAATTTTGAGTACATACAAGAGCTTCAACCATAGAAGGCGAGAGTGAACTACGAAATGGGTCAAGAATACGCCCTCCCGTACTAAAAGCCGACTTCGATGCAACAGTAGAAATAAGCATGGCCAACATATCCCTAGCAAGTTGTGAAACACCCTATATTTGGTTGCATTCACCTTCCAATAATCCAAAATCTCAAATGTTTGATTCTTTGCAAAATGTTCAACCTCGGATAAATACTGTTCCAATTCCGACTTAGATCCACTAGTGCATCGCCCCTCCAAATAGGAATTAAATTGGGAGTCAACTAAAGAATAGGGATCATCATCATCATCATCTTCCACCATATTCACAACTTCACTACACTTGGAAGTTTCTCATTGAAGGATAAAGTGTGACATAATGGCTATACAAACGACTCAAGCAACTCTTAACCTTGTCTACCATCTCTTCCACCTTCCTATTATCTCCAAGAAATAAATTGGAAAAACATAACTCCAAGTATGTCATTTTTTGATAGGATCAAGAACCACCGCAACATACAACAACAAATTGATTTTACTTCCATCCCTCCAATACTTGCTAAACTTTAGCTTCATAGTCTTTGCCATTGTGCTCAAAGTATCATCCTCCTTCAAAATTAATTGGTTAATTTTGCTTTCAATAACAAACATCTCTTTGTAAAAAGCATTGGAAGTAACAAAGAGAGACCCCGAAAATTTCTTAGTTGCAACATAAAATAATTTTAGAAACCTAAAAAAATTCTACACTTTTTCCAATCCAACTCATTTGGACTTTCTTATGCCACCAAAACATCCTTGAAATAAGGTTCAAAGTTGAAATCCACAAACTTCAATAGATTAAAAGCCTTCTCATACTTTTCGGCGGCCTCTAACATCAAATAGGTAGAGTTCCACCTAGTTGGTATCTAGGCATACAAGAGCTTTTGAATCAAGTTTGAGTGTGGCCGCACACTTCTTAAAAACATCATGCCTATGAGGAGAAAGACCTCACATATCTCACCGCAAGTCTAATGTTGGCAATAGAATCATCCATTTCTTTCAACCCATCACTCACAACGAGATTAAGAAATGTGCACAACAACGCATATGAATAAACTCATGTTGCAAAATAGTCCCCTTCCAATCTTTGGTTATCGTTTTCAAATATTGAATGGTAAGATTATTAGAACTAGCATTATCAACTGTTAAGGTGAATATGCTATCAATGTTCCACTCAATCAAACACGACTCAATTTTTTGACCCAATGTTTCTCCTTTGTGATCCTCAACTTGTTGAAAATTTATGATTCTTTTTTGAAGTTTCCAGTTATCATCAATGAAATGAGCAGTCAAACACATGTAATACAAATTCTGAATAGATGTCCAAGTGTCCGTAGTAAAGCAAATTCTACGACCCTTCATGGCCTTCTTTAACTTATCCCTTTCATTGTTGAATATATTGAGCACTTCTCTAGATATGGTTTGACGAGAGGGAATTGGTGTGAATTTGGGTTGCATGACATTACAAAAATCTTCTAAACCCAACGCCCTCCACAAATCTAAATGGCAACTCATTAATGACCACCATCTCCGCAAGAGCCCTTTTACAAGTATCAAAATTAAAAATTGTTGCTACAACCTCAACACCCTCTTCATTTTGTTTCGGTTTAAGATTTAGTGTTTGTTGACCATCTGTATCCCTATTTGGATATTCTTTTCAATTGGGTGTATGACTCCTCAAATTACTAGTCCCATGAGTTCTAGAGTCAGCCATATACTCTTTATACAATTATTTACATACGGCTCTACGCTTCCCATCGGTCCCTACAACCTTGTCAAAATGATCCCAAACTGTGGATGGTGCTCTCCCCCTCCACCCTCACTCTTTTTCTTTGGGGGTCTAGGAGGCTTAGGTTCAAGTTCAGGTTCGGGTTCGACTAAGAGAGGATTCGTTTGAGAATTAGAGGATTCCGGAGGTACAAGATTGATTGCAGGAGATTGAATATTATCCTCCATTTAAACTGGATTACAAAAATACAGTCACAGAATCAATTTTACAGACACATATTCAATTTTAATAACAGATTGAATTCCAAAATTATATAGACAGATTCAGATATACGAAAATTATACAGACAGAATCAATCAGTTTGAATGTAAACAGATAGATTAAATACAGATTCAGAATTAAATACAGATTAAATACAGATACAGATTAAATACAGATTGAATGTAATCAGTCTGAATTCCACCTAGTTGGTCAATCTAAATTCCAAAAATTAAATAACATACAGATTCAGATTTCATATTTAAAGAACAAATTTGAAGAAAAAAACACAGATTTGAACAAATTTGAACAGATTCAGATTTAACATACAAACAGATTCGATGCAAACTAGCCAAAACAAATCTGAAACCGAACAAAACAAACACAGAGGCCAAAACAATTTCAAGAACAAATCTGAAACCGAAGCTACCTCAAACAAAAACACCAAACACACAAAACAAATTCAAAAAATCAGATCTATTTGCCCACAAAAAAAATCAGATTTATTTCCAAAGAAACACAGATTCGATCGTGTAGAGAGAGATGAGAGATCAGGAGAGAGAGAGAAGAGAGGCTTACCTGTGTGTGAGTCGATCGGTGCAGAGATGCACAGAGAGTGAGACTAATGAGTGAGAGAGTGAGGAGACAGATCAGATCAGAGAGATATATCATATATATATATAAAGCAAAAAAAAAATCAATCGATCGGGGCGGAGAGAGAGAGAGAGAGAGAGAGATTGAGAGAGAGAGTTTACCTGTGAGTAGATCGGTGGTGCGATGATTGGTGCGATGAGATGAACAACGAGAGAGTGATCAGTGCAGAAACGAGAGAGTGAGAGAGAGAGACAGTGATGAGTTGAGATGAGGCTGAGAAAGTAAGGGAGACGATTGATTTTAGGGTTTTTCTTTTGTTTTGTTTGTTATAGTGAGTGAGGATGGTGAGTGAGAGATGGACGGTTTAGATTTGAAAGATGGAAAAAAAATAAATAAAAATAAATAAAAAAATAATTAATTTAATACGGGTGGGTTGGGCAGGTGCGGTTCAAACCCGCAATCCGCCCGCAACCCGAAATTTGTATAAAATCCAAACCGCACCCTACCCTAATGTGTTTGCGAAACCGCCCACATGCATGCGGTTCGGATCGGGCAGGGCGGTTTGGGGGGTCGGATGACCCTATGCCCAGCCCTAATATACAGCTTTTCTCATCATTCAATCCGCATAACGCGTACTCACATCATTGAAAATTCAGCATTACAAATCCCCAATTTTCAAACTCACTACTCACTTTAATCATAAAGTCAGGCCTCGTTTGGCAACAAGTCGGTTTAGTTAAAAAATCAAAAAAATATTAAAAAAAGTTAAAAAGTCAACAATTCATATCAAAAAGTCAAAGATTCTCTTTTCTCTCTACTTTTTACACATCTTTTCGTAAAAAATCAAAAAGTCATCCCAAACATACTAGTTCTTTTTAGCTCATATTTTAACCAAACAACAAAAAGTTACTAAATTAATATGTTTCCAAACAAGGCCTCAGTTCAGACCACCTTATTATTTTCTCATCATCCTCCTCCTCCCTTCAAACCCAACCAACTAGGGCTACTTCTCTGCAACAGAACACATTTAAGAAAAAAAATGGCTGAGAGTGCAGTGTTCCATCTACTAGCCAACTTTGCACCCTTACTCCAACAAGTGGCCAATTTGTTGACTGGAGTTCAAGAAGAGATCCAATACATCAGAGATGAATTCGATCGCATGACAGCTTTCCTCAGAGTTGCCGATGCTATGGAAGAGAAACACCCCGAACTCAAAGTATGGGTCAAGCAAGTCCGAGAAGCTGCGTACGACATTGGAGATGTTCTCGAGTTGTACATGCTTCGCCTCGGACATCGTCATGGCGCTAGATTTCGCGGTTTTCTTGGTAAGGTTTCTTGCTTTATTAAGACTTTAAAAGTCGTCACCAAATTGCTTTTGAAGTTCAAAGAATGAAGTCCAGAGTCATCGATATTTCAAAGGGACATCAGAGGTACCATGATAGATATGGTATGTTAGAGCAAGGCTCAAGCTCAAGGTCCACTGGTCTTAACACAGCATGCCACTCCATGAATCTGAGCTTGTGGGCATCGACAAGCCCAAATCGCAACTAATTAGGTGGTTAGTGCATGAAGACCCCAGACTCAAGGTGTTTTCCATATCGGGAATGGCCGGATTGGGCAAAACAACACGTTAAGAAGGTCTTTGATGATGCAGTTGTGAAGAATCATTTCCAGAGCCATGTTTGGATCACTGTTTCTGAATCCTTCAAGATTGAGGTGCTCCTAAAAGGTATCATCAAACAACTTTTCGACGAAATCAAGCAGCCAGTCCCACAAGGGATGGACAACATGGATACCAACAGCTTGAAAGGGATAATTAATGCTTTCTTGCAACAAAAGAGGTATGTGCTTGTTTTCGATGATGTATGGGATATTTGTGCCTGGCAATCTTTTAGATATGTGTTTCCCATTGGCAATTGTGGCAGTCGAGTAGTGCTGACAACCAGAAATGTAGATTTAGCCTCTTTCGCAAGTAAAGAGTATCATGGTGATGTCTATAATCTTAAGCCCTTGCCTCGCAAAAAATCCTGGACATTGTTTTGCAGGAAAACATTTATGGAGAATTCTTGCCCTTCCCATTTGGAAGGACTTTCAAGAGCCATCTTGGATAGATACGAGGGATTGCTGCTTGCAATTGTGGCAATTAGTGGTTTTATCAACAAAGGAAGAGCAATGTGGATGAGTGGATAAGATCTACCGCAGCCTTGGTGCAGAACTACAAGGAAATGACAAACTCCTAAGCATGAAGAAAATATTGTCCCTCAGTTACATTGATTTACCTTATTATCTGAAGGTCTGCTTTCTATATCTAAGTGTTTTTCCGGAGGATTGTTTGATTGACCATTGGAGATTGATTCGGTTATGGGTGGCAGAAGGATTTGTAGAATCGAAACCAAGAATGGCGATAGAAGAAGTTGCCGAGGGCTACCTCAATGAGCTAATCAATAGAAGCTTGGTTCAAGTGGCAGAGTTGAGACATGATGGAAGGGTTGAAACGTATCGCATCCATGACCTTTGGCGTGAAATTATTGTTTCGAAGTCGGAAGAGCAAAACATTGTGACACTAGCCGGTGAACAAAGCAGAGCGTGGCCCAAAAAGGTGGCGCGCCTATACACAAAAAGCATGCATTTCACTCGACTTCGTTCTTTGTTTATGCTCAATGCAACAGATTCACTGTCCAAGTTGTCCATTCTCGCATCGTCAAATGATGGTCTACAGCTGCTAACCATTCTAGACTTGAGAGGTGCCTTGTTGGAGACATTCCTAAATGAAGTTTTGAAACTACTTCAACTCAGGTATTTAAGTTTGAGGGAAACCAAGGTAAAAATAATACCAAAGTCGATTGGAAAGCTCCAAAACCTCGAAACATTGGACCTTAAAGATACGTATGTCGCCGAGTTGCCTGATGATATCCTGAAGCTCCAACAACTTCGCCATATCTTGTTGCATCTCTACATAGAAGATGTTCCTTCCATTTGTTTTCAATACCAATGCGGATCATAGCCCCGACGGAAATAGGACGTTTGTCATCCTTACAGAAACTTTGTTGTATTGAAACAAACCATGATAATGGGACCATTTTGCTAGGAGAGGTAGGGAAGTTGACTCAACTGAGGAAATTACAGATTCAAGGCCTGAGAAATGAAGATGGGAGGGTGTTATGCTCGTCCCTTGAGAAGCTTGGTAACCTTCGCTCATTGAATGTTTATGCAACAGGAGAAGACGAGATCATTGATCTAGATTCTCTTTCTTCACCACCTCAACTTCTTCGAACGCTCATCCTAGCAGGAAGTTTACATAAGGTACCGCATTGGATACCTTCACTGCACAACTTGGTAAAAGTAATTTTACGACGGAGTAAGTTAAGGGATGTTGATCCTGTGGAACCCTTCAAGGTTTGCCCAATTTGGTTGTACTTCTTTTTCTTCAGACACATGAAGGGGAAGAATGTGTTTCAAGGCTAGTGGATTTCAAAAACTGAAATGAAATTATACCTTCGTGGATTAAAAGGATTGAGATGGGTGAAAGTGGAGGCTGGCTCGATGCCTCATCTTGAAGAGTTAGAAATCTGGAGATGCGAATTGGTAGAGAAGTTACCCTCTGGCATTGAACATCTAACCAACCTTAAATCACTTGAATTGGTTGATATGTCTGATGGATTGACTTCGAGTCTGAACAGAGACTTAAAGTGTGGGAATAATTGGAAAATTGCACACATCCCAAAAGTTTGGATTGGAGACACAAAACTTGGCTATTGGAAAGGAAATTATCTACAGTGACGGAAGAGGAGAGCTCTAACGAATTGAATCACCACCACATTTAGAATGTTTATTATGTATTATTTATTTCATGTGCTCTTGGTACTTGATTTGTTGTATTTATAGTGCGATCAAATTTTTCTCTATTTTTTTCTTCTCTCTATTATGTTGTTGTTTTTTTTTTTTTGTAGTCTGGGAGCTTGTTATTTGACTTTCTAATTTTGATCCTAGAGAGTTGGTAACTTCACAAATTTTTTAATTGGGATGTAATTCTTAAGATCGTTTGTTGAGTTTTTTTAAATTTTTAAAAATTTTCTTTAGCTTTATATTTTTGAAATTGAAATAGAAAACACATTTGTTAATTGTTGCACTTTTAAAAAACACGTTTGCTAACTTCACAATTTTTTGAATGGTGAGATTTTATTTTATTTATTTTCTTTAGCTTTAGATTTTTTGAAATCAAAATAAAAAAAAAAAACACTTTGCTAATCGTTTTCACTTTCAAAAAAATATGGCTACAATTCTTAGAATTTCTGAAAATAAGAAATTTGTGATTTTACTTATTTTCAAAACAAGTTTCATTCTTTTCTACCACCCCCACCCTTCGTCTTTACTCTAGCAATCACCTCCGACCACTCCCTCCTTTTGGTAACTTACTATGCTTGTTTTAATTTTTGAAAAATAGTATACAAATCTATTTTATAAACTAATTTTCTAAATCCAGTGATGTATAATGTAAAAGAAATGAATGGTTGATGATTAGAGAGAATATTAAAAAGAGAGTTGTCCTAAACATTCTAAAGTAATTACAAATACACCTCCTAAGGTTTACTTCAAATATAAATTATCTCTTATAATTTTAAAAAGTACAAATACCTCATTATCAAAAAAATTTATTTAACATAATTAATAGAAAGATGAAAATTTTAATTATTCTCCTATTAATAATAAAATTATTGAATTGTTAATTGAGATATATTTATGACATCATTAAAAATAATTAATTAACTTGATGATTTAATAAAATGAGTTATTTGTTATGTAATTAGAAACTTCAAGAGGTGAGATGTAATTTTTAAAATCACAAAGGACAATATATATTTTAAGCAAACCTCAAGATGTATATTTATAATTTATCAATATTTTAATAGAGTGCTACATGTTAGGATTGAAAAATAAGTCTAACTTTTTTAATTAAAGTAGCACTACTCTTTCATTTTTTATGTCCTTCAGAACATGTATACTAAATATACTATTATTGCAGTTTTTACAAAAAAATAAAATAAAATAAAAAGAACAAAAAATAAACATATTTTATGTTCTTTGTACATAGGGAAAAAAAAAAATAAACACAAGTTCGTAAACACTACTTCAAATATTGGGTTTCTAATCATTTTAATTTAAATTGGCACAAAATTTTCAAATCTCAAAATGAATTTCTTAGGATTATCACTTCTTGAATTTTTTAGGGCTGCAAAAAGCATTTGGAGACTTATTTTCAAACTTTATAAACCTCAATGAATGATAAAATATTGCAACTAGTTAAATTTTTGATTCATGACCATATGATTCAAAGTCAAAACTCAATATACATAATAGTCAGAATCAGAGGAATGATGACTGGCTAAGGGTCTAGGCGTGAAGACAAGCTTTTATGTTTAGAGGTCTTTAGTTGATTTTTCACTTCGCAGGCGTGACGTAATTGACACAACAGGAGTTCTTTCTACCCAACTAACTGAGCAACATGATGTAATAGAATAGCCAGTGGAAAGAGAAGCACCTCAATATCAATCGTGAAACCGATTTACAGAACCACGAAAATCAATCACGATGGCTCATCAAACAGCTACATAGATTAGATCTAACTTGACAATTTTTGTACGATGCCTTCCAAAATTTATTGATCTTTGAAAAAGAATAGCGATTCCATCGAAATCAAACCTTATTCAATCATCTAGATTTCTGAATTAGAATCTTCAAAAGTAAAACTGTGCGGTAACAATGAAATTACCGTTACTCTATGCATATTGTGGTAGCAAATTTACAAACAATATCAAACCTGCTAGTATTATACAAAGCTGTGGTTTCAAGGAGAAGAATTGTGTTTCAAGGCTGGTGGATTTCAAAGACTAGTGAGACTGGACTTGCTGGACTAAATGGATTGAAATGAAGGAAAGTGGAGGTTGGCTCGATGTCTCATCTTGAAGTGTTATTAATACAGGAATGTGAATTGGTAGAGGAGTTGCCCTCTACCATTGAATATCTAACCAACCTTAAATCTCTTTATTTGATTAATATTTCTGATGGATTAATTTCGAGCTTGAACAAAGACTTAGAAGGTGGGAATTATTGGGAAATTGCACACATTCCAGAAGTTAGGATTGGCAACACAAAATGTGGATGTGGGAAGAAAATTATCTATAGCGACAGAAGATAAATTATTGGATCATTACCACGTTTAGAATGCTTATTATATATTTATTTATTTTCATGTGCTCTTGGTACTTGATTTGTTGCATTCATATTGGGATCAAATTTTTCTCTATTTTTTTTTCTTCTTTTCTCTATTAAATTTTTGTTTTTATAGTAGATGGGGACCCTGCTATTTGACCTCCTAATTTGATCCTAGAGAGTTGGTAACTTCACAAATATTTTAATTAGAACCCTAAATCTTAGGGTTCGTTTGGTAAGATTTTAATTTCATTTATTTTGTTTTAGCTTTAAATTTTTTGAAAATTAAATAAAAACACGGTTGCTAATTGTTTTCACTTTTAAAAAAATTTGCTACAATTCTCAGAATTTGAGGAAAATAAGAAAAATATATTTTTACTTATTTTTAAAATAAGTTTCATGCCTTCCTACCTCCCTCACTCCCTCACTCCCTCACTCTTCCGTCCTTTAGCCACCGTCTCTACTCTAACGACCACCTCCAATCACTCCTCCTTTTTGGTAACTTACTATACTTGTTTTCATTTTGAAAAATGATATACAAATCTATTTTCTAAACTCACTTTCTAGACTCAGTAATATGCAATGTAAAAGATGATTGCTTGGTAATTAGAGAAAATATTAGAGAGAGTTGACTTAAATATTCTAAGGTAAATTACAACTATACCTTCTAAGATTTACTTAAAATATATATTGCCTCCTATAATTTTAGAAATTACAAATATCTCATAGTCAAAATTTTTAATTATTCTTCTATATAACAATAAAATTATCTAAATTATTAATTAAAATATTTCTGACATGATTAAAAACAGGTAATTGACTTGATGATTTATTAATAAAAAGGGTTATTTGTTATGTTAGAAACCTAAAAAGGCAGTATATAATTTTCATAATCACACAAGGCAATCTGTATTTTAATCAAATCTTAAATAATGTATTTATAATTTACCCAATATTCTAATACAGCACCACATGATTTGAAAAATGAATCTAACTTTTTGATAGCACTACTTTTGATTTTTTAAGTTTTGAGAACATGTATACTAATATGTTATTTATTTTAGTTTTTACAAAAAAAAATAAACCGAATAAAGAATAAACATATTTTATGTTCTTTGTACATAGAAAACAAAAAAAAAAACAAAAACAAAAACAAAAAAAGAAAGAAAAGTAACCACAAGTTACTAAACACTACTTTTAATCATTTTAATTTAAATTGGCACAAGTTTTTCAAATCTCAAAATGAATCTCTCTTAGGATTATCACTATTTGAATTTTTTAGGCCTGCAAATTTGGACACTAATTTTCAAACTTTATAAACCTCAACGAATGAGAATAATATATGAACTTAGTTAAAAAATTTGTTTCATGACCATATGATTCAAAATTCAAATTCAATATTAGGCACTTCAACTCTACGTAGATTTGATCTAACTTCACAATTTTTGTAGGATGCCTTCCAAAATTTATTGATCTTTGAAAAAGAATAGCAATTCCATCCAAATCAAACCTTATTCCATCATCTAGATTTCTGAATTAGGATATTCCGAAGTAGAACTGTGCAGTAACAATGAAATTACTATTACTCTCTTTGTATTGTGGTAGCAAATTTACAAACAACATCAAACCTACATCAACAAAACCAATCTTTCGAGTCTTTGCATCAGAAAAGTTGTATACAGAAAAATAAAAAATACAACCTAGTATTATACAAAACAGTGGTGTAAAAACTCCGAAACAGAATAAACAAATCAGAAGACTTTTAACAACCCTTAGGACTAAAGTATTTCGGGGGAAGTGATGGGCGCCTTTCATTCGCATGTGGGTATGGATCCATTGTATTGTATCCGGGTAATTCCATTCTATACTTCCCTCGAATTTGGTAGAAAGGGAGCTTCACAGTGTCCGCATCATTGCACCACTTTGGCAGGCGGCTTGAATTGTTTTCAAAGAACTTGAGTGTGTAAGCATATTTTATCTGCAGTTTGGATAAGATAAATTAATAAAGCAATAATATGTGAAATTCCTAACCTGGGTTTTACATCCACACAACAATCAATTTCAGTTGAACATCCATATTTACCCACACAGTTCAAGTTTAGTTTCATGATAGTAAGATAAAGGGAAAATTACATAAATATCCCTAAAGTATACCATTAATTTCATCTTGGTCTATAGTTTTTAATTTGTATCAATTACATTCCTAAACTTTACACATTGATTCAATGTAGTCCCCTATCCTAACTATCGTCTACAAAAAATATAAAAAATTCTTATGTTAGCTTCACATAAGGCATTTGGAGAGCATTAGAAGCAATTTCTCATTTTCCAACTAAATTGTAATGACTCGGATTCTAATTCGTATTGGATTGGTGTAAATTAGTACCCGTCACCTTAAAACTTGTATGGTTATCGGACTCTCGACATTGATGAGTTGGCAAGTGAACTTTAAATATTATAATTGAGGATCCGTGAGGGATGTTTGGAACCTTGATTGAAGCCTTAACAAGGCATTTGGGCAAGATTAGATCAAAAGCCCCAAATTTGAGTTTGAGTTTGAGTTTGAGTTTTTGACCAACCATCACTCTTTAGCCCTTTTCTCCTTCCAGACTTTGAATTTGAATGTGGGACTGGAACCATTGGAAAGCTTGTTTCCAGGGCTTCGATTTGGACACAAGAACAACCTAAAACAGAGTCCGAACAAGAGAGTTATACCTGTTTGAATTCTTCGTGCCTCTGCTGGTTTTCTCTGGGGTCGACACCTGAGTTCCAAGGGTCGACGCTTCCCTTGCTGTTTTGTCCTGGGTCACATTCTGAAATAAAGGGTCGACACCTAAGTTCCAAGGGTCGACCCTTGGCTGCAGAAAATATTAATCTTCCAGCTTTTCTTCTTAAAGGTCGACACCTCAGTCCTAAAGGTCGACCCCTACGTGTTATTTCCACAATTCTTGGGTCCGAATGGGCCCTACTTTTGGAGGTTTTGGACTTATTCTTTGCAATGACCTTTGGGCTACTTTTCTACTACTATAAATAGACCCAACACTCCTCTCTCATGATTTCCTCCTCTTTCCTCTCAAACCGTGAGCCTCTCTCCTCTCTCTCTCTAAACCCAACTTTTTCCCACTTAAATCGCTAGATCTACTCATCTAGAAGCATCTTCTCACCTAGGTCCCTTGGGGAAGGTTGTAGAGCACGTCAAGGGCTTTCTTTTGATCCAAGGACTTTGAGATTCCATCAACTTTGGGTTTCTCCGAGTTTTCTTTTCATTTCTTTGAGGTAGGGATACTTTTATCCTAGTATTTCTTCATTTTGAAGAGATTTCATGGTATTGTTGTGACTATTAAGCTAATTTGAGGATCTTGTTAGATTAAACCCATGTTTTACATAAATAAATCATTTTGCTGGACTTTTGCTTAAAATTTCTTAACTTTTTTTTTTAAAACATATATATAAATATTGTTAGAACCTATATCTATGATGGAGGAGAAAAACCCCTAAATTTGGTAAAACCCAAACTTTTCAATTTGAGTAGAAAATACTAAATTGAGTGGAATTTCCTTTGATTAATGGAATATTATAAACAATCAAGAGATGAAAGATGTGGATGTTGATATGGTAAAGGAATTGTGACTTGAATGTTATTATTCTTTAAATATTATGTGGTGTTTCATCTATTGTGATGATGGATGTTTGTTGATAAAATTAAAATGTGATGGAATTGTTAATTGTGCATGAGTCCGGGTAAGTGTCGGTTTTGGAAAATGTGATGTTGTGTTGGTATCTGCGCGGAGAGTTTATAAGGTGCCCAAATGCCCTATCTAGGCTTATCGCTGAACGAATGTGGGAAAAATGTTTTTGGGTGTCCACATAGTCCTGCCATATAATAGCCGGCGAAAGTGAAAAAACGGATGGTTTTCTTAGGTGCCCACTTCCTGCCGTATAATAGCTGGCAAATGTGGGGGATGGTTTTTGAAATTAAAGCAACTTGTGTTGGACTCTTACATGGGACTCATGGTTTGTTTTTCATCGATGTGATTGTTTAATTGTTATGTTGTAAAGGTATGAAATGTAATAGTCCATGCTTAATCGTTATGTATTTACATAATTAATGAAGATTACATGTGTTCATAACTCCTTATTATGTTTTGTCTCAAGGGTACCATAAATTTATTCGACTGATTAAATATTTGGATAAATGTATTCCCACTGGGCATATAGCTCACCCTTATTTTATTTTTCAGGAAGTAATGTTGTACAACTACAGTGGTGACTTGAAGTAAGCTGTTTTGGGATTGACAGTTGAGAATATTTTGCTGTAAAGACTTAGAGTTTTGTAATAGAGCTGTTAGACTTATTTTGTTGTTGTCTTGTACACCCATAGAGTTCTTCTATTGTAATTGTCATCTTGTTTGTAGAACTTGGAGTTGGGTACAAGGTTTTAAGAACATGTAAATAGAGAAGTAAATTTTAATTCTTAGTTCAGTGAAAAGGATGGCTTTGGAGTGTGTTGTTATATTGGTTGCGATGGATTCATGTATGAAATAGTAGGGCGTTACATAAATGAATCGCAAGACACGTGAAATGAACATTATTTACAAAATAAAACACATCTAAGACTTCCACTTCATTACTCAAATACATAGCATGTTTGGCTCTTTGAATGATAGTATATGGTATAAATAGATGTGTCAAAATGCCCTTTATGTCCTTCAATGCTTGATGTGAGATTGGCATAAGCAATTTTTAGTATGTTTTTTAGACAATAGTTAAGAAAGGGACTAAATTGGATTAATGTGAGAAGTTTAGGGATGCAATTGATGCAAATTAAAGATATGGGACCAAAATGAAATCAAGGGTATACTTTAGGGACCATTTGTGTAATTTACCCTAAAATAAACTTAAATTCTTTATTTTTTGTACGTAAATAAGTACAAAGCAGTGCATATAGACAATAACAGTTCTATTAAGAAAAAAAATTGTCAATAATCATTCAATACAAACTTAGGTGAAATGTGAGGGTTCAGTCAGCAGATTTTCCAACCTCATGCAAATACAATAACATAGTTTAAACCATCTAAGTACTGGATTTACAAATAAGCCATTTCAATAAATAAATAAAACCATTTTATAGATCATGCAACATTAGTTGGATGCAAATTTGAGACTTCTGTTATTTAAATTAATGAAATTGAATAAACTCACCATAAACTCTGTAACTTGAATGGAGTTTGCAATTGGATCAAACAACCCTGCTTCCTTGTACATTTCAAGAATGAAAATGACACATGATGTAGACTTTCCATCCCTGTATATCCAATTGTCTTGCTTGGGAATTGTCTACAATTCATCAAAAGTTGGCCCCACGCCTTTCAGCTTCTACAAGAATTTCAGGAAGATCAAGGCCCTACATAGAAGTCCAATGTCAAATCAAATATTTAAACAAATACAGACAAGTACACATTTCATTTATTTTAAGTATTACACCAGAATTTAATGATGCTATTAGTTATTGTATATCACTTCATCCAGACCAACGTCTAAATTCAATGGCTTGCTGGTTAGGATCAAACTATCTTGTCTAGATTTGGTCCAAGAGATTGTCGATTAATCTCATGAACTGCCAGTACCAATACATTTCCCAAGTCGTCTTTGATGACAAAACAAACCAAACTAAACCAAATTAAGCCTTACGTTCCAATCAATTGGGGTACATGAATCCTTTTTCACCATTCAGCTCTATCAAGAACTATATGCTTAGTTAAATGAGATAAATTCTTTTTTTTTTTTTTACTATCCCAATTACACTCTAGAGATACAGATGCCTGATACACCATTCCTCAATATAAAAGGACCCAAATAGATAACAATGGGAATCCTCTTTTGGTCATGAGAATCCCATCTATTTAAACTATGTTTTTCAACAAGCAAACCTTTATGAACTTTCAGTCAATAAAATGAGGAATAAATTGTTACAATACCTTAGTTCCAAGTCGCTTGTTCAAGGCTTCATTCCACATGTTAGCAGCATAATCAGGCTGTACATTATTCCAAACGGTCATAACAAAAGCAACCTGTTCCGTAACAAATTTGACAATCAAAACCAGTAAATGAAAATAAAACCCCCCATGCTGCATAATATACAAGAGAAAGAGGAGACAGAAAGGACCACAGCAGCAGCAAATAAGTTCTACATTATTAGTGTCACCATTATGGTACTGCCAGTCTTAACCTTTACATGCCTCTGAAATGTGGTAGGTAGTAATGAATTAATTGAACAGATTTAAATTTTCATGGAAAAAAGAAAATTTTGTAGATCTTCTAATTATTTCATTTTTACAACCAAACACATCTAATTGTCTAATTCATTAATAAATTTATTCTCAATTGCCCAATTCCTAAGCATATCTCAAGAGTGTGCAAAGATCATAGAACAGAGAAAACCCAAAGGCCAGCATGAAGTTAACTTTGCAGTCGAAGTATGAGAATCAAAATTCACTTTTTTATTTTTTTATATTTAAATAACCCTTGGAATTCTGATGGGCTGGCTCCTTTGTGGGCTAGCTTGAATTTGGGACGTCCACTCCTTAAGGTGTAGTCCTGAGCTATCTAGTTTACGCTTCGAGTGTCATTTACATAGTTTTTTAGTGCTCGTGCAATATTACATGTTAGATAAATCACTAGAGTGTTTATAATCAAGTTATACCTCATAGCCATAGGATTCAAAGCGTAGTGGGCGGAATATAATTCTTTGAAATTTCAAATGGTACCAAACCTCTCCTTAACTTGACTAACCAAATGGCGTATAGAATCGAGTGGAGAAGAAGAATTCATGTAGCACCCCATTTAATGGAAGTAAAGGTTGGTTTGGTTTTATCAAATACCAAAAACATACAACAGAAATTAATAAATCGCATAAATGTTGACAAAGAAAAGCTTAAATAAAATACAAAAAGTATATCATCCACTATTTTGCAAACTAGGCCCAACAATAAAATGTGAAAAGGAAAAAATAAATGTATTACCACATGAGCATCCAAGGGAGGCGGAGTTCCCATCATAGTGTCAATCCAGCTAAATATCAGGTTATGATAACCATAAGGCTTGCCCACCATGCTTAAAGCATACTCCCAAGCAGCAGTCTCATTAAACTTGGCCCGGACATCAGGATGCAAAGGAAGAAGTGAAATATGTGGATTGGACTCATCTTTAGTGAGCTCAAAGTTCCACCACTCATCCCATGGCAAAACATCAATTATATCATATCCCTAAAACGAAAATGTGAAACACCAATTTTACATGAGTTTTAAGTCATGTTTGGTTTAAAGTGGCAATAATATGGAACTAACAACAATTTGTAGAAGAAGTACAATGTACCAAATGCTACGCTAAAACTTCAGCATACACACTACGCTCATCTACAGAAAAATGTACTATTGTATAAAATAGGCAGCTGGAATTTTATTTGATAAGATTGGCTCCATTCTTTCCATCACAGCAGAGTGCATTTTACAAGGGACGGTGTAAGAATCTCATTAAAGGCTGTAATAGTGGACAGCTCAATGCACAAATTACAACCAAATGAGAAGAAATGTTCAAAAAATAATAATTCAAGATAGTGGGAAATAAGGATTTTACACTTCAACTAGCCACATCTAAAAAATACTCAAATAAGTTATGTAACAAGGGAGAAAACAATCAACTTGGTTACAACCCCTATACAGAAGATCAAAAATTGCAAAATGAGAAGGTTGGTGAAACAGCTCATTATGTTTGTATGTACACCAAGAAAACTTGTATGAATGCAAATGACAGGATTCTGAATTAGAAAATCAGCTCAAAAAGTTAAAAATTTTTGTTGCATTACATGACAAACTATTATCATCCCTTTTTCTTTTTCCTCAAAACCATTGATAAATCAAGCCAAAATTTCAAATGCATGAAAAAAAGGTTGTAGGTTTGGCCACATGCACCTTAAACTTAATATACAAACATTTTAGCATAAAATGCACACTTTCAGATTGAAAGAGAGGTTAGCCCCAAGTGAAGATGAGATGGCCACAATCTTGCCTTGGAACAAAGAAGCCCTGAGTTCAAGCCATTCCATTTGGGGCCACCCAAAGGATTTCTCTCGGCAATTACCAGAAGAATGTGGGATGGGGGGATTGCGTATGACCGGGGATTGGCTGGGTCCTCATAAGATTTTTTTTTTTTAAAAAAAACAAAAAAAAAAAAAGCAAAGAAAGAGACTATAGAGGAAAGGTTCATTCCTTCCTACCTCCCTCACCTTTTCGTCGTCTGGCCTAGGGCTGAAAACGAGTTGAGTTGAGCCGAGCCGAGCTGAGCCGATCTTTGCTAAGCTCGAGCTTGGCTCATTTGCTTATCAAGCTCGTTTATTGAGCTCGAGCTTGGCTCAATAACTAACTGGGTTCGAGTTCAAGCTCAGCTCAGCTCAGCTCGATAAGATTTTTTTTATTATTTAAATAAAGAAATATTATTTATTTATTTAATATATAAATAATATATTTATTATATAATTTAAATAAAGATAAACGAGCCGAACTTATTTGAGCTCGACCTTAACTCGTTTACTAAACGAGCATAATATTCGAGTTTGAGCTTGACTTGTTTAATAAAAGAGCCAAATCGAGCCCTTAACGAGTCGAGCTGAGCCAGCTCGCAAATAGTTCGGTTCGTTTGCAGCCCTACTCTGACCACACTCTCTGCTCCAGCAACCACCTCCAAGCACTCCCCAATTTTTTGGTAACTTACTATACTTGTTTTCATTTTGGAAAATGATATACAAGTTCATTTTCTAAACTCACTTTTTAGACCCAGTGATATGTAATGTAAACGAGATGATTAGTTGATGATTAGAAAAAATATGAGAGAGAGAGAGAGTTGTGATTGATGATTAGAGAAAACATGAGAGAGATAGTCGACTTAAATATTCTAGGGTAAATTACAAATATACCTCCTAGAGTTTACTTAAAATATGGATTGCCCTATAGTTTTGAAAATTACAAATACCTACTTGTCAAACATTTTTATTAAACAAAATTAACAAAAAAATAAAATTTCGAATTATTCTCTTATATAACAATAAAATTATCTGAATAGTTAATTGAAATATATTTATGACATCATTAAAAACAGTTAATTAACTTGATGATTTATTAATAAAATGGGTTATTTATTATAAAATTCGAAACTTGAAGGGGCGGGATGCAATTTCCATAACCACAAGGGTAATCCGTATTGTAAGCAAATCTCAGGGATGTATTTGTAATCTACCCAATATTTTAATAGGGTGCCACATCATTAGGTTTGAAAAATAGGTCTAATTTTTTGGCTAGAGTAGCATTACCCTTTGATTTTTTATGTTTTGAGAACATGTATAACACGCTATTTATTTTAGTTTTTACAAAAAAATAAAAAATAAAAAATAAAAAAGAATAAAGAATAAACATATTTCATGTTTTATGTACATAGAAAAAAAAAAAACCTCATGTTACTAAACACTACTTTAAATATTGGGTTTCTAATCATTTTGATTTAAATTGGCACAAGTTTTTTAAATCTCAAAATGAATATTTCTTAGGATAATCACTTTTTGAATTTTTTAGGGCTGCAAAAAGCATTTGGAGACTTATTTTCAAATTTTATAAACCTCAAGGAATGAGAATAATATATGAAATTAGTTAAAAAAATTTATTCATGACTATATGATTCAAAATTCAAACTCAATATTAGCCACTTCTACTCTACATAGATTAGATCTAATCTTCACAATTTTTGTATGCCTTCCAAAATATATTGATCTTTGAATAGAATAACAATTCCATCTAAATCAAACCTTATTCAATCAAACCAATAATTGTGATTTTTTTTTTGTTGTTGTTGAATTTCTCTCAAGTTCATGCCCAATGGGCCCATGATGGGTTCGTTTCAATGATCCAAACCGTTCATTTTGTAGGATCCTCAATATATATTATCCTAAAAAATAATATAATAATCATAACATTTTTATTTTATCGTATTTGTCTAAAAAAAAAAAAAAACAATAAGTACGTTTGGTGAGGTGGTTATGGACATGTTTGTAATGGACAACTTCTTGGCAATTATTTTAATCAGTTTTTCTCCAACCTTGATGGAGATTGTATATAATGAATGAGGTCTATTTTCATGACTCATTTATGGACCTCATTCTTTATGTACTACTGCTTTTTTTGTCTTGGTATCAAAATTTCATTATCAGACCATCTTTTAAATGTCTCTTCTATTTGATCTCTTTATTCTTGTTCTAACAATAATGGTAGTGGCACAAAAAAGCAAAAACAGAAGTGTATGAAAAAAATGAATTTGTGTAGTGTTCATTTTTATGTGCATATTTGTGTGTGTGTTTGTTTTCCATGCACATAAGCATTACTCTTATGTCTTTACACCTTCACATAGAACTTTGTAAACGAGTCAAGTTAAGCTTAGTAAATAGGTTGTGCAAGTTTGACTTGAAAACTTAATGAGTATGGTTTGTTTATATTTCGAGTCGATCTCAAACTAAATTTAATCAAATGAATCATGAGGCGAAAAGTGAAAAATGATTGAATGCTATTGACTCAGGATTTTAACCAGTCCCATTCACCAGTACGGCTAATACCAAGAAGTTCCATTCTCATACTAAAATAGTTAATATAGTGACAACAATAAAATCAAAGTTCCTAAATTAACCACAAGAATTGAATTTATCAAAACCAGCTACAGTGTCAAGGACTCTGCACCAACTAGGTTGCTATCTGATATAAATTCTCACGTCTAAATTTTCCTTTTGAAATGTCATCTTCTATAAATTCTCGAACATCATCTGAATTTGAGTATAGCTCAAGTGGATGTACTTCCAGGTTTCTAGAGGGAGGTTTGGCATTCAAGCTTATGGAGATGCATCGAATGCCCGGCTGTGCTAACCCTAACTTAATAAAACTGTCTAAGCATCACCTTGTAGCTGATTATCTAGACGTACATAACATAAAATCAGAATTTCAATAGCTTTTTTTTCTCTCTTATTTATTTATTTTATTCTGCCCAACAAAAAGAACAATAGTGTAGTGTTAAGGTAATAGAAACCTTGATTTCAGACGTGAATGCCATTTCAACATATGACATGACTCCAAAAGTTTAAACAATGATAAATTTCCAAATTCCAACTTATTTAATTGTGCTATAAACAGTAATGAAATTAACATTACTCTCCGTGCATATTGCGGTAGCAAATTTACAAACAACATCAACCTACATGGACTAATCTTTTTGGAATTTTTCAAACCTACAGTAATGAAAGTGTCCATGCTTCTTAGGCAACTCCGAATATGACTAAAATCAAGGATCTCAATAGTATAAATGTCTAATTACTTCGTTTTCTTCATTCGATGAGCAAACACACTGGTTGGTTGACAACAACAGCCAATATGTGAAATTTATACATGTTTATATTCACACATTCCTTCAGTCTAACTAATCAGCAGAAATAATGCATCATGCATCAAACCACATGAATTCAAATTGTCACTAATAAGAAATTATAATGAAAATCAAATCCTAAGTTGTATAGCTTCATCATTCAGAAAATTGAACTGGAAAGAGGCAAATCAAATTAGAATATAGCGCGCACACACATACATGTATATACATAGAGAGAGAGAGAGAGAGAGAGAGTACCCAAATTAATCTGTTGAGAACAATCGTTATGACGAAGCCATTCCACAATCACAGCGACTTCTTCTTTGGAGAGTCGTCACCAAGAACCTCGCGTCGTTGTTCTTCTACCTATAGCAAATCAACTGGTCCTTCGGCCAGAGCATAAGTGCCGGTCCATTTCGGTCGAGCTGTCCAGGTCCAAAGGGAGAGAATCTCGGTGGTTCACGGTACCCAATGGGTTCAATCAAAGGGTTAGTCTCAGAGTATGAGTATCTGAAATCAAAGGGTAGATTTGATTTCAATGAAAAATCGAAGACTTTCTCTGATTTCAATAAAGCTTTGTTTTGACTATTCCCTTGCTTCTTTTCCTTGTTCTGGTTATTGGGTTTAAGGGTTTTGGAGGTGAATGAAAATGGACGTTCATAGGTATATCTTCATTTTGGGATTAAGATTGGCTTAAAAAACGAGAGATACATGAAAGTGTTGGCTGGGTAAAAGTTGAGACAATCCCTTTTTTGGACTACCTAAAAAAGTCAAAAATTAAAAAGTTACTATCTTATTTAACTCACATCATTTCTCTACTACATTTCTTTAAACTCAACTCATATTTCATAAAAAGTTAAAAAATACACTTATTTAGATCATTCCAAACTACCCCTTAACCACTTGATTTTATTCATCACTACCTTTATATAGGCTCATACATAATAGAAAATATCATAAAATAGGCATTACCCAGCACTAATAGCATGAAAGTAAGCACGGTAACTCCTATAGACTAAGGATTGTTTGGGAATTGCTAAATTAGTATATTTTTTGACTTTTTATGAAAAATGAGTTGGGTTTGAAATGATGTGATAGGGAGGTGATGTGACTTAAATAAAATGATTATGACGTAAATAGGATAATGTATTAAAATAGTATGTGCTATTTTAGCATATGCCAAACAACCACTAGGTAAATAAAAATAATCTGTAGAACAATATTTCATTATTAACCAAATCCTAAAAACTAGGACAATCAATCCCTACAGACTAAGACAACTTTGACTGACTCAATATAGAGAAAATAAACATGTAACTCTAAATTATTCAACAAACCCTCCCTTAAACTGAAAGCTTTCATACTTCAGTTTAATTATGCAGTACTTTCTTCAAGAAACATTTTCCAAAGTGCAAACTCCTAGCAACTTCCTCAAATTGTGAAAAGAAAAAGATTGAAGAGGTTTAGTAAATATATCAGCCAACTGATTTTCACTTCTGCAATATTTCAATCAATTGTTCAATCATTGTTGAGATCTCTTCAAAAAAAATATTTCGCATCAATATGTTTGCTTCTTCCATGTAGCACAGGATTTTTGGAGAGTTTGATGGTTAAGTTGTTGTCACAAAAAATTGGCGTAGCTCCCACTTGCTTGAAATGCAACTCTTTAAGAATTTTCCCCAGCCAGATAACTTAGTAAGCACAAGCTGTTGCAGCAGCAAATTCAGTTTCAGTGGTGGACAAAGTGTCGATTGGTTGCTTCTTAGATGACCACGAAACAGCCCATGTACCCAGCATAAAAACATAACTTGAAGTGCTCCTCCTATCATCTTGATCTCCTGCATAATCGCTGTCAGTAAACCTAATAAACTATGACCTTTTACCCTTCTTGTAGAGCAACCCAAAATCTTTAGTCCCTTGCAAGTAACGAAAATTTTTCTTGGCAGCTAAAAGATGCAGCTCTGTTGGATTCTCCATATATCTGCCGATTAGACTCACAAAGTGCATTATGTCAAGTCATGTTGTAGTTAAATACATCAAACTATCCACAATTTTCTTATAGAGTGTATTGTCTACCTTCTTTCCTCCATGATCTTTGTGTAGCTTCAAGCCAAACTCAGTTGGAGTACTTACAGGATTACAATCCTTCAGCTAAAAACCTATCCAACATTTCTCACACATACTTCTTTTGAGAAATAAAAATTCCAATGGCAGATTGCACCATTTCAATGCCAAGAAAATAATGCATCATACCAAGATCAGACATTTCAAATTCAACCATCATAGACTTTTTAAACTTTTCAAATATGACACTGTTATTGCTAATAAATATAAGATCATCTACATATAAGCAGACAATGAGTATTTTCCCTCCATCACCAACTTTAACAAAAAGTGTGTGCTCATATGGATATTTTTGAAAACCTTCATAAGCCTCAATGCGACTATACGAAGCCCGTGGGGTTTGTTTTAATCCATAAAGAGCTTTCTTTAATCTATACACTTTATGCTCATCTCCAATCTTAATATAGCTAGGAGGTTAATAAACAAAAACCTGTTCCTCCAAGTTTCTATGCAAGAATGTCGACTTGATATCCAATTGGAAGATAGGCCATGAATTATGTGCTACCAGCACAATTACCAATCTGATTGTATCATGCCTTTACAATCGGGGCAAAAACTTCTTTATAGTCGACTCCAACTCTTGTTTGTATCCCTTAGCCACCAATATACTTGTCAATTTCACCATTTTCATTCAATTTTGTTTTGTAAACCCACTTCACGCCAATGGTTTTGTGCCCTTTTGGAAGATCAGATAGCTCCCAAGTATCATTTCTTTCTAAGGCTGCAATTTCATTATTCATCACCTTCCACCATTTTGATTCTTGGATAGCACATTCGAAAGTTGTAGGGTCACAATCTGAAAATAAAGCAAAATGAGTGATTGGATCATCATTAGAGAGTTTATCTCTACTTACATAATCACTCTTCCAAGCTGGTCTTTTCTATGGACGTTGATTCTCAAGTGGCTGCTCATTTTTTGGTGAAATCACTGAAGAACTGGGCAAGTGTTCATCAAAAGATTGTTGTCGCATTTTAGTCCTATTCTCTGCATCATCAAAAACAACTGGAATTTTTTGTAGTTCTTTGCCCTTTCCAGTCCAATCCCACATCTTTTCTTCATCAAAAACCACATCTCAACTGGTAGTTACCTTCTCAGTAATTGGATTGAACAACTTGTAGGCTTTGGAGTGTTCACTAACTCCAAGGAAGGCACATTTTCTCCTTTGTCATAGTTTCTTCCTTTTCTCATCTGGGACATGTGCATAAGCTATGCATCCAAAAATTTTGAAGTGATCTACAGCTAGTTTGTGTCCGCTCCAAACCTCCTTAGGTGTCATGTTTTGAACAAAAAAAAGTAATACTTCTGTTTAACACATGAATGCTCCAATTTACTCTCTCGAACCAGAATATTTTGGAATATTTCCTCTTGCCAACAAGCTTCTCACCATGTTGAGGATGGTTCTATTTTTCCTCTCTGATACACCATTCTACTATGGTGTATAAACAGCTGTGAGTTCCCTTCGAATACCATGATCTTTACAATAACCTTCAAATTCTTTTGAGCAATATTCTCCACCACGATCAGTACGGAGAGTTTTGATGGTTTTTCGTGTTTCATTTTCGACTCATGTCTTGAAGCTTTTAAGTATACTAAAAGCTTTTGATTTCTCCTGCAAAAAATAAACCCAAGTTTTTTGAGTATAATCATCAATGAGGATAATAAAATATCTTTTACCCCTATTAGAAGATGGATTTATCGGCCCACAAATATTTGAATGAATTAACTCCAAGACAGTTTTGGCTCTCCACAACTTTCCTTGAGAGAATGGAGAACAATGTTGTTTGCCAACTTGAGAAGGAGTGACAATTTGAGGGAGGCCAGTAACCATATCTTTCTGTTGAAGAGTCTTTAATTTGCCAAAATTCAAGTGGCCATAGCAAAAATGCTACTTTAACCATTAAACAAGGTTGAGTTGTTGTTATCTTTAAAGGAAACAATCTATTTAAACTCATCTTAACGATAGTAATTGCTCATCTTGAAGGATCCATAAATCTCACAAGCACCTTTTTAATAGTTATCACATAACCCTTTTATTGCAACTGACTAGCACTTAACAAATTACTTTTCAAGTCAGGTACATAAAAAACATTGGAAATTGTTTCTACAAAACCATTCTTGGTTCTAATATTAACATCACCTTTTTCCCATTACTTTAACAGTAGAACAATCACCAAAACTGACAGTAAAATGAAAGCCTTCATTTAAATAAAAGAAAGAAGACTTACTTCTACATATGTGGTTGTTGCAACTCGTATCCATATACCAAACATCTGACACAGGTTCCGCACTAACATGAGAAGCCATTAACAGAGTTTTTACTTCCTTGTTTTTAGCAAAATTTGATTTCTTGAACTTCTCTTTGTTGTTGGACAATTTGGTATAGCATTCAGACCGGTAATCACCAAATTTATGGCACCTGTAGCACTTGATCTTGGGTTTGTCAACTTGTTGATCGTGTCCTCTATAATTTGAGTGATGTTCATCACCTTTAAAAATCTGATGGTGCCGGCTTCCATCTCTATTGCCTCTACCTCCCCTTTCTTTATCTATACTTATATCTCTACCTCTACCTTTTTCTCTATAATTTGAGAACTGAGTAAAGGTAAAAGCTTTTAGAGCTTGCTCAACCATAGTTGAACTTCAGTTCATCTTTTGCTCGTGGACTAATAAGGAACTCTAGAGTTCATCAAGAGATAACTCATCTATATCTTTCGATTCTTTAATTGAACAAACCACATAGTCATATTTTGGGGTCAATAAACGTAGAATCTTCTCAACAATAGCCACATCTTCCATCTTTTCACCATGAAATCGCATCTTATTTGCTATCTCCATAGTCCTTGCACAATAATTGATAATTGACTCACCATCTTTCATCTGTAGAGTCTCAAAATCCCTTTTCAAGGCTTAAAGCTGTGCACGCTTCACTCTTGAGAAGCCTTTCTTCATTGAATCCCAAATATCCTTGGAAGTTTATTTGCTAAGAATTGTTTCCAAGATAGATCAATTAATGGCCTAAAATAAGTAATTCTTTGCCTTTAAATCTTTTAACTTCAGTCTTTCCAGCTCTATTTTTTGTGCATTTATGAGTGGCACGCCAGCTGCAGGTGCTGCTACACCAATTTCAATGACTTGCCAGTACTCTTTAGACCTTAAGAAGTTCTCTATCAACATGCTCCAATGGTCATAGTGACCATCGAAGTGAGGGATTGCTGCCTGCACAAAATTAGTCTCTGTAGCCATCATTTCCTGTAATAAAATCAGAGGAGATAAAACAGTTGTTGCTATTTTGGATTGTTTTGGGGACTGTTTGGTGACTCTCACAGCTTTGGGAACTCTTTTACTTTCTCACAAACTAAACCTTGCTCTGATACCACTGTTACAAACAATGAAGATGAAGAAAAGCTGAGACTTAAGGACTTGATTTTATTCATCAAATAAAACTACCTTTATATAGGTTCATACATAACAGAAAATACCATAAAAGTAGGCACTACTCAGCACTAATAGCGTGAAAGTGGGCACTGCACATCACTATTCAAATGTGCAAAACAAACTCATATAGACTAGGTAAATAAAAACAATCTGTAGAACAATGCTCCATTATTAACTAAATGCTAAAAACTAGGACAACCAATTCCTATAGACTAGGACAACTTTGATTGACTCAATACAGAGAAAATAAACATACAACTCTAAATTATTAAACAAAGGGATCATCAAGTGTAGGGGTTAGGGTTTGATGTCATGAATAACGCCATGGAAGTATCTTTACTAGCATTGATGGAAGGGAACTACCTTTTTGCTAGCAACTTTCAGCCAAGAAAGAGAATCACCATAGGTGGACACAGTTAGGCAGTTAACAATCAGTTAAAACTTGAAAGACTTCTTTGTTTTTCAATAAGGTCATTAAAGGACCTAAATTACAATTAGTTTATTTGGTTTAAGTTTTCTGAATTTAAGTTTTAGAAAATTGAGTTTTTTATTTTTTGTATTTTTTTTTTATTTTTAGTGAATATTTTTAAAATTTTAAGCAATTTTTTAAATATTTTTTTAGATGCACTTTACTTAGATATATCTAAAAGTAAAATATTTTAAAAAATCAATAAATACACAGGATTATGAATTTTTTGTTTAACTAGGTTTTGGGAACTTCTATCAATTAAAGGTTGGCCTACCTACTTCTGAAATGCATTTATCAAACTCTTTAAAATATTGTGACTGGATTATGAATTTGGATAGGGATTTGAAAAAAAGAATGGGAAATGAAAATGCGAGGAAAAAAAAAGAGCTTATGTTTCATTTACATTTACGTTTCACTCGCATTTTTCTTTCTCTATCCAAATCCCTTACCAAATCTATAATTCACACATGCAAGGCTGTGTTTAAATCGTGAATTAGGTAGAAATTTAGAAAGCAAAATGAAAAGATATGTGAAATGTTAAACCGTAAACCTTAAGAGCCGTATTTGGATTATGAATTTGAGTTGGAATTTGAATTTTTAAACATTTCCGTTTTCCCTTTCCAAAGCCTAGTCAAATCGATAATCCAAACAAGGTTGCAACGTGAAATACCTTCAGCATAACATATCTATGAATTCACATTTTAACTATTCAATGTCTTGGTGTACATAAGTTATAATAGCAAACATATTCTCAGCTTGACATTTTAACAAACACCTCACGCATACAATGAGGTGAGTATTCTGATACCAAGTTGTAACGCTCCTAAAATATAACCACATGTTCAACCGAATTATAAATAGATAATTACATAAATCAGAGTGTAACGTTCTTACATTTCATACAGTTAATAGTACAAAAGAGTTAAACATAAATAAATGCCCTATAGGCTTACACCTTTCCAAGTTTTGACTTGGTTACAACAAAAATGAGACTAGTTCATACAATTTAAGCCCTAGGCTATACAAAAAGTGAAACAAAACAAAGAAGCTCTTGTTTCCCCAAAAAAGAAATCCCTCCAGTGCTATTGCCTTGGTGGAGGCATATCTGAAAATGTTTTTCCCAAATAGAGTGAGCCATAGCCCAGTAGGAATAATATAACACAGTATATGAGATTTAACAAAGATATAAGTACAATGTGCATACACAATACAAGAGATAAAATATGCACATTTTATATAATCATAGAATACCAAGTCCATATTTCATTTCACTTCCCTTCAATTCATTTCAATACATGAACTAATTTCATTATTTTTCAAGAATCCAAAAGAGACTATAGCTCAATGGTTCTACAATCACACCATTAACACACAACACTTTAATCTAGCCATTTTACGGATATTTCATCTGCGGGATTGACACCCATGTATAAATTTTGGGACTTTCACCCAGGACACTCCGGCCAACTTAATTATAATGGAGTCCATCCTCTTTCTCCTCCCAAACAATCATACATATGCAATGTATTTAAACATACAATTACACATGGAGTATATCCCTTTTCTCCTCCAAAATAATCATACATATACAATGTATTTACAACATGATCACATTCAATGATAACGAACCATGGATTTGTTTTAATTTACCTAATCCTCATGCAATTTCTACAACAATCATAACTATCTTCTACCGATAGCTCAATACAAATATTTCTAAACAGATATACAATCTCAACATAGATAATTTATTCAAAATTTCCAAAGGTGAGACATATCACCAACTCAATTCCATCATCTATTTCAATATTTGACCAATTTCATATCTACAACACCAATTTCATTTATTTATACAAAATAAATATCATAATCATTTTAAGGCAAACTCTCTCTCTTCTCAAATATCAACCAAGTGCCCAAAATCAACAATTTTGACATCATACAACATCATTTTCAAATCCCACAATCATTTTCTTTTCAATTACCAAAAACCCTCTTTCCATTTTATACCCAAACCCTAGGTTTTGTTCATATTACTCCCAGATCCCAGCATTGTTACACAACGACAAATAACTAAGTTAAAAACCATATTAAAGTGCGGAAAATCCTTACCTCAAGAAGAGAAGACCAAGCAAGGCAAGGGAGAAACCTCAAAGATGCTGAAATCTAACTCTATTCAGATCAAAGTGTAGATCTTGAGATGTTCTAGCTTTTTAACAAAGGCACTAGGATAGAGAACCCAAAGGATCTAGGTCAAAATGTAGAGAGAGAGAGAGAGAGAGAGAGAGAGAGTATTTTGGAGAGAGGGTCAAGATTTAGGTTCTTGGAAAGTTTTTGGGAGAGGGAAGAATGAAAAAGTGATATAAAATGTCACTTTCAGAATTTGATATACGCACAGTCCCTCGAGCGGAAGAGTTGACGCTCGAGCATCAGACACAATAATTGTTCCGCTTGAGCGCAGAATACCCACATCCAGTACTTTTGCAGACAACAGACAAATCATTCGAGCTCAAGAAAGGCTGCTCAAGTTGGGTCTTAAATGACGAATTTTTTTTCTCTCCAAAGAGCTAATTTCGTCACTATAGATATTTGTGAGGAAATATTTTCGTCACCGGTTTCGTCATTGAATGTTTGTCACTAAAAACCACCGTGACAAAAAATAATATCGTCACCAATGAAATTATTTTAGTGACGAAATTTTTTGTCACCAATAAAGCAACATTTTGTCACCAAAATTTTCATTTTCGTCACCAAATAGTTATTAAGTATCATATTTTTAACTTTAGTTGACGAATAAATTTGTCACACATGTTGATCATTGATGAAGAAATAATTTCATCACAGTAAGATGTAGAGGTGACAAAATTTTTCGTCTTCAAAAATCATGCATGGGTGACGAAATATATTTCGTCACAAATATATATATACGTGACGAAATTTTTAGTCACCAAACAACAAAATTAATGAAATATTTCATATATAAACTACAATAAATTTTGTCACAAAAAATGTTTATTAGCGACGAATAATCACTTTGTTATAATAACAAATACAAATGACGGAAAAAATTCGTCACTGAACTTGTTCCATATTTTATATTTCAATTTAAATTATTATTTCATAAATATCCCTACTCATATCCCAATAGGCTTTTAAATGTACTAAGAAATCCACTAGTTATTATACACCACTCCACAAAATAATTCACTAAACAATTTATATCATAAATGAAAATATATCCATCAAACAAATTTAATAATAATCCATTAAGTATGATAAAAAAACCCATCATAACAAATTCCAAAATGAACTAACATGGAGTCCACCAAAAAAAATAACACTCAACTAGGTTTAAAACTAGAACTAAGTATCAGTTCAAGAAAAAAAATTCAACACTTGATCTTGATTTGCAAGTATGCTTCTAATAAACGTCATCAAAAACCAATCTGCAAAGAAATTAAACAAGGAAAACATTAATATATTATGAATTACATCTAAACTCATATATATAATTTTATTTTATAAACCAATTTAGTAAAATGCATATAACAATCCAAAACTTCAAAGAGTTGAGGTGATCCTTGATGATAAAGCAACACGGATAACAGAAGATGTCAAAAGATTGCAGGAATATCATATATCACTATCACTAATGCTAGAATATATTTAATAGCTTGAAAATATAATATAGCATTGAGATACATTTGATTCATGACAATGGGTCGATGACTTTTTCAATGAAGTAAATTTGATCAGTGGAATTCAATACAAGAACCTTGTAAGACTTTTGGATTATACCATTGAAGGTCCAGACCGCCTTGTTTATGAATTTATACCCAACAAAAACCTTGATCAAATCCTCTTTGATAAGGAATCATTGTGATTTTTTATTTTTTATTTATAAACATGTTCATGATTTTTTTGGCTCTTAAAAATAAAGATAGGTGAGAGTTCATTGGTGGATCTTTCACCACACAATAGCAATAAGTGCATACATTAAGGGTAAGAGAAATTACCTTTATATAGTAATTTATGCATCATCATCAGCTACTCTCTCTCTCTCTCTCTCTCTCTCTCTCAAGAATATCCTCTATCCATGACCAGCACTGCAAATATATATTTATATTTATTTTTTTTAACCGAAATTACTAATATGAAAGAAAATATTTATAGTAACTTACCAAAGAGTTACTAGTTCCATCAAAGCTTCTATGTTGATCAGGAGAATAATCACAGATCTACAAGCTCAATAGTCATCCAAATCAGCACACATGAGTCTTTGGTACTCCACAAAATGAATAATATCGAAAGAAACAAAAATAAAATAAAATAAAACAGACATAAAGACATAGCATCAAACACTTACAGAATCTATAGATAGATTTCTGTAGTAACTTAAAAAAAATAAATAAATAAATAAAAAGAAGAAGAAGAAAAAACCACAAAACCCACCAGACAGAAACTTGAAAGAAATAGAATCACCTTCTTGAAATGCAAAATGAAAACTATACTTTTAGAGACTTGACTTTGACTTCTAGAATAAGAATTCTTAAATAGAAAACTAGAAAAAGAATTACATTGGTATTTACAAGCTATAGAGGCTCTTGCAGTTTTGTTGCCAATCCAATTTTCAACAACCCCTCTCCAATTTAGACAGAAAGGAGAAGAGCTAAAAATATATCAATAATTTTAAAGAAATGCAGCCATACGTATCACTTCCTTGCATCCCAAATTTGTCTAATTTCTAGTTTGGCTAAAAGACAATCAACTTTGTGACTCAACCAAAATAAATAACTGGGACAAGGTTTGTGGAAAAGGGGAGAAACAACTTGAGGAAAAACAAGAAACAAAATCTCCCATGTCTATATATGTGTTTTTTTCCATTCCACCCTGGATGAGGTGTAAGATTAGAGCAGCATCCGAAGTTATGTTCTGGATAAGCTTGCTACTCACTTGATAACATTTTATTGATGCAAGAGGTTGTTAGAGTTTATCACAGAAATGAAGGACCAACAAGGTGTGTGTTCAAAATTGATTTAATCAAGGCCTATGGCTCTGTAGATTGGAATTTGTTATTGGTATCTATGACACATGGGATTCCCTGCTCAGTTTGTTGGCTGGATTAAGGTGTGCATTTCCACTGTTATGTACTCAGTAGTAATAAATGGAGAATTAGTTGATTATTTCTTGGCAAAAAGGGGTCCAAGGCAAGGTGATCCTATGTCCCCCTACTTGTTTCTCAATTGTGATGGAGTGTTTCTATAAAATGCTGCAGCAAAGAGTGAGAGAAGGTGGTTTTACTTTCCATTGGAAATGTTAGGCCTTACATCTCGTTCAATTGGCATTTGCTGATGATCTATTCATTATATGTGAAGCTAACAGGGGCTCTTTCCAAATCATTAAGAGTATGTTATCTCAGTTCCATCTTCTATCTGGCCTACAACCTAATCTTCAGAAACATAAGTTTTCTTTTTCCCTTCCTCTGTGGAGTTAGTAATGAATCTAACTAAGTCTGATCTTTTATCCATTTTGCCAATACCAGAAGAGAAATTGACGGTTAATTATTTACTGTTTCCTCTGATTTCCTATAAACTAAAAGCTGCAGAGTGTGAGCAACTTAATAAAAGAATGATGAATAGAATCAACAGTTGGACAACTAAATTTCTGTCTTATGGTGGTAGGCTCCAACTTGATCAATCTGTTCTTTTCAGCAGCATATAAGTTTATTGGTCCTTCGTTTTTATCCTTCCTTAGCAAATCTTGAAAGAAATAGAAGCCATTATGAGAGACTTCCTTTGGTTAGGGGTTGAAAACCACTTAACATATGCTAAAGTAAGTTGGGAACAAGTTTTCTGTCCAAAAAATGGAGGATGAAAAATATATACACGATGTTGTTTCTAAAGTTATAGCTCATTTCTCCAGACTTCCTATATCCTTTAATGTCTTTCCATTAACACTAGAGTGATGAAAATATGTCTGACATACTGGTGTATTGAGTCAAAGTCAGATTGCCTATTCATAGTAAAGTACATTTCCAAATGTTTAGAAGCCAATTTCAGATTAGGAACTTACACAATAAAATATCGCTAGCAATAACCGGATCCCAATCCATCAAACAATTGAGCAAAGTTAAAAGACATACAAATGAGGGATCTACTATACCTATCATGTCATATTGTTCATTCCCTAAGTCTAATTTTACAATGAAAAAATAAAAAATAAAAAAATTCCACCAATCATGAGAATGAAGGTCAAAAGCATCAAATCTTATTGATAGTCCTCACCAATATTTTCTTGGATCTATCTTCCTTATCGTATGAAAGAGAAAAAGAACTCACACTTAATGTGAGGAAGGATGGGAGAAACTCCATTAACTCTACAATTATGAGCTATGTTCTCTGCAATTTCTTGATCATCATAGTCTGAGGTAGTGATGTCAAATTCCCTCTTTACTTTGTTTATTTGTGTCTTCACACCATTATGTCCATTAATTCCAATCACTTTACCTTACTAAAAGAGATGTCGGTGTAATTACACTAAAAATATGGGGCTTATTATTTCTTTTCTTTCATTATTTTATTTTATTTTTTCAGATCTTAGGAGAATGGATCCATTCTTTTATTAGTTTTACATGTACAGAGGAGCATTAGCCAATTCAACAGCTGATCAACGCAACAAAGTGAAAATTCAACAGTATTGATCAATAATTGATGAAAGTAAAATTGAAAGATTGGATTAGTACCTGAAACAATCCCTAAAATCCCAAGACTCTCTCTCTAAAAACCCCTATTTCTGTCTCTACAAGCTAAAAGGGATCAACTTTCCACTCAACATTCTCTTCTCTCTCTCTTCTTATTCAATGGAAATGTTAAAACACTCATTTTATTTTGACTATATAAAGCAACCAATCATCAAAACAGAGATAACCTATTTGCCTAAAAACTTAAGGAGTAGCTATATTGATCTTGATCATTTGCAGAGGCAATTGCCATTTTTGTAACAAAGCTTTTATGCAATCCATTTTGACCCTAAACCCTTTTAACATAACATAACATAGCAAAGTCCCAAGAAAATAAATAGACAGTAAATCAATTTCATCTTCCACATGAGAAATCAAACCTAACAATTTCCAAATGCATCAGAATTCACAACTTATTTAAATCCATAGCTTTAAACAACATTGAGTTAAAATTTCCATGAATCAAAGCAACAACTCTGTGAAGCTAACCGTATTTTCTGCGGATTGATGCGTAAGTCTCTTCGATAGGTTTCGCCAATTGCAAAAGAGTGCCAAAAACTCTGTGAAGCAACAACTCTGTTTGGAAGTTGAGAAAGTGACGAATAGATGAATTTGTAAACACACACAGAACAAGAGAGAAAGAGAGAACGAGTGAGAAAGAGAGAATGAGATAGAGAAACTCACCACGCCGTAGAACCACCGTGGTAACGCCGACGGAGATCGCCGCCGCTAGATCGTTGCCTTTGCAAAACCTATGGAGATTGTTGCCTTCGCTGCTATGTGAGAGTGAGAATGAGAAAACGTGAGAGTGAGATTGAGAAAGAGAACCCTAACGTTTGGGGAAATGGGCGGGTACCCATTCCCGACCCATATCCTATGGATATTTTTAAAGGAAAATGTCTCGTAACTCAAATTTTGTGGCTCAAAAGTGGCTCAAATGGCCAAAACGATGTCGTTTTGGCCATTTTTATGTTGTTCTGTACTCAAAACGACGTCGTTTTGGCCATTTGAGCCACTTTTGAGCCACAAAATTTGAGTTACGTAGCATTGCCGATTTTTAAAACCCACTTAATTAATCCTATGGGTTAAAAAAATGGGGAAAAATCATATGTTTGGATTGGATCTCTATGATATCCATAGGGTAAGATCTCCATTGTCATCCCTAATCAATAGGGTTCCTTTTTTTCATTATCGTCAAATCTCAAAGTTCCCCCTTCAAGATTGGTTGGTGATAAAATAATTTTGTCATTAAAAATTTTAAAATAGTAAAATTATTGAGGATAAAAATATATTTCTCATTAAATAGTTTTAAAATATTTAAAATTAATTTCTTTAAAAAAATATTTAAAATTATTTGTAACAAAAATATATTCTTTACTGATAATTTTATAATTACTGATAAATTTTTTTCTTACTAAAAATCTCAAAATTTTGGCGTCATCCAAAAAAAATTAGAGGGAAAATCTTTGGTGACGAAATTTAATTTTTCTTCACCTAAAAATAAGTATTTATTGACGAAAATAAATTTCGTCACCGATTATTTTTCCTTTTTATTATATGTGACAAAATTTTATAATTCATCACGGATTATTCTTATTTAGTGACGAAATATTTTTTTCACTACTTTCCGTCACCATAGGTTTAGAGAGTTAATTAACTTGTGTTTTTGCCTTGAGAGAGAGAGAGAGAGAGAGAGAGAGAGGGGAGAGAAAAATTGATAAACAAAAATAAAAGGGGGAAAAAAGTTAGTAGTCTATTTTTTCCATTACCACCCAATATGTTAAAATTTTTCCTCTAAAATTGGTAACAAAATAATTTCCTCACTAAAATGTCTCAAAATATTAAAAATTATTAGTGATAAAAATATATTTCTCACCAAATGGTCTTAAAACATTTAAAATCAAGTTTCTCAAAAAAAATATATACAAAATTATTGGTGACGAAAATGTATTCCTCGCTAATAATTTTATAATTGGTGATAAATTTTTTTCTCACCAAAAGTCTAAATTTTTGGCACCACTCAAAAAATATTAGTGGGAAAACCTTCGGTGACGAAACTTAATTTTTCCTCACCTAAAAAGAAGTATTTGTTGACAAAAATAAATTTCGTCACCTATTATTTTTATTTTTTTATTATACGTGATAAAATTTTATAATTCGTCACGGATTATTCTTATTCAGTGACAAAATTTATTTTCTTCACTACTTTTTGTCACCATAGGTTACTTTTGTTGTAGTTCGAGCGTGAAAAACACCCCTCTAGTACTTTTGCAGACATGCAAAGTATTGAGAGTTTGCAAATCTCACTCAAGCGCAAGAAAGGTCGTGTAAACACCCCATTTTTGATTGTCTTCAAGACTTGGATGTCATCGTTGGTGCATACGATGATTGTGATTGTTTGTGCTCATTTTGGTGCCCGAAGTCCTCGGCAAAATGCCCTGTCTTTGAGCCTTCAAACCCCCATCCATTTTGTGCTCTGTTTTGGGCCAACATCTTCTCTAGCTTGCAACCCTTGGTGGTTGCCGGCCACCAATTGAGGCTGCCAGCCACCCAAGTGGCCTGCCGGCCATCACTGGTGGTCGGCCAGCCACATTAGTGGCCTGCCGGCCATTGATGTCTTTTTGCAGATATTTTCTTGACAACTGTTCCAGCTGTTGGCACAATCAGCTTGATCACCATACATGTGTATGGACTGATATAACTCAGCCAAAAGCTTGTTTTTCTATAAATATGGGACCTTCTCCCCCATTAAAGAGGGTTAGAAATTTTGGAACAAAATTCTCTCTCTCTCTCTACATTTCTGTCTCTCTCTTGAACTTTTGTGCATACAAGTGTGGATACACTTCAAGTTTGCCTATCAACCCTCAATCAAACTTGACCACCTTTCAGCTGAGGTCCTTAGAAGCCTTCTTGGAGCTTTAGAATGTGTTTTTGACTTGACTTTGTGCCTAGAATTGTTGCTTACTTCAAGAGATATTGCACTCCCATTTAACACTTGTTTTGCACGCTTGTTTTTCCATCTCTTTCAACTGTTTTTGGCCTGATTTTGAGCTGTAAAAAACTCTATTTTTGTGGCCTAAAGGTGGCGGTTTGAGGCCATTTTCAGTTAGGGGGTGGTTCACTCTTCTTACTTCTTTGTGTGTAAAGTTTTTGTACCTTTGTTCATCACTTTCAAACCAACTTTCTTGGCCCTTTCAACCACTGAATTTCAAAGGTTTTTCAGTTGCAAAAAACTCATTTTAAAGTCCAAATTTAGAGGGGTTAGCCTCCCCTCCTTGTGTCTTGTTTGCATGCCTAGTTAGCTTCACATGTTAACATGTAGCTTAACTTAGCTCAAGTCTAGCAGTTGTTTTGCCTCTAAAATAGCCTGCTTTAGCTCTATTTTGGGCTATTTGGGTCGGTTGAGGCTTGTTTTGCATGGTTGTAGTGTAATAGTCCTCACAAGTTGATGTTTTAGGATCTTAGACACCTCTTGATTTAGTTGATAGCATCTTTTGGTGTTATTTTTCACTCCATTTCAGTACTAGAAACTCTGCAACCTCCCTCTTTGCTTCACTCTTTCATTTTCTTTTGAGGGTTGTTTTAAGTTTGGGATCCTTTAAGCTTGAGATTGAGGTCATGCCTAATGGTTTAATCCTCTTTGAGGGTTCATTATCAACGGAATGATTTCTCTCTTACCTTACAATATCCCTTGGTTGACACTTCTTTCATATTAGAGGACACTCACCAAAGGACAAATTGATTAAAGAATGATTTGGTAACTAAAATGTGTAAACAAAATTGGCAAGTAAAAATGACAAGATAAGCATTCTTTGTGTTGCATTGCATGTGTTCAAATTGGACGTTAATTTGAATACAAAGAAAATGGGACATTTCATACTGAAAAGTGATGAAATGTGCCACTTTCCTAGGTCTCCATGATAGGGTGATGGCATTTGAGTCTTATTTTGCATTCATTGAACTTGTACAGTTTGGTCCCTTGGCCATCATGCATGGAAATTGCTTGATTGATGGTTTGAGGGCCAAATGTATCACTCATTTGAGCTTGTGTTGATGATAAGGGGTGATACATAGCACAAACAACCTGTGAAAATGCCTTTTCTTTGCCCTGTTTGCTCTTTGTTGCAGCAAAAAAAGGAGCATCACCAGTGGTCGGCCGACCACTGCTATTGGCCGACAGGCCACCACTGTTGGACGACACCCCTTGCTGGTGGCCGACCGACCATCATTTCTGGACTGCCGGCCACCAATGAAAATTTGGCAGAAAGCTTGTCAAGCAGAGCAGATTTGATTTGGAAAAGGAAAACTAGTGCATAAGGTGTGTAATAGAGGCAATTGGAAACAAAATAGTGAGCGTTCTTCGGGTGGAAACCGAACATGCATTGGGCATCCCTCGCCTCCCGGGACTATTTGTTTAAATTGATTAGTTAGTTAGTTGTAGCTAAATAATTAATGTTGTAATTATTTAAGTAGAGTAGTTAACTAATTCATATTGTAATTAATTAGCTTAGTTGCTTTGTAATTAATTAGTTAAGTATTTAGCTAATTAGTTTGCTTTGTAATATTTAATTAGCTTAAATAGTTAATTATTTAATTGTTTTAGTTAACTAGCTTAGAGTAAGCTCGTTATTCATTTGACGTGTTGTAATAATTAGCTTAGTTTAGCTAGCTAGTTAGCTTTATTCATTCGGACCCTCCTTCGCGAGGGCGTAATGTTGTGATAAGTGTGCGTGCGTGCATGTGTGTATGTCTTCCAACCCTACGTCTTTCTCCCTTTTATTTACCCGCTTTTGATGGTTAGATTAAGGACATGTTTCAATTAGCATACCTTATGCCTTATGCTTGCATCCATTCATTCGTATTGCATGTATCGAGGCTCGACACATTATTCAAACTGCATTGCAATTTCAAATAATTCTTTGAATACATGTTTAACCGCATGCTATTTAAATTGCCCCATATGCCATGCTTGGATAGCCGAGCTTATTAAATTGCATTCATTGCATGTGGTGCATTAGTCATAATCGTATAATTAGGAATCATGCATATTTTTCTAACTCGTATTTTCTTGGCTTGGAGTACTAGATGAGTTTTTACGCTTTAGCATACTTGCATGAATGTGAATGTTGCCATGTCTAGCATGCTTACCATGAGGCTATGTGCTTGAATGCTGAACTGCTTGAATGCTTATAGATGAAGGCTTGTGTAACATGCCCGGGGAGTACCCGTGCGTGTTAAACAGTTCGGACTCCCGAGATCTCTTTGATCTAGTCTCACTAACAATGTGAAACATAGATGAGAGTCCAGATTTGGAAATTTTTAGAAAATTCATTTTATTGCAAAACTTTTTGCCAGAAATGGACTGCGTCATCAGATCTCAGAGTCGCCACATAATATTTTTGGAAAATTAGGAAACCCATGACTCGGTGCCAATGCCACTGTTCGTCGTAACCAAGAATGCTTTGCTCAGAACCTTAGGTATGATATGGGAAGGTCAATAATGAGCACCCCCGCTCACCCGATCAAAGATCGGCCTCTAGTAAACCATGATATGACTTTTATTTTCTTTATATGTTCATGTTCTGATTATTTAATAAATTCTCAAAATTTACTATGTGAAGCATACAAGTATAGACTAGTTTGTTCAAATTGGAACACTTCGATTTCATGTTTGTTTTTCGAAAAGGGTTTGAATTTGCCACCTCAAATGGGCTTACAGTTTGTGAATTTGCCACCACAAAGTGGGCTTAAACGTACATTCATCGAATCATTCCAATTCAAGCAACAAGCCTTCATCCACAGGCATTCAAACAGTTATATCAAGTAAGTAAATAGCCTCATGGTAAGATGCTAAACATAATAAGAAAATCACACACAAATGAGATGTTAAAGCATAAAAACTCACAGATTGACCGACGTCCCACGAACAACTACAAAATAAAGTTAGTAAAATATGCATGATCTTATATACAAATCCTAATGCAATTCACACATGAGATGCTTCTAAAAATCCAGCTTCTAATCATGATATGTGGAATATTGTAAAACATGCGATAGCGCACAAAATTATATAATAATCAATTAAATCACAAAGATGTAAATTTAGCCGGATCAAAATGCATGAAACATGGAGGCAAAGCATGGATATGCATGGCATGTCAGATACATAGGTACAGTTAGGGAAAACGATTAAAGAATGGGATAGAAAGAAGCGGGGTGGGGAAATTATTACAACACTTTAAATATTACAGATCCGAAGGAGATGAATCACAAACACTCAAAATAAAAATCAAAGGTGTAAACCCTCGACCATTCATCATCCAGCAAATGACCATTTGTCTTCCATCCAGCAGGCCTGCACACCTCGGCCCATGTACTCATCTTCAATAGAGGCTCCACCTTTTATGCAGCATCTTTCAATGTTTGAAGATTCTCCAATTTTAGCTTATACATTTTTATCTCTTGAGCCTGCTTCTTGTGAAGCTTCTCGATAACCTCGAGGGCTTTTGTGTACCTAGTAGCAGAGAAGATATCATCAAACTTCTTTTTCAATGTAGAAGGAAAGGCCAGTTGGCCTCGTCTTGATGCATAAATATAACATTTTCAAGGGTAGCCTTCGAGACACCCATAAGAGCAGCGATTTCACGATCAGCACATCTATAGCTTAGGCAAACTTTCTCTCCTGTATGAGGATTAAGTGTCTGAAGCACATTCTCAATTGCCTTGTACTTCATCTTGGATGCCTTCTGAGTCAGCTGAAATAACCTTATACAGACCACATCCTTTCCTGCTGCTGTCTTGAACCGGAGCTTTATCTGCCCCTTTGTTTCTATCTCACCTACAACCTTGGGGGTTACGGATGAAGCTGTGACCAGAGCGGGCATTTGGAGGCAACTCGCCAGTGCAAGAGAGCATATAGATCCATCATTTCTTGTGGGTTGACAATCTTTAACGTTCAAGATACCCCTTGGCAAACCAGAAAAACCAAAGTTAGGTGAACTTCCAAGGTTGCCTTGTGCTAAGACTTGTTGTTGCTGTGAGGAGATTGGTTGCGGATATTGCTGTAGGCCAGACTGTATTGGCAGTTGAATAGAAGACTGTGGATTCTGCTGAAGACGACGTGACGAGGCTGATTGCATCACTGAAAGCTGCATAACAGAAGATGCTACAATGACAGATTGCTGTGATGGTGATGAGATTGGATCGGAATCGTGGAAGAGTGGCCAGTGGTTGGTCATGCATGGAGAGAGAGCTGTGTAGCCCCTCAGAGAGAGAGCCGAGAGTTCATGTGAGAGAGAGAGAGAGAGGTCAGCCAAGGAGACTGACACCCCCCCTCTGTGTGTGTTGTCCCTGTGTGTTGCAGATGATCAACCAACAAAAACTAACAAGAAAAATGCGTCTGAGTGTGTCCTGTGTGTGTGAATTTGTTTTTTTGGCTTCCAATCAATGTTGTGTGTCCCTCCTCTCACTCTCTTTTTAAATTGAATTGAAGCCCAAACCCGAGAACCCCAGAGACAGTTTTGTGGTCTTTTTCTTCACCTCATGGCTTTTAACCCCTCTAAAACCAATCTATCTGTATGTGTATGTCTGTTTTTTTAGAGAGAGAGAAATTGGTTTTGCTGTGATCATCTCAGAGCGAGAGCCCATGCCCATGCACCTGCACACCGAGAGAGAGAGAGAGAGAGAGAGAGAAAAAAGAGGTTGGTTTCTTGTATCTCTCCTCCCTCCTGAAAATCTGTGTGTGTGTTCTGTGTGTATCAAGCTCTATGTGTTTGCTTTGTGTGTGTGCATGGTGTGTGTGTGTGTATGTGTTCCATGCGAGAGAGAGAGAGGTCGAGACGCAATTGTGGATCAAGAGATATCAGGTTGAGAGACCCAGTTGTGGATCAAGAGAACCATTTTTGTATCGAGAGAGCCAGAGGTCGTATGTGGTCTCTCGGTTTAAAGAGCGAGTGTGAATGTCTGCTGTGCTGTGTATCGTGTATCAATGTGTGATCAGAGAGTGAGTGAGGTGCCGAGAGAGAGATATGTGTGTCTCTTTTTTTTTTTCAAATCTCCCTCCCAGAAGCACTCTCCACTCTCTCCCTCTAGAACACCATCTGTCCGAAACCCACCCACTCACTCACTTGAAAAAGCCTATCTTTTTTACCACCTTTTCTTCTCTCTAGAACGTGTAGCACTGTGTGTATGTCCCCTCTCCAACTGTAATGGATGGAAAGATATATTGGCCCTGTTTAGTAGAGTTGTGGGAAAGTACTTATAGCTTATGCCTAAACAGCTTATAGCTTATAACTATGAACATAAGCTGATTTCTGACTTATAAATTAAGCATCTCCTGCCCCACTCAAATAATAAGCTGATTTCTGACTTCCAAAAAGCTATAAGCTATAAGCTAAACCAAACACATCAAAATAGCTTAAATTAAGCTGAAAGCACAAATAAACAGCTTTTAAGCTGCACCAAACAGGCACATTAAAACAAACCCTCCACTATAGACCCCTCGTCATCTTCTCTATATTATATTCCACCACCCATGCTCAAAAACATTATGATTATGACCATACCTCTTCTTTATTTTTGAAACTAATTATTCTCCACACACTTTTATTATTATTTTATTATTATTATTATTATTATTATTATTATTATTATTATTATTATATTATATTATTATTATTATTATTATTATTATTTGTTTTGATTGTATCCTCCTGACCACAAACTCATCCTCACACATTTATCTAATCTTCTACCCAAAACACAACCCACCATCACAATGTCTCCATCACAAACCCCATGATCATGACCAAATATTCCATTTTTGTTTTTGTATTTTGTTTTTATTATTTTCTATATTTGTATTTTGTTTCTATTATTTTCTATTTTTCTATTTTTAAAATACACCACCTCAAAATATGTACACACATAAAATTATAAAATACTACCAATTAATAATTTGGCAAAAATATATGAGGTTTATGATTAAAGCTTCAATTTGATTTTTCTGCTGAGAAATTTTTAAAATAGCATATTCCAATTTTCATCATGGGGTGGTCAAAAGAAAGCGCTCCAGTCTTAAGGCCGGTCAAAATGGGGTGTCTACAGTTGCCCCTTTTTGACAGAGCTCGAAGTCATTTCATGACGTGAGTGAATGTCAAAGCCCGAAGACGACCCTTTTGACAAAGCCGTAAGACTTGGACAAACAAACAAGATGCAATGCATGTGGTTAAACCCGAAGGTTGCCTATGTATCCCTTTGCAAGGAATCAAACCAGTGTAGTTCATGGACAAGATGCTAATGATATGCAAGAAGATTTTGGGAATTGGACTTATATGCTACGCGAAGCCGAGTAAACCAACAACCTAACGCGTCTCACGCGAAAGGAGGGAAAATGGTATGAACAAAACAATCTGACGCGTCTCATACGAGAGGAGGAAAGAGTGGTGAAATCCAAACGCCTCTCATGTGAGAGAATAAATAGTGAACAAATCCAAACGCATCTCACGCGAGAGGAGATGTGGTGTGAAACTCAACCAAGAGAAATCAACAACTTAACACGTCTCACACGAAAGGAGGAATGTGAACTTGAGATCTAGACGTGTTTCTCGCGAGTGGAGGAATAGTGAACTTGAGATCCAAACGCGTTTCTCGCGAGTGGAGGAATAGTGAACTTGAGATCCAAACGCGTTTCACGCGAGTGGAGGAATAATGGTGTAACCAACAGTCGTATCTCAACGTATTTCATACGGAGAGAGTGAAGGTTTTAACCGAGTGAATAACAATGGTGTAACCAACAGACTTATCTCAACGTATTTCATACAGAGAGAGGGAAGGTTTTAACCGGGTGAACTTGCAATCCTAACACGTTTCACGCGAAAGGAGGAAATATGGTATAATCAACAGACGTACCTAACCATATCTCATACGGAGAGGGGGAATATTTTAACCGGGTGAATGCCACATCCTAACATGTTTCAAGTGAAAAGAGCAAAGGTAAATTCGAAGTCCAAACGCGTCTCACGCGTGTGGAAAAAATTGGTAGAATGATTTCTTGCTGACAAGAGCTAATCTCTACATGTAGAAGTCACAAATGCCCATTTTCTTCCTGATCATATTCACAACTTTCCCTATTCTCCAACGGGGTGACAAACTAGGTTGATTTAGTATCCAGAATTGAGGCGTATACACGCTACCTCAACCTATGGGGCTGCCATACGGATTTCAAGCCGGGATGCACCCCTGGGTATTTAAACCAGACTTTAGTCTTGAAATTCTAAACCTTTGCGTTCTAGGCATCGCCATTCAAACTCTAGTTTTCATCGTCGCAATTGGTCTCCTAGGAACTCATCGCAAACACAGGCAGGTGGCTATGACAGACTGCCTGAAGTCGTTCGGGCATGACAAACACCAAAGAAATTGCACCTCTGGAGGATTTAAGGCCTCCTAGAACATTGAAGTCATTTGGGCACGACAAACACCAAAGGAATTGCCCCTTTAGAGAATTTAAGGTCTCCTAGACCGGAAAAAGAACACCAGGCGCACTTGCTGTTTTTAACCGATTGGGTGGTGAGAACAGACAGGCGCACCTGCTGTTTTTTAACCGATTTGAGTGGTGTGAACAGACAGGCGCACCTGCTGTTTTTAACCGATTTGGGTGGTGTGAACAGACAGGTGCACCTCTTGTTTTTAACCGATTTGGGTGGTGTAAACAGACAGGCACACCTGTTGTTTTTAACAGATGGAATGGCCACGGATGCCGCTTTACTTCCTGATCATATTTACAACTTTCCCTATTCTCCAACGGGGTGACAGACTAGGTTGGTTCAGTATCCAGAATTGAGGCACATATAAGCTACCTCAACTTATGGGGCTGCCATACAGATTTCAAGCCGGGGATACACCCCTGGGTATTTAAACCAGACTTTAGTCTCGGAAATTCCAAACCTTTGCGTTCTAGGCATCGCCATTCGAACTCTAGTTTCCATCGTCTCAGTTGGTCTCTTAGGAACTCATTGAAAACACAGCCAAGATGGCTATACCAGACCACCTGAAGTCGTTCGGGCACAACAAACACCAAAGAAATTGCACCCCTAGAGGATTTAAGATCTCCTAGACCACAGAGGATTTAAGGTCTCCTAGACCGTAGCATTTAAGGACTCCTAGACACCAGAGGATTTAAGGTCTCCTAGACACCGGAGGATTTAAGGTCTCCTAGACCGTAGGATTTAAGGTCTCCTAGACACCGGAGGATTTAAGGTCTCCTAGACACCAGAGGATTTAAGGTCTCCTAAACATTGTAGGATTTAAGGTCTCCTAGACACCAGAGGATTTAAGGTCTCCAAGACACCGTAGGATTTAAGGTCTCCTAGACACCAGAGGATTTAAGGTCTCCTAGACACCGTAGGATTTAAGGTCTCCTAGACACCAGAGGATTTAAGGTCTCCTCAACATCGAAGGATTTAAGGTCTCCTAGACTGGAAGAATTTAAGGTCTCCGAGACACCGTAGGATTTAAGGTCTCCTAGACACTAGAGGATTTAAGGTCTCCTAGACCGTAGGATTTAAGGTCTCTTAGACACCGTAGGATTTAAGGTCTCCTAGACACCGTAGGATTTAAGGTCTCCTAGACACCGAAGGATTTAAGGTCTCTGAGACACCGTAGGATTTAAGGTCTCCTAGACACCAGAGGATTTAAGGTCTCCAAGACACCGTAGGATTTAAGGTCTTCTAGACACCAGAGGATTTAAGGTCTCCTAGACCGGAGGATTTAAGGTCTCTTAGACACCAGAGGATTTAAGGTCTCCTAGACACCGTAGGATTTAAGGTCTCCTAGACCGTGGGATTTAAGGTCTCCTAGACACTGCAGGATTTAAGGTCTCCTAAACACCAGAGGATTTAAGGTCGCCTAGACCGTAGGATTGAACAAAATAGTGCGATGGAATTGAAAGTGTGCAGTAAATGCTTTATTGTGCGATAGATGAACAATATGGTTATGATCGTGCAATAGATGCATGGTGCGGATGTGATCGTGCGATAGATGCACGGTGCGGGTGTGATCGTGTATATAAACAAAATATACACAGATATGTACATACGTGTAGACACCCCATTTTTGACCGTCCTCAAGACTTGGATACCCTTGTAGGTACATCCAATGACAAGTGTGATTTCTCGTTGAGCACTCGAAATCCGTGGCGGAACGCTACAGGTTTGAGCTTTCCAAACCCTGCTTTCATTATTTCTCATTTTTGGGCCATGACTTGGTCCTTCCATATTGTTGTTTGTGGTGCACTGCCAGCCATGCATCTTGGATTGCCGGCCATCAATGAGGCACTGCCGGCCACCACTAATGGCCGGCCGGCCACCAGTGTACTCAGAAGATATTTTTGTAGATATTTTGATAGCTGTTTGCACAGATGAGCTTATCTACTTGCACGTAGATGGCTGGATTTGTTTGAAGGCTTCTTGTATCTCCTATATATAGAGCACATCTATATACATGCAAAGGGTTAGAAAATTTTGGCTGAGATTTCTCTCTCTCTCTCTCTCTCTCTCTAGAATCCTCTCTCTCTATATTTTGTGCTTGAAAGTGCATTTTCTCTACATATTTGTGCTAGCACCCTTAGCCAAACACCTTCACCTTAGTGTTGAGGTTCTTGGCGGCCTTGTTTGAGTTCCTTGGAGTGTTTTTGGCTCAGAAGTTTAGCCATTTGCTTGCTGATTTGTTGCTGTGCTTCAAGGGTAAGCATTCTCCTCTTTAAACCTTTGTTCTAGTTCATAGCTTAGCCATCTTTGTTTGCTACTTTGAGGTTGGTTTTCACCTTTGAAAAGTTCTATTTTTTTAAGGTCTTGAGGTGTTGGTTTGAGCCTTGTGTGGTTAGGGGGTGGTTACCTCTCTTTTTTCTTTGGCTTGTAAAGCCTTTTGAGCCATCTTTGGTAGCTTTTGAAATAATCTTTGTTTAGCCTTTTAACCACTGAAACTCAGAGGAATTTCAGTGGTAGAAAAGTGGTTTTGAGGTCCTAAATAGGAGGGGGTGATCCCCTCTCCTTGTATCTTGTTTGCTTGTGTTGTTGGCCTCATAGTTGAGCATGCTTTTCTACCATCTCATGACCTGACCTCAGCATGTTTTTGTGACTTTTTTGCCATGTTATAACTCTATCTTAGGCTGGTCAAGTCACTTCTTGCTTGCTTCTTACACTTGTAGTGAAATCATGCTCACTAGCTTAACATACTTGATGTTTTAGCCTATCATTTTAGCATGTATTGGCTCCACTTCAGCATGTTTTTGCTCATGCTTTAACATGTTTCAGCTCTGTTTTGAGCCTTCTTGGCCATATGATGCTTGTTATACATGGTTGTAGTGCAATAGCCTTGACTAGCTTTGAGTTTTGAGGCATCTAGCATGCTTTGTTTGTGATGTTTGGATGATATAGCATCATCTAGCATGTAATTTCAGAGCATATAATGTAGTCACACCCTCACATATTCCACTCTTTTATGGCTTTCAGAGTTGTGCCTTTATGCCTTGTTTATGAGCCAATACATGAGCATGTATTTCTTGCTCTTCATGCTAACTTCTCAGCATATCTTGGCCTCTGTTTTGGCATGATTGAGCTCTGTCCAGAGCTGGTTTGGCTGTTTGAGCATTGTATTGTATGCCTCTTGTGTAATGCTCTTTACTAGCTTTGATGCTTTTGGCCCTCAACATGTTATGCTTGTATTGCTTGCATGCTTTAAGGTCTTTAGCATGCCATTTCAGCACTAAAAATTGCCACCTTCCTCATTTCTCCACTTTTGATTTGTTTTGATGGTTGGTTAGCCTTAAGTTGTGCTTAAGCTATAGGAATGAGGCTTATGCTTAAATGGCTTTAACCCTCTTTTGAGGGTTCCTCCTAGTCAAAGGCATGGTCTCTCCCATGTCTTAAGTCATCTTTTGATTGACATTCCTCTCATTAGAGAATTTTCACAATTCGACAAATTGGTTAATGAATGGCTTGGTAACTTAAAATGTGTAAACAAGAATTGAACTAAGTAAAACTTAACTAAGATAAACATGTTATGTGTGCATTGCATTGTATTCAATCGGACGTTATATTGAACACAAGGTGGATTGGCCCATTTCATACTCACAGTGATGAAAATGAGCCAATTCCCTTTGTCTCCATTGCCTTTGATCATCCATGAGAAGGTAGTGGTCTTAGGGTCTTGTTTGTCTTGCATTTATTGAATTTGTGCAAGTTGGATCCTCGACCATCATGCATTGAAAATGCTTGATTGATGGTTTTGGATCCAATGGTGCAACTCCTTTGATGTTTTGAGATGATAAGGAGTGGCATGGTACAAACATGTCCCTGGAAGAACCTCCATTTTTCTCTGTTTTGTGCTCTATTACAGTTTGGTGTCACAGCACACCAGTGGCCGGCAGTTCTTCATTGTTGGCCGGCAGCCTTTCATTGTTGGCCTGCAGATGGCCGGCAGCCACCATTCATGGCCGGCAGGCCACTGGTGCACTCCCCAGCATTGTCTTGGTAAGTTTCAGTAGAAGTTTTTGAAGACACCCTGCAAACAGAGCCTCTAAAGAGCAATCCAGAGAGCTTTTTGAGACAGAAACCGAGGCATGCATGTTTAACTTCTTCAAACAGAACTGAGGCAATGTGGTTTAATGCTTTACTTGCTAGTTAGCATTGGTTTTGTAATTTAATTAGTTAGTTTGCTAATTAATTGAAGTGTTGTAATAATTAGTAATTAGTTTGCTAGTTATTCAATTTGTTGTGTAATAATTAGTCTAATTAGTTTAATTATATTAGTTAGCTAGCTTAGCTTAGTTTAGCCTAGCTTATTTATTCGGACCCTCCTTCGAGAGGGCATAATGCTATAATAAGCGCGCGTGTGTGTGTGCATGTCTTCCAACCCCACGTCTTTCTTCCTTTTACTTATCCGCTTTCGATGGTTAGTTTAGGGCACATTTCAATTAGCATACCTTATGCTTGCATGTTTGCATCATTCATTTTGTCTTGCATGCACCGAGTTCGGCGCATCATTCAAACTGCATTGTATTTCAATACACTTCTTTGAATACGTGTATCAAAAGTGTTGCATTCATATACCATCTTAGATAGCCGAGCCTATTTAGTTATATTTTGTATGCGTTGCATTAGGCACTTAATATAGTTAGGATCATGCATTGTTTCTAACTAGTTTTCTGTTTTGGCTTGGAGTACACTGTAAGTTTTATGCTTTAGCATCCTTGCATGAGTGTGAGTGTTGCCATGATAGCATGATTGCCATGAGGCTATTTGCTTAAATGCTTAACTGCATGAATGCCTGTGGATGGAGGCTTGATTGCCTGAATTGGGACAACTCGATGATTGTGAGTTTTAATCCCACTTTGCGAAATGGCAAAATCATGTTTTTCTAAGCCCACTTTGAGCGTGGCAAATCCGCGCTTTAGCCTACTTGCGAGTAGCACTTTCAAACCATTTTCGAAAACAAACATGAGTTGTTTTGTTCCAGTTCTCGTGATTGAGTCTATACTTGTATGCTGTGCGCATCACATAGTAAAGTTAGCTAATAACCGGACGAGAACACACGTGTTTATCAAACAACATATCATGTTAGTAGAGGCCGATCTTTTGATCGGCGAGCGGAGGTGCTCATTTCATGACCTTTCCTTCTCGTACCCAACTTCTGGAGCCGAGGCAACTTTGGTGATGACGGACACGTGGCCTTTGACACGAGTCAGGGTTTCCTAAATTTTCAAAAACAAAATATTTAGGTGGCGACTCTGTAATCTGGCAAAGCAGTCCAATTTTGGCATTATTTGATTTAAAATCTAATTTTCCAAAATGATTTGCCGGATTGGACTCTTTGGTGTTTATCAATCTCACATTGCACTTTGTGAGATTAGATTCAGAACCGTGACAGGAGTCTGAACTGTAGTAGACCAATTCGCGCCTCTCCGAAAGGGGGGCACGCGAAGAAAGTCGAGTCTACAATACGGTATACATATATTCATATACAAACATATACACAGACAGAGGTGGATATATACACAGATATATACGAATATATACACAGATATATACGGTATATATACACAGACAAATACGATATATATATGCACAGATATATACGGATATATATAGGTATATACGACACAGACATATACGGACCCATATACAGACATACATGGAGATATACACATGTGGGGAATATTCTGTTTGCAGCCGTCAGCAAGAAGATGCCGTTACTGAGAAGGCATATTCTATTTGCTGACGTCGGCACACGTACGTAAAACACGCAAAAAAGAAAAGAAAATCACAAAATGGATGGACACGGGATATGGAGTTTCGAACCCCTGACCTCAAGCTTGTCCCTTGGTCCCTCAACCACTGAGCCACGTCACTCTTATGACAAAATATTCAAACAAATATAGATATATAGGTATACACGACATATATACATAAAACCAAAACAAAACAAAAGAAACTCTCAATGGGGTTCGAACCCCTGACCTCGGGCTTAGGCTCTTAACCCAACCACTAAGCCAAACCACTGAACCCAAGCCACTATTGTGACTAAATGTTCAAACTAATATCTATATTATATAGCTATACAATATATATACATACATGCATACACAACTCTCCCGCGTCTCTCTTTTTTTTTTTTTTTGACATCCACGCCTGACACGCGGCCTGCTTTTGCGTCATTGGCCGACAAAAGCAGGCCTCGAATGACGCTCGCCTCGGCTCTCTCCCTCTTTGTCTTCTTCTCTTTCGCCCTCTTCTTCTTAATCAGTCTTCTCCGTCTTCATCTTCACCATTCTCTTCCATCTCCTTCATCTTCATCACTCTCTTCTACTTCTACATCACTCACTATTCTCCTTCTTCATCACTCACCTCTGTGTAGACCGCCGAGAACTCCGTTCCGCGTGCGAGGGCGCGAATCATTTGTTCTTAGCAACTACAGTTCGGACTCGTGTCACGATTCTGAATCTAATCTCACAAAGTGCAATGTGAGACCGATAAATCACCAAAGAGTCCAAATCCGGCAAATCATTTTGGAAAATCGATTTTAATAAAGAAGTGCCAATATGGACTGCTTTGCCAGATACAGAGTCGCCACCTAAATGTTTTGTTTTGGGAAATTTAGGAAACCCTGACTCGTGCCAAAGGCCACGTGTCTGTCATCACCAAAGTTGTCTCGGTTCGGGAACTTGGGTACGAGAGGGGAAGGTCCTAAAATGAGCACCTCCGCTCACCCGATCAAAGATCGGCCTCTACTAACATGATATGTTGTTTTTGAAAACACATGCGTTCTTATTCCGGTTTATTAGCTAACCTTACTATGTGATGCGCACAGCATACAAGTATAGACTCAATCACGCGGATTGGAACAAAACAACTCATGTTTGTTTTTTAAAGTGGTTTGAAATTGCTACTCCCAAGTAGACTAAGACGCAGATTTGCCACCCTTAAGTGGGCTAAGAAAAACATGATTTTGCCACTTCAAGTCGGGTTAAAAACTCACAATCATCGAGTTGTTCCAATTCAAGCAATCAAGCCTCCACCTACAGGCATTCATGCAGTTAAACACTTAAGCAGTTAGCCTCATGGCAAGCATGCTATCATGGCAACACCTCACACTCATGCAAGGATGCTAAAGTATAAATACTTACAGTGTACTCCAAGCCAAAACAAAAGCTAGTTAGAAATCACGCATGATCCTAGCTATGTTAAGATGCCTAATGCAACACATGCAAAAATGCAACTAAAATAGGCTCGGCTATCTAAGATGTCATGTGAATGCAACTTGATAACATGTATTCAAATTGGTATTGAAATACAATGCATTTAGTATGATGCGCCGAGCCTAGTGCATGCAAGACAGATGAATGATACAAACATGCGAGCATAAGGATGCTAATTGAAAATGACCCTAAACTAACCATCAAAAGCTGGTAAATAAAAGGGAGAAAGACGTGGGGTTGGAAGACATGCATCACACACACGGACACTTATTACAACAGTTGTGCCCTCTCGACGGAGGGTCCGAAAGAATAAGCTAAGCTAGCTACACTAAGCTAAGCTACTTATTACAAGTAAACTAATTAACTAACTCTAGCTAATTAGGTATTCCAATCCAAATTGAAACAAATAGCTACGCTAAGCTAATCAGAATATTACAAAACAAATCAAATGACTAGTTTACACTAACTAATCATAAGTACTGGAATGGCCCCACGGGCAAGGAAGAGATGCATGCTCGGTCGGCTTTGCCCGGAAATCCACTACCGTGCCTCATGTTGCCTCTGTTTGCACTCTTTTAGACTTCTGAAAATTGTGCCAACTTCCAAGATGCTTCTGATCCTCCTTAGGAGTCGGCCAAAAGGGATGGCCATCGGCCAAAGTTAATGGTCATCGGCCATTTTTGATGGTCGATCTGCAGATTTTATGGCCGGTCGGCCAATGCTTCCTGCAAAATTCTCCTTTTGCTGCAACAGAGCACTAACAAAGGCATGGCAGTGTATTTGCAAGGGAATGTGTGTACCATACCCCTCCATATCACCTCAAAACATCAAGGGAGATGCACCATTGGATCCAAAACCATCAATCAAGCATGCAATGCATGATGGCCAAAGATCCAACTTGCACACGTTTCAATAAGTGTAATGCAAACAAGACTCTAGGACCATTACCTTATCATGGAAGATCAAAGGTAATGGAGACAAAGAGAATTGGCTCATTTTCATCACTTTGAGTATGAAATGGACCAATTCACCTTGTGTTCAACATAACGTCCGGTTGAACACAATGCAATGCACACATGCAACATGCTTATCTTGGCACATTTTACTTGATTGATTTTGTTTACACATCTTAACATTACCAATCCATTCATTAATCAACTTGTCCAAATATGAGAGTCCTATAATGAGAGAGAGGTCTATCAAAGAGAATGGTTTAAGGCATGGGAGAGACCAATGCCTTTGACTAAGAGGAACCCTCACAAGAGAGAGTTAGAGCCATTTAAGCACAAGTCTCAATCCTTTGCATTAAACTCAAACTCAAGACTAACCAATCCTCAAAACAAATCAAAAGTAAAGAAATGAGGAGGATGGCAGATTTTCAGTGCTAAAGTGGCATGAAATGCAAGACTCTACCATGCAAACATCGCATGCACAACATGCTAGAACACTTAAGCATTGAAACTAGTGAAAAGCTTTACACTAGGACCATGCAATACAATGCTCCATGGACTAAACCAAATATGGACGGACCTCAGTCATGCCAAAACAGTGGCCAAAATGGACTGAAATGATAGCATGATAAGCAAGAAAAAGCATGCTCAAATGATGGCTCGCAAGCAAGGTACAAAGCTCAACTCTCAAACACAATTAAAGAGTGATAAACATGAGAGTATGGCAAAGATATAAGCTCTGAAATTACATGCTAAATGATGCCAAAACATGAAATCATCACAAACATGGCATGCTATGGGGCTTAAAACACAAGACTAGTTAAGGCACTTGCACTATAGCTATGCATAGCAAACCCCAAAAGGCCAAGAACAACCAAAACAGTCCTAAAGCATGTCAAAATAATGCTAAAACATGTATGGAGTACAGCCAAAATATGCTAGAATAATGAGCCAAAACATCATGCATACAAGGCTAGTAAGCAAAGTTTGCACTACAAGTACATGAAGCATGCAAGAGGTGGCCAAACCAGCCCAAAACAGAGTTATGCCATGCTGAAATAAGCCCAAAAATAAGCTAAGAACAAGCCAACACATGCTAGAAAACATGCTCAATAATTAGGCCAACAAGGCATACAACCAAGACAAGAGGAGAGCGGACCACCCCCTCCCATTTGGGACCTCAAAACAAGGTTTTTGTCACTGAAAAACCTCTGAGTTTTAGTGGTAAAAAGGGCTAAAAAGTTTGGTTTGAAAGCCTTGAAAGATGGCACAAAAAGCTATACAAACTAAGGGACAAAAGGGAGAGACAACCCCCTAACACAAAATAGGCCTAAACCATCATTTTTAGGACTGAAAAACAGATATTTTCTCAGTTCAAAACCACCCCAAATATAGTGTAGAAAGATGGCAAAACAATAGTGCAAGACAAGCTTAAATGGGGTAAGTTGTATACCTTTCAAGCAAAGCACACACTAGGCACAAAAGAGGCACTAAAACAAGCTTTAATCCTCCTTTTAGAGCTCAAACAAGGCTCCAAGTAAGCTTCAAGAAACCTTAACCCATAGATGGACCACTTTCATCGAGGATGTCTAGGCAAAAGAGAGGTATTTCTCTACTTGCATGCACAAAAGAGGGAGAGAACTCTAGAGAGAAAGGCATAGATTTTTTATCCAAAATTGTAGAGAGAGAGAGAGAGAGAGACTCCCCAATTGTTCTAGCCCTTTGAATATATGAGATATAGCTTCACATATAGCAATTCAAGAGCTTTTGGTCGAAATATCTCAATTGGAAATATCTGATGCATTGTACAACAGCTGGAGGAGCAATATCTGCCAATTCTGGGCTTTCTGGACATTTCTAGCCGACCAGCCATCTTTGGTGCTGACCGGCCACCATTTGTGGCCAATAAGGTTCACTTTTGGCCGACCTATGGCCGATGAGCTCCAATTGTGGCCGATGCACTTCCATAGAGGCCGACAGCAAAAATCAGTCCTGGTCCCTGACTTGAAGCAAGCCTAACTCCTTCATCTGGACTCCTTTTCAGGTCATTCTTAAGCCTAAACTGTAGCCCCGGAAGTCTTATTTCCAATTATGGAAGCCTCACATAAAAATTCCATGTGTGCTAAGAGATATCCCTCTTTTAGTGAAGAATACTCATTTTCGGTCCAACTGGAACGATGCCCGCCTTCAACCAACCATATCTCCCCCCATCCGGACTCGACTTTAGGAGATTCTTGAGTGAAAAATGAAGCCCCAGAAGTCTTCTTTCCAACGGTTATGGCTTCATAGCTTAAATTCAAGTGTGAAAATGAATAGGCCTGATTCAGCGAGCGCTACTCGACTCTCTCTTAACGGTTCATGCCTATTTTCTTCCCCAACTTGGTTTCTTCCCTCTTCTCCTCTTTTCTTCAACTCCAAACCCCTAAACAAGATGTTTTGAAAGATTTTTCAAAGATTTCATCTCTCATTCATTCATTTCCACTTTGTCCTTGCTCGGTTTACCGAAAAGCGCGACATTTAACAAAATGCGAGCGTTGGAACATCGTAGAAACTTGCTTTCAAAAATATTTTGAAAGAGAGGATTTTAAGGTCTAAAAACCATTCAAAATAGTTTTAGTCCAAAAATGGGGTGTGAGGTTAGGATTTGACTCTCCCCTTGCCGAAGAAATCGACCCTTTGCATTGCATATCTTTCAACACCAAGTAAACAATTAGTAGCGCCCAAGTCTTAAGGGCGGTCAAAAATGAGGTGTCTACAGTTGCCTCTCTTTGACAGAGCTCGAAGTCATGAAATGACGTGAGTGAATGTCAAAGCCCAGAGACAACCCATTTTTGACAAGGCCGAAGACTTGGACAAACAAACAAAATACAGTTAAATAAATGGTTGCGCCCGCAGGCTGCCTACGTATCCCTTTGCAATGAATCAAACCAGCATAGTTCAGGGGCAGGATGCAAATGATATGCAATACAACAAAATAGTGTAAATGATATACAATGTAAAGAAATAATCAAACCATAAGCAGTGCAACCCACACAAATATCATAAAGGAATGGAGATGCAACATCAAACTACGTGTGACATAGAAAAGGTGCCGGAGCACTCTAACCACAATTCTCTTAGTGGAATAGGTGCATGCATAGACAGAACTATGTGTTTCGCAGCAAGAATACAAGCAATCGGGTGGGATGATATAAGCGAGAATGATCTGCTGAGGAAAGATCGTGATCCTACATGCTGAATGCAATGAAACAAAATGCGATGCAATGGATGAAGTGAATAAGGCACACGGCCAAACAACATTTTGCCTAACAAAGGCATGAACACAAAACTAGACCGCGTCTAACACAGAAAAGGTGTCGACACCCTCAGACCACAATTCTCTTAGTAGAATAGGTGCATGCACATGCGGAACTATGCTCCAACGAGGAAAAAGTATGAGCATAGACCAAACTAAACTTAACATGAAAAGGATGCATGATAATATGGATATGATGCAATAGATGTAACATATAGTGCAGTAGATGCAAAAGGGTGACATACTCCAACCATGTTGAAATTATGAGAGGAGGAAAAACAAATCCCAAACACGCCAAAATCATGCGAGGAAAGGAACACTCAAACCACGCTGAAATGGTGAGAAGAGGCCCGAAAACAACCGCCCAGGTGCGCGCACAACGCAGCCTAAGATGAATTCCAAACACGTTGAAATCGTGTGAGGAAAAAGAACACTCAAACCACGCTGAAATCGTGAGAAGAGATCCGAAAACAAACCGCCCAGGTGCGCGCACGACGCAACTTGAGATGAATTCCAAACACGCCGAAATCGTGTGAGGAAAAGAACACTCTAACCACGTTGAAATCGTAAGAAGAGGTCCGGAAACAACTGCCCATGTGCGCGCACAACACAACCTGAGATGAACTCCAAACACGTTGAAATCGTGTGAGGAAAAGAATACTCTAACCACGCTGAAATCGTGAGAAAAGGTCCGAAAACAACTACTCAGGAGCGCGTTCCACGCAACTTGAGATAAATTCCAAACACGCTAAAAACGTGTGATGAAAAAGAACACTCTAACCACGCTGAAATCGTGAGAAGAGGAAAACAAATTCCAAACATGCTGAAATCGTGTGAGGAAGGGCACACTCTAACCACGCTGAACTCGTGAGAAGAGGAAAACAAATTCCAAACACGTTGAAATCGTGTGAGGAAGGGCACACTCTAACCACGCTAAACTCGTGAGAAGAGGAAACAAATTCCAAACACGCTGAAATCGTGTGAGGAAGGGCACACTCTAACCACGCTGAACTTGTGAGAAGAGGAAAACAACTCGGGAGCGTGTTCCACGCAACCTGAGATAAATTCTAAATGCGTTGAAATCGTGTGAGGAAAAGAACACTCTAACCACGCTGAAATCGTGAGAAGAGGAAAACAAATTCCAAACACGCTGAAATCGTGTGAGGAAGGGCACACTCTAACCACGCTGAACTTGTGAGAAGAGGTTCGAAAACAAACAATCAGGAGCGTGTTCCACGCATCCTGAGAAAGCCCCAGGGGACAACGATCCTAAATGCTACTCAACGTAAAAGGATAAATGATATAAGATAACACAAGATGCAAATAAATGCAATAAGTGCGATGATACAATACATGTTACAAGCAATGTAGAGCATGATGTTTAGAGAATGGCGATAAAAAAACAAAGCGGCACTTTAAAAAGCACCTCATGGGGCGAGTGGCGATGAACCGCTCTACTCTGACGGGGATCACCCTTTGTGTTCTTCGAACACTTACCTTCAACTCACAGTTCAAAGGTCCTGAAATACTGACAAGGAGTAACCTCTGCATGTAGAAACCACAAATTCTGTTTCCTTCCTGATCATATTCACAACTTTCCCTATTCTCCAACGAGGTGACAGACTAAGTTGGTTCAGTATCCAGAATTGAGGCGCATACACATGCTATCTCAATCTATGGGGCTGCCATACAGATTTCAAGTCGGGGATACACCCTTAGGTATTTAATCCAGACTTTAGTCTCGGAAATTCCAAACCTTTGTGTTCTAGGCATCAGCCATTCGAACTCTAGTTTCCACCGTCGCAGTTGATCTCCTAGGAACTCATTGCAAACACGGCCAAGATGCCCCTGGCAGGGAAATGGTGCTCAGGGAAAGCACTTCTGATTTCCATTCTGGCTTTGAAGCAGGCTTGAACTTGAGCTTGAAGTAGAGGCACACTCATACTTCGGAGCATTGACAAGACTTGAGGAGGTACATCCGGAATACAATCTCGAAATTTGCTGAAGTCGAAACAAACTCAGATGCCCGACATTTTCCCTCTTTTCTTTTGCTTTGCAGTCTGGAACCTATATAGCTTCAGATAGGTCCTGGTTTTACTGCTCTCACATGACCTGGGTTGAACCCTGCAGTTTTATGAAAGAACAAATCCTGTTTTGCACAAATGTGGAGAACGGCACAGCACTCTGAGCATAAAACGATTTGTTTTTGAAATTGAAATTGAGAATGAGTTTTTGATTGGGTATTGAGCCCACGACTAACCACAGCAAAAACGACTTAACAATGGAAAACAAAGGTAAAACAACCTGAACACATCTATTGACACTCGAAACGACTCAAAACAAGAATCGAGACAAACAAAAACACAACAAAACACAAGACTCAAATGTGCATAGAGAGCCTGTTTCTTTGGGTAGTGTTTCCCACCCTTTCTCATTTGTGATTCTCACATCACTCTGGCACTCAATCTCTAGTTTTCTAAAAAAGCCATTTTCTCACTTTTTCTCTCAGCGCACATCTCTCTATTCTCTAATCTCTCTTTTTTTTATCCCTCCCCTGGGTGGTTGATGGATAAACAGGAAGTTGTGGGCTCTTGCCCTTAGCATTCTGCTAAATTCTCCTTCTTCCGCTCACAACAATGAGCTTCCCCACAGAGGGGTTGTGATGCGACAGGATGTACAGCAGATCTGCAACTGGCATCGGTTGACAATGCACTTGGCCAGCTCGGATGTGATCAGACCTGTCTGGATGAGGGAGTGGAATATCTCGATCCATTCCATTTGTGCTTCGCACTTAGCTTGATACCTTGCTGCTTGGAGGATGAGAAAGCTTTCGGCCCTTTGTTGTTAGCTTCAATTGTGCCATTTTTCTGGCAAGTGCAGTGCCCTTTTTCTGGCAAGCATGGTGCCCTTCCTGTCATGTGTGGTGCCCTTTCTGGCAAATATGTTGACAATGGGGAAAAGACAGAACACCTGACTCAACTGTGCCCCAAGTTCATCATTTTGACTATTTTTTGTTTTGGCTTTCTACTAAAACAATTTTGTCCAATATGAGAGTTAGATTAACATACTTGTTCAACTTTTTGATTTGAAATCATGCAAGTCAGGCTATGAGCATTGAAAATTTTCCTTTTTCGGGTCCTAGAAATGGTCCAGTTTTGGAAAAATGGAATAATTTTCGAGAGAAAATTAGTCAACCTCATTAAAAATTCTCAAAAACTGTTTTTGCAAACGGCTACTGCTCGACCAACACAGAACTTACTCTTGAAATGTACAACCTCAGATCCAAAACAATGGAAAATTGCCCCTTGTCTAAATGGCACTGCATGGCAACGGAAAGTTGCCCCTTGTCTGAATGGCACCATAGCACACTGTAATCAGTCCTCAAAGTGACGATCACAACCGAACTCTCGAATACAGAGAATACAAAGATGATCAGAATCATTACATGGACACAATCGATTTGGAAGTGTTTATGGCAGGACTTCAGAATGAAGTTTCTTATGTATCCCAAAGATGGGAATCAAGCCTGACATAGTTCCAAGTTAAGGTACACTCGGGTATTAACCTCTCCTTTTGCACTCTAACTTTTGCCAAGGCAGCCATTTCTGGGTTTTCAACCTTGCGAGCTCTGTTTTTCTTTTCTTTTCTTTTCTTTTCATTTTTTGTTCTCTTTTTTTTTTTCTTTTTCTTTTTTTTGCGCTAACTTTTGCCTGGGTCGCCCTTCCAGGTTTTCGGCCTAGCGAGCCTCTCAAGGGTAAAAGTTATAACTTGGTCCATGTTGACCGGTTTGAGATCTCAAAGCCACCTGTATCCAAGGAAATGGCTGCTGTTCACTGGTGGCGTAAAAGTCCATCCAATGGGGGCTGAATTTGTCCCTAGTGTTGTGGATAGGAACTCAGTTGTCCTTCAGCAAAAACTTTCTTCTTTCCTCCCTTTTGGGATTTGGCATTCTTGCCAGTCTTCATTGGTTTGCAGAATGATCCATCTTTGGGTCTTCGAGCACATCTGACATTTTTGCCCCTAGTTCAGGGCCTGCTTCTCATCCAGCTTTGCAAGCTTTCTTTGATAACATCTTATTTACTTGCTCTTAGTTCAAGGGTTGTTTCTGATCTGGCCATGCAAGCCTCACATCATGGTTGACCGTCGAACATTCTGAATCCATGTTCAAGGTTTGAAAGCAAAAGAGGACGAGTCTTGAGGCTGAGAGCGATCCTATGCTGCACAATCTCAAGAGCGATTCTACACAGGTCTTCACAGGACCACGGAAAACATTTTTTGAAATCTTTTAAGAAAGCGACTAATCGCTCGTGCAGAAGACAATGTAGAGCCAATCTGGATCAAGCCAAGATCCTTTTCAGTACTCTCATTAACAAGCATGATCTCATTCATTAAGGGCTTAGCACGCCTCTCTTTCTCTCAATTGATCAAATTTTTGCAAATCCCGAGGAATTCCTTCCTCTTTGTTTTCAACACATTGTTCAAAAAGTTTTGAAAAACTTAGGTCAATGCAATGATTTCAAGGCACAAAAAAGTAGGTGAAAAGCACTGCCATTTCATTCAAATCTTCTGGCACAACTGGCTTCAAGGCAAAAACAAATGCAAATGGGTGAAAATCATTGCTGTTTCATTCAGATCTTTTGGCGCAACTGGCTCCAAGACAGAAACAGACTCAAAAGAAAGAGTGTAAAAGACAAACACAAAATACAAAAGTGATCCCAGAGGTAACACCCTCGAGATCACCTGTCTCTAACACCATAAGACTGACTCGATACAACAAGACAGACTCAACTGACTCGATACAAAAAGACTGACTCAATACAACCCAGAAAAACTGACCCAATACCCAAGTCAGAAAGTAAACTAAACAGCATTCGCAAATGATCAAAACAGTGCGTGCCATCCACCACATCTGGAGTAAACTGAGTGCCATCCACAGGTGGTTCATCCCCCGATCACATAATCACATTATCCCCTAAGTTCACTGATCCAGTGTCGATACACTTTCCAGGACCCAGCGCGACGATGACCTTGTTATCAATCAGATCTTGTATTTTGTGGCGAAGACGAAAACACATGTTAGTGTCATGGCCAGCTTGCTGATGGAAGGCACAGTATTCAACTGGGTTATGTGAGAGAGGGAGGTTATTTGGTAATGGCCGCGGCTCCAGGGGCTTGAGATGGCTTTGTTCTATTAGGATTTGGAAAGCTTTGGACAAAGTCATGTAGAGGGGATTGAAGACCCTCTGGGCTCGGGGTGGGTACTTCGAGGTTTGTGAATTTTTACTAGATGCACCAGCAAAAGGATTGGTAGGCATTGACTGGGTTTGCTGATCCCTTCCGGGTGCAGGATTAAAGCTGAAAGGAACGTTTCTGGTACAACGGCCCTTCTCTCGGCTTGCCCCTTGATTCAAACTGCCCTCAACTTGAGCGACAAAAGTGTCATGCACAGATTTTGCAACAACTGCGAGCACTTGCTGTGTATTCAACCCTTCGGCTTTCAAAGCCTCAACAGCCCACTGAAGGTGTTCATGGGGACTAAAGCCTACCCCTACCTTGTTCTTACCACTGGCCTCCACTTTGCCAAGGGATTAACCTTCTTCCAATGCAACCTGTCCCAAGATCGGGGGGCCTTTTGGTATAAAATTTTGGCATGCGATGTGGTCGATGATGGAGCCAATATCCCAAAGGCCAGATCTGCCACAGTTCTCTGAAGATCTTCAATCATTCTCATTAGCTCAGAAGTAGTGGGTTTATGGGTTTGAGATGATTGGGGTTCAGGTGCATTCATCATGCATAAATCCATGCTGTCTGGAATGAACACCTCAGGCTTAGGTAAATAGGCTGGGGTGATGTATATACTGGGATCATAGGTGGATGGTAGTATATGGATTAAATTGAGATGCAGAGATGACGGGTCAGTACTGGCCCGAGGTCCTTTAGGTGGAGGTATGGTCTCTTCGTCAATAAGATCCTGAATCTTATGACAGAGGCGGATGCAACGGTTCGTATCAGGACCGTGTTGTTGATGATAGGCATAGTATTTAGCTGGGTCATATCTTGGTGGAAAAGGATTTGGAAGGGGTTGAGGTTCTAGGAGCTCTAGGTGTCCTTCCTCTCGCAGCATTTTCAAAGCGTGAGAGAGACTCATGTAAAGAGGATGAAAATTTCGGGCTTGGGACTGATTTGAAGTGGTTGGTTTTTGGCCATTGAGGGAAGTGGTGATAGTGTCTACTTCTGAGCATTTCACAGCTGTGCTACCTTCAGCCAATCAACGTGTGGGCCATCCACAATATTCAAAATAAAGGCCGTGCAATCAACAGGTGGTCACTTCCCAATTACAAAACAAAATAGAACTTCCAATTATGCCCCCACTAAAAACACACTGAACCCCACAAATTGAAATGCCTGAACCACTCATTCGAATTTGAGAACCCCTGTATAGATCCAATACATTGCACATAACACATAGCAGGAAAGAGAACAAACACCCCTATGGAGGGTAGGGTTATCCTGTCCTATGCTTTTGAAATGATCTAGGGTTCACTATTCAAACAAGTGGTATCATACATCTTAGAAATGGAAGAGCATCATGTCCTAATTTTGAAAGGTACTATAGCTCACCATATGTACAAGGTTGGCTTTACTTTAGGGGTTAAAGTCAATGTGACATTACCAAAGAGTCCTTTGGGTCATAACCAATGAAGATCTTAGGAATTCAGAAAAGTCAACATTAGCCTCTCTTCAAAGTCTGAGAACTTTTAGATCTGAACAGATTATAACACAAGACCTCCAAAGTAACGTAGAGATAGGTGTAGTGTCACAAAAAAGTGTGCATGTGCTCCCACCAGTATCTGTGCAACACAGGAACTTTCAGTGTACCAATGCAGGCAATGTAATAAACATATAATTGAAAATAAAAGTCATATCATGGAGTTTGAGTCAAGGTTTCATAAGTCCCCAGCAGAGTCGCCAGAAACTGTAACATGCCCGGGGAGTACCCGTGCGCGTTAAACAGTTCGCACTCCCGAGATCTCTTTGATCTAGTCTCACGAGTGCAATGTGAAACATAGATGAGAGTCCAGATTTGGCAACTTTTAGAAAATCCATTTTATTACAAAACTTTTTGCCATAAATGCACTCCGTCATCAGATCTCAGAGTCGCCACCTAATATTTTTGGGAAATTAGGAAACCCATGACTCAGTGCCAAGGCCACTGTTCGTCGTAACCAAGGATGCTTGGCTCGAAACCTTAGGTATGAGAGGGGAAGGTCAATAATAAGCACCCCGCTGACCCAATCAAAGATCGGCCTGTACTAAACCATGATATGACTTTTATTTTCTTTATATGCTCATGTTCTGATTATTTAATAAATCCTCAAAATTTACTATGTGAAACATACAAGTATAGACTAGTTTACTCAAATTGGAACACTTCGATTTCATGTTTATTTTTCGAAAAGGGTTTAAATTTGCCACCCTAAATGGGCTTACAGTTTGTGAATTTGCCACCACAAAGTGGGCTTAAACGTACATTCATCGAATCGTTCTAATTCAAGCAACAAGCCTTCATCCACAGGCATTCAAACAGTTATATCAAGTAAGCAAATAGCCTCATGGTAGGATGCTAAATATAATAAGAAAATCACACACAAATGGGATGCTAAAGCATAAAAACTCACAGATTGACCGACGTCCCGCGAACAGCTACAAAATAAAGTTAGCAAAATATGCATGATCTTATATACAAATCCTAATGCAATTCACACATGAGATGCTTCCAAAAATCCGACTTCTAATCATGATATGTGGAACATTGTAAAACATGCGATAGCGCACAAAATCATATAATAATCAATTAAATCACAAAGATGTAAATTTAGCCGGATCAAAATGCATGAAACATGGAGGCAAAGCATGGATATGCATGGCATGTCAAATACATATGTACAGTTAGCGGAAGCGATTAAAGAATGGGATAGAAAGAAGCGGGTGGGGAAATTATTACTACACTTTAAATATTACAGATCCGAGGGAGATGAATCACAAACACTCAAAATAAAATGAAAGGTGTAAACCCTCGACCATTCATCAACCAGCAAATGACCATTTGTCTTCCATCCAGCAGGCCTGCACACCTCGGCCCATTTACTCATCTTCAATAGAGGCTCCACCTTGTATGCAGCATCTTTTAATGTTTGAAGATTCTCCAATTTTAGCTTATACATTTTTATCTCTTGAGCCTGCTCCTTGTGAAGCTTCTCGATAACCTCGAGGGCTTTTGTGTACCTAGTAGCAGAGAAGATATCATCAAACTTCTTTTTCAATGTAGAAGGAAAGGCCAGTTGGCCTCGTCTTGACGCACAAATATAACATTTTCAAGGATAGCTTTCGAGACACCCATAAGAGCAGCGATTTGACGATCCATGTCAGCACATCTATAGCTTAGGTAAACTTTCTCTCCTGTATGAGGATTAAATGTCTGAAGCACATTCTCAATTGCCTTGTACTTCATCTTGGACGCCTTCTGAGTCGGCTGAAATAACCTTATACAGACCACATCCTTTCCTGCTGCTGTCTTGAACCGGAGCTTTATCTGCCCCTTTGTTTCTATCTCACCTGCAACCTTGGGGGTTACGGATGAAGCTGTGACCAGAGCGGGCATTTGGAGGCAACTCGCCAGTGCAAGAGAGCATATAGATCCATCATTTCTTATGGGTTGACAATCTCTAACGTTCAAGATACCCCTTGGCAAACCAGAAAAACCAAAGTTAGGTGAACTTCCAAGGTTGCCTTGTGCTAAGACCTGCTGTTGCTGTGAGGAGATTGGTTGCAGATATTGCTGCAGTCCAGATTGTATTGGCAGTTGAATAGAAAAGTGTGGATTCTGCTGAAGACGACGTGATGAGGCTGATTGCATCACCGAAAGCTGCATAACAGAAGATGTTACAATGACAGATTGCTGTGATGGTGATGAGATTGGATAGGAATCGTGGAAGAGTGGCCTGTGGTTGTTATGCATAGAGAGAGAGCTGTGTAGCCCCTCAGAGAGAGAGCCGAGAGCCCATGCGAGAGAGAGAGAGAGAGAGAGGTCAGCCAAGGAGACTGACGCCCCCCTCTGTGTGTGTTGTCCCTGTGTGTTGCAGATGATCAACCAACAAAAACTAACAAGAAAAATGAGTCTGAGTGTGTCCTGTGTGTGTGTATTTGTTTTTTTGGCTTCCAATCAATGTTGTGTGTCCCTCATCTCACTCTCTTTTTAAATTGAATTGAAGCCCAAACCCGAGAACCCCAGAGACAGTTTTGTGGTCTTTTTCTTCACCTCATGGCTTTTAACCCCTCTAAAACCAATCTATCTATGTATGTATGTCTGTTTTTTTAGAGAGAGAGAAATTGGTTTTGCTGTGATCATCTCAGAGCGAGAGCCCATGCCCATGCCCATGCCCATGCACCTGCACACCGAGAGAGAGAGAGAGAGAGAGAGAGAGAGAGAGAGAGAGAGAAAAGAGGTTGGTATCTTGTATCTCTCCCCCCTCTTGAAAATATGTGTGTGTGTTCTGTGTGTATCAAGCTCTGTGTGTTTGCTCTGTGTGTGTGCATGGTGTGTGTGTGTGTGTATGTGTTCCATGTGAGAGAGAGAGAGGTCGAGACCCAATTGTGGATCAAGAGATATCAGGTTGAGAGACCCAGTTGTGGATCAAGAGAACCATTTTTGTATCGAGAGAGATAACCATCTTCGAGAGAGCCAGGCGTCGTGTGTGGTCTCTCGGTTTAAAGAGCGAGTGTGGGTGTCTGCTGTGCTGTGTATCGTGTATCAATGTGTGATCAGAGAGTGAGTGAGGTGCCGAAAGAGAGAGATATGTGTGTGTCTCTTTTTTTTTTTCAAATCTCCCTCCAGAAGCTCTCTCCACTCTCTTCCTGTATTATTTTTTTGGGGTCACCTTTTCCTCTCTCTCTCCCTCTAGAACACCATCTGTCCGAAACCCACCCACTCACTCACTTGAAAAAGGAGTGCAGATCCTCTCCTTGCAAAGCCATACTTGCAAGCATCCTTACAACGGCTGAGTTCAGCCGTTGCACATCCAACGACTGAGATTAAAAAAAAAAAAAAAAAAAAATTGAAATTTCGATTCTTCCTGCCCGTCGCTATAGTTATACATTCATATGAGAATCACTCTCACTTTCACTCAGCCTTGCACTCCTCCCACTCACCCGTCCCCCTCCAGCGAATCCACTCTCACCGGCGACAGTCCCCCAGACGGCGGCACCAGCGACCCAGACGGCGACCCACTTCCAGGAACGTGGGTTCTGAGACCATAAAGGAACTAGGTTAGTATTCGAAACTCTGAAATGAAGATGTTAGGATTGTGTGATTGAGATTGAGAAAATATCTTTTAAATTTGAAAATTAGGGTTTCGATTTCATATTTGAACAGAAAATAGTGCTTCGATTTGGGATTCGAACAGAAAATAGGGCTTTGATTTGGGCTTTGATTTGGGATTGAGAAATTAGGGCTTTGATTTCAAATCTCTGAAACATTGACATGAATTAGGAAAATCAGTGTTGATTTGGGCTTTGATTTGGCTTTCAGAGTGGGTGTGATTTTGTGGGTTTTGGATGAATTGATTTGTTTTCTACTTGATTTTGTAAAGAATTGTTGTAGAGTTCCTGTGAAATGATATCCATGACACTAGTTTGAACTTAAGTTTTTAGATTATAGTTGAACTTAATTTTTGTATTTGAAAGTAGTTTGTTCTGTGTTTGAAATGATAGTTGAAGTAATTATCTGAGTATGGCAATATGATAGTTGAAGTAATTATCTGAGTATGGCACATTTTGGTTTAGCTGAACCATCACTTAAAATCGTACATTCTAGCAAAAGAATTAGTTAGATAGGAGGAAAGTAATATTCACTTACCTATCAAGTGGGTGAACGAATATATTAAGCAAGTCTTTTGATAATGTGAAGTTGCAAGTCTTTATGATTTTTTTTTTTAATGTCATCTCCTTTGTATGCTCAACCAAACTTGGGTTAGTTTGAGAGGGACAGTTATATAATGGCTTTATGGCTGTTTTTGCATTGGATGGATGGGTATTACTAATGTTTTTATGCATTTTATTTTATGTTGTGTGAAAGCTAAACACATAGGTTTAGAGGAAGAATGAGAACAGAACTAGAGTACATTAAGAAAATAAGCAGCAGATTGCTAGTCAAATGATGAAGCAATAAAAGAATTATATGTAATTTTTCAACATTGAAGAGGATAAGGATCTTCACCAGCATACCCAAAAAACATTAAAAATAAAATAAAATAAAAAGAAAGAAAGATAAAGAATTCCTCTTGGTTTCAAGTGCTATGCAAGTAGATAGGAAGTTCAACTTGTTGCATCCCACCACTAGACTCTCGTGTTAGTGAATCAAAAAGATAGGTTCGGCGGTCTCATCATACAACAAGGTTGCACCAAATATAACTGTTTCCCTATGATGGTTAAATCCCACAAAAGACGCGAAGGGTCTATGTTCTTTGTTTGACTTGTAAGTAGTATCAAAAGTGACAACACCACCAAATTGGGCATAATCCATGATCATTTGTGCATCAGCCCAAAACATATTCGTTATTTGCTCTTCATTATCTAACTGGAAAGCATAAAAGAAGGAAGGATTCTGCAAAGATTTTTCTTTAAAGTATTGCAACACATTGCCTACTTCCCCATATGCTAAACTTTGTTGTCTTTTGGTTCTCAAATAATTTTTCTGATCTAATTTTGTAAACCCAAGACATTGCCTCCCACCAGCTTCCCTACCCATGAGTTCAAAAGACTAGCCTAAACAAAGACCAGATTATGCCGCCAAATCTAACTCAATTGCTTGGGTAGTCGATATCTTTCTTTGTGACGGCAACATGTGGGCACACTCGGGTGATACAAGATCATGGTTGTGTTTTTCTTTGAAATCAGTCACAACATATTTCCCAGTACTCTCATCTAATTTGACATAAAGTCGAGCCTCACAACCGGTCCTAGTTTCAGCTCTAGGGTTTTTTGACAATGGGTCTCATTTGTCACCCTTCCGAAATCCCTCCTTGTTGCAAACCAAAAGTCTACAAATAAGTTGGTTAGTGACCTTGTTCTTCCTACAAAAATCCCTTCTCATGCTAAACCTCAGTCTTCCTCCATATGTATTATAAAAATCATACACACATTGTTCAGAATCGAATGTCATTCCCTGTTTTGGCTTCCAAGCACAATCATTCTCAGGTTCCATATCCATATGAAAATGCAACTGAAAATGATTATAATGAACATAGTCAGAATAATGTTCAAACTGATTCAAGTAGATGATATATAATAGATTTGTAATTTAGAAACATATTTCAAATTTGCCTCAACGGTAGTGAACAACAGATCATCCATTTTTGAATCAATTGAATGCCTTAAACTGATATTCAACATAATCATAAATTTCAGATCATCCATTTTAAAAAAATTGATTTCTAAACTGATATTCAACGGTAAATTCAGCGGCCGGTGGTGTATTTAAAAAATGGATGATCAGCAACTTCTAAAAGTGTCAAAGTACAACAGTTAACTCATGAGCTTGTAGTTTCTAATTAATATTTCAACATTTTTTTTTATAGTAACTAATTGACCACATTAGTTCGGAATTTAAATGTAAAAACTCCAGTACTGAGATTTCTATTTTTTTTAGCATCAAGAGAAAATTTCTAATTTTAAGTCCAAAGCAAGGATTGAAAGAAAATATGCCATATCAATAAAATCCTACTTGCTCAATTGTCAATGGAAGTCATGAGGAACAAACAAAAACTTGAGACTGCCCAACAACACTCTTTCTACTCGATTTGGTCAGATCTCTTGCATATAATCATCAGATTAACGATTCGAATTCAGATTTTTTTCTCCCACTTTGATAGTTTCTTTATATTAATTATATATTATATTTGATTTTTAAAGTAATATCATATGTAAATTAAATAAACAAACAAATAAATAAAAACTCTTTCCAAGTTCATATGAAGCTGAAACATTTAACTATTCCTCTTGGCTTAGGAAGAAAATTAGTGATTCAAACTCAGAAAACTCAGGTTTGCCAGTGATTTGCCAGTAATTCTAGCTATTTGAGAAGCTACAAAATAGCTACAATTACTGATTCAAACTCAGAAAATAGCCATAATTGAAATTTGGCAAACCTCTGATTTACAGAGACAAAGGGGAACTGACCTGTGGTTTCACCGTCGTCGGTCCTTGCAACGGCGTCGAGACTGGGTAGACTGGGTCGCCGCCGGTATTGGGTCGCCGTCTAGGGTGGGTTCGGAGAAGAAGGAATGAGTGTGTGTTGAATGTTTGCCTACGAAAATCTACTTGCAACGCTGTGTTTTGTTTTGGGCAGGAAGAATTTGAAATTTCAAAATTTTATTTTTAATCTCAGCCGTTGGATGTGCAACGGCTGATCTCAGCCGTTGCAAGGACGCTTGCAAGTATGGCTTTGCAAGGAGAGGATCTGCACTCGTCTTTTTTACCACCTTTTCTTCTCTCTAGAACGTGTAGCACTGTGTGTATGTCCCCTCTCCAACTGTAATGGATGGAAAGATATATTAAAACAAACCCTCCACTATAGACCCCTCATCATCTTCTCTATATTATATTCCACCACCCATGCTCAAAAACATTATGATTATGACCATACCTCTTCTTTATTTTTGAAACTAATTATTCTCCACACACTCATTATTATTATTATTATTATTATTTGTTTTGATTGTATCCTCGTGACAACAAACTCATCCTCACACATTTATCTAATATTTTACCCAAAACACAACCCATCATCACAATGTCTCCATCACAAACCCCATTATCATGACCAAATATTCCATTTTTTTTTGTATTTTGTTTTTATTATTTTCTATTTTTCTATTTCTAAAACACACCACCTCAAAATATGTACACACACATAAAATTATAAAATACTACCAATTAATAATTTGGCCAAAATGTGTGAGGTTTGGGATTAAAGCTTCAATTTGATTTTTCTGTTGAGAAATTCTTAAAATAACATATTCCAATTTTCATCATAGGGCGGTGAAAAGAAAGCGCCCAAGTCTTAGGGCCGGTCAAAATGGGGTGTCTACAGTTGCCCCTCTTTGACAGAGCTTGAAGTCATTTCATGACGTGAGTGAATGTCAAAGCCCGAAGACGACCCTTTTGACAAAGCCGTAAGACTTGGACAAACAAACAAGATGCAATGCATGTGGTTGAACCCGAAGGTTGCCTATATATCCCTTTGCAAAGAATCAAACCAGCGTAGTTCTGGGGCAAGATACTAATGATATGCAAGAAGATTTTGGGAATTGGACTTATATGCTACGCGAAGCCGAGTAAACCAACAACGTAACGCATCTACGCTGAAGGAGGGAAGATGGTGTGAACAAAACAATCTGACGCGTCTCACGCGAGAGAAGGAAAGAGTGGTGAAATCCAAACGCCTCTCACGCGAGAGAATAAATAGTGAACGAATCCAAACGCGTCTCACGCGAGAGGAGATGTGGTGTGAAACTCAACCAAGAGATATCAACAACAACCTAACGCGTCTCATGCGAAAGGAGGAATGTGAACTTGAGATCCAAACGCGTTTCTCGCAAGTGGATGAATAGTGAACTTAAGATCCAAACGCGTTTCACGCGAATAATGGTGTAACCAACAGTTATATCTCAACGTATTTCATACGGAGAGAGGGAAGGTTTTAACCGGGTGAATAACAATGGTGTAACCAATAGACGTATCTCAACGTACTTCATATGGAGAGAGGGAAGGTTTTAACTGGGTGAACTTGCAATCCTAACACGTTTCACGTGAAAGGAGGAAAGATGGTATAATTGGCAGACGTACCTAACCGTATCTCATACGGAGAGGGGGAAGGTTTTAACCAGGTGAACGCCACATCCTAACACGTTTCAAGTGAAAGGAGCAAAGGTAAATTCGAAGTCCAAACGCGTCGCGAGTGGAAAAAATTGGTACAATGATTTCTTGCTGACAAGGGGTAATCTCTACATGTAGAAGTCACAAATGCCTATTTTCTTCCTGATCATATTCACAACTTTCCCTATTCTCCAACGGGGTGATAGACTAGGTTGATTTAGTATCCAAAATTGAGGCGCATACACGCTACCTCAACCTATGGGGCTGCCATATGGATTTCAAGCCAGGGATACACCCCTGGGTATTTAAACCAGACTTTAGTCTTGAAAATTCTAAACCTTTGCGTTCTAGGCATCGCCATTCGAACTCTAGTTTTCACTGTCGCAGTTGGTCTCCTAGGAACTTATCGCAAACACAGGCAGGTGGCTATGACAGACCGCCTGAAGTCGTTCGGGCATGACAAACACCAAAGAAATTGCACCTCTGGAGGATTTAAGGCCTTCTAGACCATTGAAGTCGTTTGGGCACGACAAACACCAAAGGAATTGCACCTTTAGAGGATTTAAGGTCTCTTAGACTGGAAAAAGAACACCAGGCGCACTTGCTGTTTTTAACCGATTGGGTGGTGAGAACAGACAGACGCACCTGCTATTTTTTAACCGATTTGAGTGGTGTGAACAGACATGCGCACCTGCTATTTTTAACCGATTTGGGTGGTGTGAACAGACAGGCGCACCTCTTGTTTTTAACCGATTTGGGTGGTGTAAACAGACAGGCACACCTACTGTTTTTAACTAATGGAATGGTCATGGATGTCGCTTTACTTCCTGATCATACTTACAACTTTCCCTATTCTCCAACGGGGTGACAGACTAAGTTAGTTCAGTATCCAGAATTGAGGCGCATACAAGCTACCTCAACTTATGGGGCTGCCATACAGATTTCAAGCCGGGGATACACCCCTGGCTATTTAAACCAGACTTTAGTCTCGGAAATTCCAAACCTTTGCGTTCTAGGCATCGCCATTCGAACTCTAGTTTCCACCGTCGCAGTTGGTCTCCTAGGAACTCATTGAAAACATAGCCAAGATGGCTATACCAGACCACCTGAAGTCGTTCGGGTACGAGAAACACCAAAGGAATTGCACCTCTAGAGGATTTAAGATCTCCTAGACCACGGAGGATTTAAGGTCCCCTAGACTGTAGGATTTAAGGTCTCCTAGACACTAGAGGATTTAAGGTCTCCTAGGAACGCGGAGGATTTAAGGTCTCCTAGACTGTAGGATTTAAGGTCTCCTAGACCGGAGGATTTAAGGTCTCCGAGACACCGAAGGATTTAAGGTCTCCTAGACACTGTAGGATTTAAGGTCTCCTAGACACCAGAGGATTTAAGGTCTCCGAGACACCGTAGGATTTAAGGTCTCCTAGACACCAGAGGATTTAAGGTCTCCTAGACACTAGAGGATTTAAGGTCTCCTAGACACCGTAGGATTTAAGGCCTCTTAGACACCAAAGGATTTGAGGTCTCCTAGACATCGAAGGATTTAAGGTCTCCTAGGCAGGAATAATTTAAGGTCTCCGAGACACCGTAGGATTTAAGGTCTCCTAGACACTAGAGGATTTAAGGTCTCCTAGACCGTAGGATTTAAGGTCTCTTAGACACCGTAGGATTTAAGGTCTCTTAGACACCGTAGGATTTAAGGTCCCCGAGACACCGTAGGATTTAAGGTCTCCTAGACACCAGAGGATTTAAGTTCTCCGAGACACCGTAGGATTTAAGGTCTTCTAGACACCAGAGGATTTAAGGTCTCCTAGACCGTAGGATTTAAGGTCTCCTAGACACTGTAGGATTTAAGGTCTCCTAGACACCGGAGGATTTAAGGTCTCCTAGACCGGAGGATTTAAGGTCTCCTAGATCGTAGGATTTAAGGTCTCTTAGACACCAGAGGATTTAAGGTCTCCTAGACACCGTAGGATTTAAGGTCTCCTAGACCATAGGATTTAAGGTCTCCTAGACACCGTAGGATTTAAGGTCTCCTAAACACCAGAGGATTTAAGGTCTCCTAGACACCGCAGGATTTAAGGTCTCCTAGACTGTAGGATTGCACAAAATAGTGCAATGGAATTGAAAGTGTGTAGCAGATGCTTTATTGTGCGATAGATAAACAATATGGTTATGATCGTGCAATAGATGCACGATGCGGATGTGATCGTGTGATAGATGCACGGTGCGGGTGTGATCGTGTATATAAACAAAATATACACAGATATGTACATACGTGTAGACACCCCATTTTTGACCGTCCTCAAGAATTGGATGTCCTTGTAGGTGCATCCAGTGAAAAGTGTGATTGCTCATTGAGCACTCAAAATTCGTGGCGGAACACCAGAGATTTGAGCTTTCCAAACCCTGCTTTCATTCTTTCTCAATTTTGGACCATGACTTGGTCCTTCCATATTGTTGTTTGTGGTGCACTACTAGCCATGATTAGGCTCTGCTAGCCACGCATCTTGGACTGCCGGCCATTGATGAGGCCTGCCGGCCATCAATGAGGCATTGTCGGCCACCACTGATGGCCGGCCGGCCACCAGTGTACTCAGAAGATATTTTTGTAGATATTTTGACAACTGTTTGCACAGATGAGCTTATCTACTTGCACGTGGATGGCTGGATTTGTTTGAAGGCTTCTTGTATCTCCTATATATAGAGCTCATCTATATACATGCAAAGGGTTAGAAAATTTTGGCTGAGATTTTTCTCTCCCTCTCTCTCTAGAATCCTCTCTCTATATTTTGTGCTTGAAAGTGCATTTTCTCTACATATTTGTGCTAGCACCCTTAGCCAAACACCTTCACCTTAGTGTTGAGGTTCTTGGAGGCCTTGTTTGAGTTCCGTGAAGTGTTTTTGGCTCAGAAGTTTAGCCATTTGCTTGCTGATTTGTTGCTGTGCTTCAAGGGTAAGCATTCTCCTCTTTAAAGCTTTGTTCTATTTCATAGCTTAGCCATCTTTGTTTGCTACTTTGAGGTTGGTTTTCACCTCTGAAAAGTTCTATTTTTTTAAGGTCTTGAGGTGTTGGTTTGAGCCTTGTGTGGTTAGGAGGTGGTTACCTCCCTTTTTTCTTTGGCTTATAAAGCCTTTTGAGCCATCTTTGGTAGCTTTTGAAATAATCTTTGTTTAGCCTGTTAACCACTGAAAATCAGAGGAATTTCAGTGGTAGAAAAGTGGTTTTGAGGTCCTAAATAGGATGGAGTGATCCCCTCTCCTTGTATCTTGTTTGCTTGTGTTGTTGGCCTCATAGTTGAGCATGCTTTTCTACCATATCATGACTTGATCTCAGCATGTTTTTGTGACTTTTTTGCCATGTTATAACTCTGTTTTAGGCTAGTCAAGTCACTTCTTGCTTGCTTCTTACACTTGTAGTGAAATCATGCTCACTAGCTTAACATACTTGATGTTTTAGCCTATCATTTTAGCATGTATTGGCTCCACTTCAGCATGTTTTTGCTCATGTTTTAACATGCTTCAGCTCTGTTTTGAGCCTTCTTGGCCATATGATGCTTGTTATGCATGGTTGTAGTTCAATAACCTTGACTAGCTTTGAGTTTTGAGACATCTAGCATGCTTTGTTTGTGATGTTTGCATGATATAGCATCATCTAGCATGTAATTTCAGAGCATATAGTGTAGTCACACCCTCACATATTCCACTCTTTTATGGCTTTCAGAGTTGTGCCTTTATGCCTTGTTTATGAGCCAATACATGAGCATGTATTTCTTGCTTTTCATGCTAACTTCTCAGCATATCTTGGCCTCTGTTTTGGCATGATTGAGCTCTGTCCAAAGCTGGTTTGGCTGTTTGAGCATTGTATTGTATGCCTCTTGTGTAATGCTCTTTACTAGCTTTGATGCTTTTGGCCCTCAACATGATATGCTTGTATTGCTTGCATGATTTAAGGTCTTTAGCATGCCATTTCAGCACTAAAAATCTGCCACCTCCCTCATTTCTCCACTTTTGATTTGTTTTGATGGTTGTTTAGTCTTAAGTTGTGCTTAAGCTATGGGAATGAGGCTTATGCTTAAATGGCTTTACCCCTCTTTTGAGGGTTCCTCCTAGTCAAAGGCATGGTCTTTCCCATGTCTTAAGTCATCTTTTGATTGAATTTCCTCTCATTAGAGAACTTTCACAATTTGACAAATTGGTTAATGAATGGCTTGGTAACTTAAAATGTGTAAACAAGAATTGAACTAAGTAAAACTTGACTAAGATAAGCATGTTATGTGTGCATTGCATTGTATTCAATCGGATGTTATATTGAACATAAGGTGGATTGGCCCATTTCATACTCACAGTGATGAAAATGAGCCAATTCCCTTTGTCTCCATTGCCTTTGATCATCCATGAGAAAGTAGTGGTCTTAGGGTCTTGTTTGTCTTGCATTCTTTGAATTTGTGCAAGTTGGATCCTCGGCCATCATGCATTGAAAATGCTTGAATGATGGTTTTGGATCCAATGGTGCAACTCCTTTGATGTTTTGAGATGATAAGGAGTGGCATGGTATAAACATGTCCCTAGAAGAACCTCCATTTTTCTCTGTTTTGTGCTCTATTACAGTTTGGTGTCACAGCACACCAGTGGCCGGCAGTTCTTCATTGTTGGCTGGTAGCCTTTCATTGTTGGCCTGCAGATGGCCGGTAGCCACCATTCATGGCCGGCAGGCCACTGGTGCACTCCCCAGCATTGTCTTGGTAAGTTTCAATAGAAAGTTCTTGAAGACACCCTGCAAACAGAGCCTCTAAAGAGCAATCCGAAGAGCTTTTCAGGACGGAAACTGAGGCATACATGTTCAACTTCTTCAAACAGAACTGAGGCTGTGTGGTTTAATGCTTTACTTGCTAGTTAGCATTGGTTTTGTAATTTAATTAGTTAGTTTGCTAATTAATTGAAGTGTTGTAATAATTAGTAATTAGTTTGCTAGTTATTCAATTTGTTGTGTAATAATTAGTCTAATTAGTTTAATTAGATTAGTTAGCTAGCTTAGCTTAGTTTAGCCTAGCTTATTTATTCGGACCCTCCTTCGAGAGGGCATAATGTTGTAATAAGCGTGCGTGTGTGTGCATGTCTTCCAACCCCACGTCTTTCTCCCTTTTACTTATCCGCTTTCGATGGTTAGTTTAGGGCACGTTTCAATTAGCATACCTTATGCTTGCATGTTTGCATCATTCATTTTGTCTTGCATGCACCGGGCTCGGCGCATCATTCAAACTGCATTGTATTTCAATACACTTCTTTGAATACGTGTATCAAAAGTGTTGCATTCATATACCATCTTAGATAGCCGAGCCTATTTAGTTACATTTTGTATGCGTTGCATTAGGCACTTAACATAGTTAGGATCATGCATTGTTTCTAAATAGTTTTCTGTTTTGGCTTGGAGTACACTGTAAGTTTTATGCTTTAGCATCCTTACATGAGTGTGAGTGTTACCATAATAGCATGATTGCTATGAGGCTATTTGCTTAAATGCTTAACTGCATGAATGCCTGTGGGTGGAGGCTTGATTGCCTGAATTGGGACAACTCGATGATTGTGAGTTTTAATCCCACTTTGCAAAGTGGCAAAATCATGTTTTTCTAAGCCCACTTTGAGGGTGGCAAATCCGCGCTTTAGCCTACTTGCGAGTAGCACTTTCAAACCATTTTCAAAAACAAACATGAGTTGTTTTGTTCCAGTTCTCATGATCGAGTCTATACTTGTATGTTGTGCGTATTACATAGTAAAGTTAGCTAATAAACAGACAAGAACACATGTGTTTATCAAACAACATATCATGTTAGTAGAGGCCGATCTTTTGATCGACGAGCGGGGGTGCTCATTTCATGACCTTCCCCTCTCGTACCCAAGTTCCGGAGCTGAGGCAACTTTGGTGATGACGGACACGTGGCCTTTGGCACGAGTCAGGGTTTCCTAAATTTTTCAAAAACAAAATATTTAGGTGGCGACTCTGTAATCTGGCAAAGCAGTCCAATTTTGGCATTATTTGATTTAAAATCTGATTTTCCAAAATGATTTGCCGGATTGGACTCTTTGGTGTTTATCAGTCTCACATTGCACTTTGTGAGATTAGATTCAGAACCGTGACAGAGTCCGAACTATAGTAGACCAATTCGCGCCTCTCCGAAAGGGGGGCGCGCGAAGAAAGTCGAGTCTACAATACGGTATACATATATTCATATACAGACATATACACAGACAGAGGTGGATATATACATAGATATATACGGATATATACACAGATATATACGGCATATATACACAGACAAAATACGATATATATACACAGACAAAATACGATATATATACACAGATATATATGGTGTATATATGCACAGATATATACGGATATATACAAGTATATACGACACAGACATATACGGACCTATATACAAACATACATGGAGATATACATATGTGGGGAATATTCTGTTTGCAGCCGTCAGTAGGAAGATGCCGTTACTGAGAAGGCATATTCTATTTGCTGACGTCGGCACACGTACGTAAAACACGCAAAAAAGAAAAGAAAATCACAAAATGAATGGACACAGGATACGAAGTTTCGAACCCTTGACCTCAAGCTTGTCCCTTGGTCCCTCAACCACTGAGCCACGTCACTCTTATGACAAAATATTCAAACAAATATAGATATATAGGTATACGCGACATATATACATAAAACCAAAACAAAACAAAAGAAACTCTTAGTGGGGTTCGAACCCCTGACCTCGAGCTTAGGCTCTTAACCCAACCACTAAGCCAAACCACTGAACCCAAGCCACTCTTGTGACCAAATGTTCAAACTAATATCTATATTATATAGCTATACAATATATATACATACATGCATACACAACTCTACCACGTCTCTCTTTTTTTTTTTTTTTGACATCCACGCCTGACACGCGGCCTGCTTTTACGTCACTGGCCGACAAAAGCAGGCCTCGAATGACGCTCGCCTCGGCTTTCTCCCTCTTTGTCTTCTTCTCTTTCGCCCTCTTCTTCTTAATCAGTCTTCTCCATCTTCATCTTCACCATTCTCTTCCATCTTCTTCATCTTCATCACCCTCTTCTACTTCTACATCACTCACCATTCTCCTTCTTCATCACTCACCTCTGTTTCTTTTTCCTTATCGAGAGACAAATTTCTTCATCGAGAGACAGAACAGAGAAGGTCAAACCTCAGTCTATTCTCTGTTCTTACTCTGCAACTCATTTCTTTTACACCTCTCACCACACATCCATGGCTTCCTCATCCCGTCCCCTCACTCTGTTTCCGGACCTGAACGATCCCATAAACTCTTCTGGTTCGGGACCGAGTGCCCCTACTCCCACTCTTCCCATCATTTCTCTTCCTAGCCTTCCTATGATGTCGATTGAGCAAATCACGGCAGTTCAATCTGATATAGAAGCCAATCACTACACACTGCAGTCCTGTATGGAGACGGTGACTGCGGTCACCAAATTGGCTCACCGATTGCAAAATAGGACAACTGAGGTACACCAAGTCAACGCCTAACTCTCCTTACTCCAGCGCATGTACAAAGATGCGCGAGTAGAGATTTGTGCACTAAAGGCTGAAAACAAGGAGTTGAAACGGCAAGCCACCTCCATGGCCAGATTTGGGGCTCCCTTAGCCTTTAATGGCCAACGGAGAGCCGACTCTCTCGGCGGAAGCACTGTGGTAGTTCTCGGCAGAAGTACTGGAGCAGGGCCTTCGAAGGTTAACGACAAAAAGAGGAAGAGCTCGGCGACGGAAGAGCCGAGTAAGTGAAGTCGGGGTGTGGCCAGCATCAGCGTAGAAAGAAGAAGAAGATCCTTCCCTTCTTTTTTTTTTCTTTATCTGGACTTGCTGTTTCTCTTTTTTTTTTTTTTTTATTCATTTTTCTGGGCTTGCTGTTTTTTTTCTTCTTTTTTTTTTATTTTCTTTTTCTTTTTTTTGGAGTCTCTGTATTTTCTGGGTTTTTTTTTTTGGAGTCTCTGTTATAGCGATCCCGGTTTTCCTTTCATTGTTTGTTGTATTCCGGACTCGGTTCCGTGGATGTGTGTTGTGTCTTTATCGCATCTCCATCCTTTAATTCTTTGTATTTGAGTTTGGGATGTGTTGGGCAGGTTTGAAATAGGTTGGTTGTGTTTAGAAACCAAGAGTGAATGCCCAGATTTTCGCCTCCACGCTCGAGCGGGCCCTTTTGCATTTGCTCCTCCACTCGAGCGGGCAGTTTGATGCTCGACCGTGATTGTTCAACCCTCAGTACTTTTCCTGCAGAACATCGGACGCTCGAGCTTCCACTTTCACGCTCGAGCGGAGACCTTAATCTGCAAACTTCTGGAAGTGTGCATTCGACGCTCGAGCGTCGCTTTTCACGCTCGAGCGGGGCGTTCCACGCTCAAGCGAGCTGTGTAGTATATCAGTCTGTGGGAAGCCTTTTTTTATCACTTTTTCGACTCTCTCTCTCTCTTTCTAGCTTTTCAAAACCCAAACTTGAGAGCTTTTCACTCTAGACTACACCTTCTCTCTACGAAATCATCTAGATTTGGTGATCTTCTACCCTAGTCCCTTTGTAAAAAGTATAGAGCTTGGTGTGGGCTACGTTTTGATCCGAAAGTCTTTGGGTTTGGAGCATCTTTGAGTTTCTTCATCTTCTCCCTTGAGCTCTGAAACTTGAGGTAAGGATAACTACTCATATTTATGGTCTTTGACATAAACTTGTAACCATTTTGATTTAATGTTGTAGTTGGGGAATTTTGGTGTTAGGGTTTCAAAACTTGAAGTGTATAAAGAGGGGTTTTGTTCCTTTTGAACTATACATGTGTGTATGGGTCTTAAAATGAGGTTATTGATGTTTATTGATGATATTTGGACCTTTGGGTCAATGTTGAGAAAAAGGGAAAAATGCCTTAGTTAGGTATAATTGGGTCATTTGAGTAATTAATGAAATTAATTATGGAAATATGAAATTGGTTGAGAAATAAGGAAATTGGGAAATTGTGAGATTTAATGGTGTAGTTGGGTTGATGAACCACTCACCTATAAAATGGTTGATAATTTATCTATTGATGAATTTATTATCTGTTTAGAAATAATTGTTTTGGGCTATCGGTGGAGGATAGTCTTGATTGTTGTAGACACTGCATGATGATTAGGTGAATTAAAACTAATCAATTGAGTATGTCATTGAATATGACGGATGGAATAACACATTGAATATGTGCTTTGCTTGGTCATTGTATATGATAAGTGTTTAAATACATTGTATATATATGCTGTTTAGGAGGAGATAGGGGATGTACTCCACGGTTTGGGAGAAGATCGGGGATGGACTCCAGTGATAATTAAGTTGGCCGGAGTGTTCAGGGTGAAACTCCTGAAATCCTAATTGCGTTTGCATAACGTAGATGAATTGAAGTGTTGAAATAATGATAATATGAGTGGTAATCTCATTTGAAATTGAAGTATTGTTAACATGAGTTGTAGTCTCATTGTAAACTATTTGGTTGAACAGAGAACCATAACCATGAATTGGTCTAGATAATGAAAAGGATAGAATTGAATGTATTTGTAAACGAAGATGGGTTGTAAAAGGGATGTACGTTTGTTTATATGAGTTAAACATTTATCAAATGCTAATGTTTTAGTTATTGCTCATATTATGTTTAGCATATCTCTACTGGGCATTGGCTAACCCTATATGGGACATCATTTTCAGGTTCTGGTGATATGCCACCTCCAAGGATGTAGCTTGGGTGGCTTAGAGGCTGAAGATCTTTTGTTGTTATCTTTTTGGTGTTACATGTAAATTCAAGCCAAGGGCTTATTTTGTATAAAGAGTTAGAACTCTTCTTTTGTTGTAACCAAGTGTTGACTTGGAAAGTTGTAAGCCCATAGGGCATTTACTTTTGATGTCAACATGTAACACTTTTGTACTTAATACTCTGATAAATGGGAATATGCTTTATTCACTTATGTCAATGCATGTCAAGAATGTGGGGTTTATATGTATTATTTTGAGGCCGTTACAACTTGGTATCAGAGCGTACCGGGTTTGAATACTTTGGGTACGTGGGAAGTGGTTAGTACCACAATGGGTTTGTCTCGCTTGTTAGCGACTTATGTATGATGTTATGTGCTTATGTGATAACATGTTTACGTGACTATTTGGGTATGTGATTTAGTTTCTAGGATGTTGATTGGATCCTTGGGTTTCTGGGAGTCGTATTGGAAAAGCACTTGATCAATGTTGTTTCTAACTGGAACTCTGGTAACGCCACGGGACTGTCATTATCCAGAAATGAAATTCATAAGTGCTTAGGTGATTATGTGCTTACGTGGAATGAATTACAGTTGTCCATTGCATTAGGACGTGAGTGTTATAGCTTCGGCACATTTGTGAAAGTGCTAATGTCTTCGTTACCTTTATTAGGATGTCAGGACGAGAACGTGGTGGTAGGCGAGGTAGGCCTAGGAGGCAGGAGATGCCTATACCGGATAAGATTCCGGCGTAGCAGGAGGGTGTTGGTCAGGCCAATGTGGCCGAGCCAGTAGGTCAGCAGGCCATGGACGCCTTAGCCCGCGAGATGGTAGGAACTTTGAGGGAATCCATGGACATTCTCAGGGCTGAGAATCAAGTCCAGGCCCATGTTGCTGAGGCGGGGCCTTCTTTTCTGAAGAGCGAGTTTTTCTGGTCGAACCCGGACGAGTTTGTGGGTGATCCTAAAGAACCACTTAAGGCCGATAAATGGCTTGAGCAGATGATGAAGATGTTTGAGATGCTAGGCATCGAAGATGGAGCCTTGAGGGTGACCTTGGCGTCCTTCCAGCTGAAGGGAGACGCGGGTCAGTGGTGGAAGTTTGTTCGAGGTCATATTGGAGGGACTTGGAAGACTTTCGTTGATGCCTTCCAGGAGAAGTTTTTGCCTCCCGCTGTTAGAGAGAAGTTAAGGGACCAGTTCTGTTAGCTCAAGCAGCTGAATACACCAGTGGCCGAGTTTGAGGCCACATTTACCAGTTTATCGAGGTTTGCACCGGAGTTAGTGGCGTCTGAGGAACGCCGTTGTCTTGAGTTCGAAAAGAAGTTGAGGACTGGGATCAAGCTTAGGGTTGCTGGGTCCATGACTCGGGAGTATGGGCGCCTTGTGGATGCTGCGGCGCATCTAGAGATTATTATGCATGAGGAGGAGGAAAGGATGAGGGGCTCCAAGAGGAGTCAGGATGGTCAGGGGGACGGTAGGAGACAGAGGGGTCCTAACCCTCAGCAGTCCCAGGGTGCGTTTGTGAGATCTACCTTTCCAGTGCCGAGTTTCGGCTCTGGGAGAGGCAGTCAGGGAGACTTTACCTGTTACAAGTGTGGTCAGCTGGGCCACAAGTCTCTAGCGTGCCCGCAGAAGGGAGGAGGGCAGAGGCTAGCCGCTTTCTTGTTACCAGTGTGGTCAGGCGGGGCACTTGAAGAGGTTTTGCCCGCAGTTGAGTGGCACATCTGGTGCGTCTGGGTCGAGGCAGAGTTTTCAGCCAGCTCAGTCAGTTCAGGCCTCGAGGGCCAATCAAGGAGCCTCTTTGGCTCAGTTTGTACAGCAGTCTTTTGCTCCGAGAGGTGAGCAGGCAAATCAGGGGCCTACAGGGCGTGTGTATGCTGTTACCGCACAAGATCTTGAACCAGCTCCATCTGTTGTAAGAGGTACCTTTCTGTTTTGCAACTCGATTGCTAATGTGTTGATTGATACAGGTGCATCCCATTCCTTTATATCTCCTGCATTTGCATCTGTTTTGGGATTGGAGTTGGCACAGTTAGCTTCTCCTATTTGTGTTGTATCACCTGTTGGGGGTGAGTTGTTTTTGAAACAGGGGTGTAGAGGTTGTGATATAGAGGTCGTCGACCGCCGGCTTCCATTCTCTTTTGTAGTAATGGCTATGTCGGGTTTTGATGTAATTTTGGATATGGACTAGTTATCGTCATACTGGGCTGTTATTGATTGCTATCGCCAGAGGGTTACTATATGTACCTTGAGCGAGGATTGTTTTCATTTCTTGGGGGATCGGTTGGTAGTGTTTTGTCACAAGGGTATGATCCACGAGGGCAGAGTGAGCTTAGTTGCCTTCTCGCTAGCTGTATGAGTGGTGAGTGTGATGAGACCCAGGCCGAGTTGCCGAGAGTGGTTTGTGAGTACTCAGACGTCTTTCCCGAGGATCTTGTTAGTTTGCCACCTCATCGAGAGATTGAGTTCTCTATTGACTTAGTGCTTGGTACGACACCGATTTCCATGGCACCGTATCGCTTTGCCCTAGCCGAGTTGAGTGAGTTGAATATTCAACTCCAGGAGTTGCTAGATATAGGTTTTGTCCGCCCTAGTACTTCGCCGTGGGGAGCACCGACCCTCTTTGCTAAAAAGAAAGATGGGGCTTTGAGACTTTGTATTGATTACCGGAAATTAAATCGGGCTATGGTTAAGAACAAGTATCCTATGTCTCGTATAGATGATTTGTTTGACCAGTTGAAAGGATCCTGTTGTTTCTCTAAGATAGACTTGAGATCGGGTTACCATTAGTTGAGGGTCAGGGATGAGGATATCCCGAAGACGGCATTCCGTACACGGTATGGCCATTATGAGTTTCTGGTGATGCCTTTTGGGCTCACCAATGCACCGGCAGTATTTATGGACTTGATAAACCAGATTTTCTGGGAATTCTTAGATCGTTTTGTAGTCGTTTTCGCGGACGACATTCTGATTTATTCGCCTTCGGAAGAGGAGCACGAGGAACACTTGAGAATGGTGCTTGAGTTGCTTAGAGCCCATAAGCTGTATGCTAAGTTCGGAAAATGTGAGTTCTGGCTAAGAGAGGTAAAATTCTTACGCCATGTGGTCTCCAGGGAAGGGGTGTCTGTTGATACATCCAAGGTAGAGGCAGTGCAGGATTGGGCACAGCCTAAGAGTGTTTTTGAGATCTGCAGCTTTCTGGGATTGGCCGGTTATTATCGTCGGTTTGTAAAGGATTTCTCCAGGCTAGCTTCGCCGTTAACTAGGTTGACTCGGAAAGGGGTCAAGTTTGTATGGAGTGAGACTTGTGAGAAGTCGTTCCAAGAACTTAAAGTTAGACTTACTACCGCTCCAGTTTTGATTATTCCGGAGAGGGGTTTGGGTTATGCAGTGTATTGTGATGCCTCACGAGAAGGTGTGGGTTATGTGTTGATGCAAGAGGGGAAAGTGGTAGCCTATGGCTCGCGTCAATTGAAAACACATGAGAAGAATTACCCTACACACGACCTACAGTTAGCCGCTGTGATTTTTGCCTTGAAGATTTGGAGAAATTACCTGTATGGAGAGAGGTTCGAGGTGTTCTCGGATCATAAGAGTCTGAAATATTTGTTTACACAGAAATACTTGAATTTGAGACAGATGAGGTGGATAGAGTTCATTGAGGTTTACGATTTCTAGTTGTACTATCACCTGGGGAAGGCCAATGTTGTAGCTGATGCCCTTAGTAGGAAATCCATTAGTGATGTAGCTTGTATAGCCATCCGACAATGGGAAATGTTGGGTGCACTTGGTGAGTTTGATTTCCTATTGGGCAAATCTGTTGAGTCTGCAGCCTTGTTTTCTGTAGTTGCGCAGCCCACACTTGTGAATCAAGTGTTAGAGGCACAGAGAAGTGACCTTGAGGTAGAATCCCTCTGGGAGAAGATCTCCAGTGGGAAGGTTGAGAAGGGTTTGACTGTGTATCCCGACCTGAGTGTGAGGTACCGAGACCGTCTGTTTGTACCGGAGTCTTGCCGAGAGAAAGTACTCCGAGAGTTTCACCATTCACGCCTTGCGATGCATCCAGGAGGCACTAAGATGTATTGTGATCTGAGCCGCCAGTTTTGGTGGAGAGGGATGAAGAAGGATGCGGCAGTTTTTGTGTCTAAGTGCCTTACTTGTCAGCAAGTGAAGGCCGAGCATTAGAGGCCAGTGGGTTTGTTGCAACCCTTGCCTATTGCTGAGTGAAAGTGGAAGCATGTCACGATGGACTTCGTTGTAGGTCTTCCGAGGACTCAACGGGGTAGTGATGCTATTTGGGTGGTCGTAGACCGGTTGACTAAGTCAGCGTACTTTATTCCCATGCACGTGAGAGATTCGGTAGATCATCTTGCCGACTTGTATATTCAAGACATAGTGAGGTTGCAGGGGGTCCCAGTGTCGATCGTCTCAGATAGAGATCCACGTTTTACTGCTAGGTTATGGCAGAGTTTGCAGAGTGCCATGGGCACTAGGTTGACCTTTAGCACGGCTTATCATCCTCAGACTGATGAGCAGTCCGAGCGTACTATTCAGATCCTTGAGGATATGTTTCGAGGCTATGTCCTTGACTTTAGTGGGTCATGGGAGAGGCACTTGCCCTTGGTGGAGTTTGCCTACAACAACAGTTTCCAGTCGAGTATTGGTATGGCACCATTTGAGGCCTTGTATGGCCGACCATGTAGGTCTCCAGTGTGTTGGGGTGATGCACCTTCGTTGGGCCCGGAGTTGGTGCGGAAAACGACGGAGAAAGTTAAACTTATCCGTAAGAGGCTTGTTATAGCCCAGAGTCGCCAAAAGAGCTATGCCGACCGTAGGAGGAGGCCTTTGACATTTGAGGTGGGTGATCACGTCTTTCTGAAGATATTACCTAGGCGGGGTTTGATGAGGTTTGGAAAGAGTGGGAAGTTGTCCCCTCGGTTTATTGGCCCCTTTGAGATCCTTGAGCGGATTGGGGAGGTTGCATACCGTTTAGCTTTACCGCCACAGTTGTCCGGGGTGCATGACGTGTTTTATGTTAGTATGCTTCGAAAGTACGAGCCGGATACGTCACATGTATTGGATTGGACCGACTTAGAGGTAGATAAGGATGCCTCGTATGAGGAGAGGCCGGTACGGGTCTTGGATAGGCGGGACCAAGTCTTGCGAGGCAAGACGATTCCCTTGGTAAAAATTTTGTGGAAGCATCACAAAGTGGAAGAAGCCACTTGGGAACGTGAGTTGGAGGTCCGTGGGAATTACCCGGACTTGTTTGTTAATGTTTAACCATGTATTGGAAATTTTATGTCTTGATGACATCTAAAAACATTGCATATGTTTTGAGTTGTAAAACATTGTATATGTTTTGATTTATGAAAGTATTGTTGAATATGCCTTGAAAATGGACGTTTAAATTTAACATTGTATATGTTGAATATGTTGTAGAGATGCAAATATATCACTAACATTGAATATGTTATGAAATTGTGAATCATGTATATTGGGACTTGTTGAAATTCAAAGGAATGCATGTTGATAATGCATGTTGAAAGTTCTGTTGTAAGTTGCCTCTTGAAAAGAGTTGGAATGACCGGTAATGGGTCAAGTTATTGAATATTGAATTGTAATATTATTGAGAATTGAAAAATCATAATTTTGAAACTTATGTTGTTAATTTCGGGGACGAAATTCTTTAAGGGGGGAAGGTTATAGCGATCCCGATTTTCCTTTCATTGTTTGTTGTATTCTGGACTCGATTCCATGGACGTGTGTTGTGTCTTTATCGCATCTCCGTCCTTTAATTCTTTGTATTTGAGTTTGGGATGTGTTGGGCAGGTTTGAAACAGGTTGGTTGTGTTTAGAAACCAAGAGTGGATGCCTAGATTTTGGCCTCCACGCTTAAACGGGGCTTTTTACGCTCGAGCGGGCCCTTTTGCGTTTGCTCCTCCGCTCGAGCGGGCAGTTTGACGCTCGAGCATGATTGTTCAATCCTCAGTACTTTTCCTGCAGGACATCGGACGCTCGAGCGTCCACTTTCACGCTCGAGCAGGGACCTTCATCTGCAAACTTCTGGAAGTGTGCATTCAACGCTCGAGCGTCGCTTTTTACGCTCAAGCGGGAGTCTGTGTCTGACGCTCGAGCGGGGCGTTCCACGCTCGAGCGGGCTGTGTAGTATATCAATCCGTGGGAAGCCTTTTTTTTATCACTTTTTCCGCTCTCTCTCTCTCTCTCTCTCTAGCTTTTCAAAACCCAAACTTGAGAGCTTCTCACTCTAGACTACACCTTCTCTCTACGAAATCATCTAGTTTTGGTGATCTTCTACCCTAGTCCCCTTGTAAAATGTATAGAGCTTGGTGTGGGCTACGTTTTGATCCGAAAGTCTTTGGGTTTGGAGCATCTTTGAGTTTCTTCATCTTCTCCCTTGAGCTCCGAAACTTGAGGTAGGGATAACTACTCATATTTATGGTCTTTGACATAAACTTGTAGCCATTTTGATTTAATGTTGTAGTTGGGGAATTTTGGGTGTTAGGGTTTCAAAACTTGAAGTGTATAAAGAGGGGTTTTGTTCCTTTTGAACTATACATGTGTGTATGGGTCTTAAAATGAGGTTATTGATGTTTATTAATGATATTTGGACCTTTGGGTCAATGTTGAGAAAAATGGGAAAATGCCTTAGTTGGGTATAATTGGGTCATTTGAGTAATTAATGAAATTAATTATGGAAATATGAAATTGGTTGAGAAATAAGGAAATTGGAAAATTGTGAGATTTAATGATATAGTTGGGTTGATGAACCACTCACCTATAAAATTGTTGGTAATTTATCTATTGATGAATTTATTATCTGTTTAGAAATAATTGTTTTGGGCTATCGGTGGAGGATAGTCTTGATTGTTGTAGACACTGCATGATGATTAGGTGAATTAAAACTAATTAATTGAGTATGTCATTGAATATGACGGATGGAATAACACATTGAATATGTGTTTTGCTTGATCATTGTATATGATAAGTGTTTAAATACATTGTATATGTATGCTGTTTGGGAGGAGATAGGGGATATACTCCTAAACCGAATTTGGGAGGAGATAGGGGATGGACTCCAGTGATAATTAAGTTGGCTGGAGTGTCCAGGGTGAAAGTCCTGAAATCCTAATTGCGTTTGCATAACGTAGACGAATTGAAGTGTTGAAATGATGATAATATGAGTGGTAATCTCATTTGAAATCGAAGTATTGTTAACATGAGTTGTAGTCTCATTGTAAACTGTCTGGTTGAACAGAGAACCATAACCATGAATTGGTCTAGATAATGAAAAGGAAAGAATTGAATGTATTTGTGAACGAAGATGGGTTGTGAAAGGGATGTACGTTTGTTTATATGAGTTAAACATTTATCAAATGCTAATGTTTTAGTTATTGCTCATATTATGTTTAGCATATCTCTACTGGGCGTTGGCTCACCCTATATGGGACATCATTTTCAGGTTCAGATGATATGCCACCCCCAAGGACGTAGCTTCGGAGGCTTAGAGGCTGAAGATCTTTTGTTGTTATCTTTTTGGTGTTACATGTAAATTCAAGCTAAGGGCTTATTTTGTATAAAGAGTTAGAACTCTTCTTTTGTTGTAACTAAGTGTTAACTTGGAAAGTTGTAAGCACATAAGGCATTTACTTTTGATGTCAACATATAACACTTTTGTACTTAATACTCTGATAAATGGGAATATGCTTTATTCACTTATGTCGATGCATGTCAAGAATGTGGGGTTTATATGTATTATTTTGAGGGCGTTACATCTGGAATCAGGGATGTCCTCCTTGTCTCTGTAATAAACAAAATCAGTTTCTCTTTTTTTTTCGCACATCAATGGTGTGACTGGCAATTTGAGCTTGAAAATAATTTTATTTGATCGAATTTGAGAATGATTGAATTTTGAACTCTGAATTGGACATTGATCCATACTAACCTGAATAAAAAATGACTTAACGAAAGAAAAACAAAGCAAAACAATCCGAACACACTTATATACACTAACTGCTATTAAATACATTGACTGGTATAAATACACTGACTGGTATGAAATGAACACACTTATATACACTGACTGGTATGAATACCTTGACTGGTATAAATACACTGACTGGTATGAATACCCTAACAGGTATGAATACACTGACTGGTATAAATATACTGAATGGTTGACTTGAGCGGTAGAGAAGACAGAATCTTACTCGACTATGCTCCTAATTCATTGCCTTGACTCTTTTTTTCCTCTTGAATTTTTGTAAAATTGTTTTGATCAACATGAGAGATAGATTAGCATACTTATTCCATTTTCTGTTTTGTAATCATGTATGCTAAGCTATGAGCACTGAAAATTTTCCTTTTTTGAGTCCAAAGAATGGTCCAAGTTTTGCAAAAACATGGAATAATTTTCGAGAAAAATCAGTCAACTTCATTCAAAATAATCAAAATCTATTTTTGCAAATGACCACTACCCAACTAACATGGAATCAACCATCGGGGTGCATAGCCCCAACCAGATAATGGCGATAATCGAACCGAGTCGATCCAAACCGAATGAAGACGAGCGGAACTGAACTGAACCGAACCGAACCGAGCAAACGAAAATACATTAATCATACACGAATAGGACAACCAGGTCGACTAAAGATACACCAATGAAACATGGACGAAATCAATGAGTTAACAAAAATTATTAGGGCCAAACTTCATGATGAAGCTACCTACGTATCCTTAAGATAGGAATCAGGCCATCGTAGTTCCGGCTAAGGTTTACTCGGGTATTGGCACTCTCTTTTTACGCTCAAACTTTTGCCAAAACCGCCCTTTCAGGTTTTCAACCTTGCGAGCTTTTCATTTTTTTTCGTTTTTCTATATATATTTTTTCATTTTGTTCATTTCATTTTTTTTTTATTTCTTTTGAGTTTCTATTTTTTTTGTTTCTCTGTTCTAACTTTTTCCTGGGTCCCTTCCAAGTTTTCAGCTCAGCGAGCCTCTCAAGGGTTACTTTCATTTTAACTTGTCCATGTTGATTGGGTGTGAAATCTCTAGGCCATCTATAAGAACGACTGCTACACTTGACCAGTAGATATAATGATGTAGGGACTAGGCTAATTGAGTCTGAATTTGCCCCTAGTGTTGGCCCCTAGTGTAGTGGATAAGAACTCGACCGTCCTTTAATAATAAAATTCATTCTCTCAAATTCTGGGTTTTGCCTTTCTAGGCGGTCTTCATTAGGAAACGATTCAGTTTTAACTCTTTGATCACATCCAACCTTTTGCCCCTAGTTCAAGGGCTGCTTCAAATCTAAATCACATCCGACCTTCTTGCCCCTAGTTCAAGGGTTGCTTCCAATCTGAATCACAGGCCCTACATAGTTCTGGCTAAGGTTCACTCGGGTATTGACAGTCTCCTTTTACGCTCTAACTTTTGCCAAAGCTGCCCTTTTGAGTTTTCAACCTTGCGAGCTTTTCATTTTTTTCATTTTTCTATATATATATTTTTTTATTTTTTCATTTGTTTATTTATTTATTTTTTTTTGTGCTCTAACTTTTGCCTGAATCGCCCTTCCGGGTTTTCAGCCCAGCAAGGCTCTCAAGGGTGGTACCTTCTTGTCCCTAGTTCAAGGGCTATTTCCAATCTGAATCACATCCAACCTTAGTGCCCCTAGTTCAAGGGCTGTTTCCAATCTGAATCATATCATTGCCCCTAGTTCAAGGGCTGCCTCCATTTCGGCTATGTAAGCCTCACACTTTTGGTTGATCATTGAATATTTCGAATCACGGTTTGAAAGCTAAAGAGCTAAGGAGGTCAGACCTCAAGTCAAGAGGGATCCTATGCTGCATAATCAATTCCAGGCATGTCTTCGTAGGACCACGCAAAAATAATTTTTGAAATCTTTTCACAAAATAACTAATCACTCGTACTCTTACGAAGACAAGATAGGACCAATTTTGACCAAGCCAGGATCATTTTCAGTACCCACATTAACAGAAATGATTTTATTCATCAAAGGCTTAGCACACCTCTCTGCCTCTCAGTTGATCAAACTTTCCAAATCTCGAGGAAATTCTTCATCTTTGTTTTTTATAAGAGTTTTGGAAAAGTTTAGAAAAACTTTGGTCAATGCGATGATATAAAGGCACAGAGAAGTAGGCAGACTCTATGGCATTTTGTTTTCTTTTTGTTTATTAAAAAGAGACTATGACTCAGCAACGACGATAGACTTTTGACAACAGACTCAAAAGAAAATGACAAAGAAGACCTAGACAGGACAGAAATGTCTAGGTTAGCACTATCGAAATCAACAGACTCTGACTCACTAAAATGACTCGAGTCTGATCCCAACTCTACAAACCTGGTGAAATCAAACATAGACTCAATACTCAATTCAGAACTCAGAATAAAACCATTCTCAAATTGCCAGTCAACGTGTGAGGCATCCACAATATTAAAAATAAAGCTCGTGTAATCAACAGGTGGTCACTTCCCAATTACAGAAACAAAATGGAACTTCCAATTATGCCCCCACTAAAAACACACTGAACCCCACAAATTGAAATGCCTGAACCACTCATTCGAATTTGAGAACCCCTATATAGATCCAATACATTGCACATAACACATAGCAGGAAAGAGAACAAACACCCCTATGGAGGGTAAGGTTATCCTGTCCTATGCTTTTGAAATGATCTAGGGTTCACTATTCAGACAAGTGGTATCATACATCTTAGAAATGGAAGAGCATCATGTCCTAATTTTGAAAGGTACTATAGCTCACCATATGTACAAGGTTGGCTTTACTTTAGGGGTTAAAGTCAATGTGACATTACCAAAGAGTCCTTTGGGTCATAACCAATGAAGATCTTAGGAATTCAGAAAAGTCAACATTAGCCTCTCTTCAAAGTCTGAGAACTTTTAGATCTGAAAAGATTATAACACAAGACCTCCAAAGTAACGTAGAGATAGGTGTAGTGTCACAAAAAAGTGTGCATGTGCTCCTACCAGTATCTGTACAACACAGGAACTTTCAGTGTACCAATGCAGGCAATGCAATAAACATATAATTGAAAATAAAAGTCATATCATGGAGTTCGAGTCAAGGTTTCATAAGTCCCCAGCAGAGTCGCCAGAAACTGTAACATGCCCGGGGAGTACCCGTGCACGTTAAACAGTTCGCACTCCCGAGATCTCTTTGATCTAGTCTCACGAGTGAAATGTGAAACATAGATGAGAGTCCAGATTTGGCAACTTTTAGAAAATCCATTTTATTACAAAACTTTTTGCCATAAATGCACTCCGTCATCAGATCTCAGAGTCGCCGCCTAATATTTTTGGGAAATTAGGAAACCCATGACTTAGTGCCAAGGCCACTGTTCGTCGTAACCAAGGATGCTTGGCTCGGAACCTTAGGTATGAGAGGGGAAGGTCAATAATGAGCACCCCCGCTGACCCAATCAAAGATCGGCCTCTACTAAACCATGATATGACTTTTATTTTCTTTATATGCTCATGTTCTGATTATTTAATAAATCCTCAAAATTTGCTATGTGAAACATACAAGTATAGACTAGTTTGCTCAAATTGGAACACTTCGTTTTCATGTTTATTTTTCGAAAAGGGTTTAAATTTGCCACCTCAAATGGGCTTACAGTTTGTGAATTTGCCACCACAAAGTGGGCTTAAACGTACATTCATCAAATCATTCCAATTCAAGCAACAAGCCTTCATCCATAGGCATTCAAACAATTATATCAAGTAAGCAAATAGCCTCATGGTAGGATGCTAAACATAGTAAGAAAATCACACACAAATGGGATGCTAAAGCATAAAAACTCACAGATTGACCAATGTCCCGCGAAGAGCTACAAAATAAAGTTAGTAAAATATGCATGATCTTATATACAAATCCTAATGCAATTCACACATGAGATGCTTCTAAAAATCCGGCTTCTAATCATGATATGTGGAACATCGTAAAACATGCGATAGCGCACAAAACCATATAATAATCAATTAAATCACAAAGATGTAAATTTAGTCGGATCAAAATGCATGAACCATGTAGGCAAAGCATGGATATGCATGGCATGTCAGATACATATGTACAATTAGGGAAAGCGATTAAAGAATGGGATAGAAAGAAGCGGGGTGGGGGAATTATTACAACACTTTAAATATTACAGATCCGAGGGAGATGAATCACAAACACTCAAAATAAAAATGAAAGGTGTAAACCTTCGGCCATTCATCAACCAGCAAATGACCATTTGTCTTCCATCCAGCAGGCCTGCACACCTCGGCCCATGTACTCATCTTCAATAGAGGCTCCACCTTGTATGCAGCATCTTTCAATGTTTAAAGATTCTCCAATTTTAGCTTATACATTTTTATCTCTTGAGCCTGCTGCTTGTGAAGCTTCTCGATAACCTCGAGGGCTTTTGTGTACCTAGTAGCAAAGAAGATATCATCAAACTTCTTTTTCAATGTAGAAGGAAAGGCCAGTTGGCCTCGTCTTGATGCACAAATATAACATTTTCAAGGATGGCCTTCAAGACACCCATAAGAGCAACGATTTCACGATCCATGTCAGCACATCTATAGCTTAGGCAAACTTTCTCTCTTGTATGAGGATTAAGTGTCTGAAGCACATTCTCAGTTGCCTTGTACTTCATCTTGGATGCCTTCTGAGTCAGCTGAAATAACCTTATACAGACCACATCCTTTCCTGCTGCTGTCTTGAACTGGAGCTTTATCTGCCCCTTTGTTTCTATCTCACTTGTAACCTTGGGGGTTACGGATGAAGCTGTGACCAGAGCAGGCATTTGGAGGCAACTCGCCAGTGTAAGAGAGCATATAGATCCATCATTTCTTGTGGGTTGACAATCTTTAACGTTCAAGATACCCCTTGGCAAACCAGAAAAACCAAAGTTAGGTGAACTTCCAAGGTTGCCTTGTGCTAAGACCTACTGTTGTTGTGAGGAGATTGGTTGCGGATATTGCTGTAGTCCAGACTGTATTGGCAGTTGAATAGAAGACTGTGGATTCTGCTGAAGACGACGTGATGAGGCTGATTGCATCACCGAAAGCTGCATAACAGAAGATGCTACAATGACAGATTGCTGTGATGGTGATGAGATTGGATAGTGTACGGGGAGCAAATATTCCGCAGAGCCCGTACTCCTTTCGTCCAAGCTCCTTGCCGATCCGATCGACCTACGAACACAACGGCGGTGAGCCGCCCGGCGGTGTGTGGCTGGAAAACCCCTCTGACGGTCAAGTTAGCACACACTCAGGGATATATATATATAGAGAGAGAGAGAGAGTTAAGTGTTTAGGTTGTTCTTACGAAATAATGTTCCATCCCCAGCATGGGGGGCGCAGACACGCTTATATACTTTCTGCGCCCAAATCTGCTCCCATTAGTCTCTTGACACGTGGTGCTGCTCTCCCATCTGTCAGCACAAATCCTGCAATCACCACCTAACCAAACCGTCAGGCCATACTAGCGGAGCCCGGCGGACCGGTGGAACCACCTCGGCCTTTCACGACCGCGCCGCGCAGCGCACCCAAATGTTCCACTCGCCGAGCTCCAGAACGACCAAGCTCAACTGCATTCTGGCAAAGCTGAGTTCAAGATAGGTCCAGCCAGCAAACCGAAGGCCTTCCTGCCACGCTAAACGCATGACCCGTGGAATCCAGAATGGCAGGAAATCATCTCGGCTGAGCAACTCAAGTAGCTCGGCTTCCTCATAGACAAGCCTACGCAGCTCGGTCCCAACATGGTCCTGGGCACCGACCGAGCAAAACCTTATCTGGAAAGCCCAAGCTTTCACGGCCCAAACATGTTTGGCCCCTCATTTTGCCCGGCCTTTACCATGGCCCATTCCAGCTTATAAATCTCCCTCTCAGATAGGAATCGTGAAAGAGTGGCCCGTGGTTGGTCATGCATGGAGAGAGAGCTGTGTAGCCCCTCAGAGAGAGAGCCGAGAGCCCATGCGAGAGAGAGAGAGAGAGGTCAGCCAAGGAGACTAACGCCCTCCCTCTGTGTGTGTTGTCCCTGTGTGTTGCAGATGATCAACCAACAAAAACTAACAAGAAAAATGCGTCTGAGTGTGTCCTCTGTGTGTGTATTTGTTTTTTTGGCTTCCAATCAATGTTGTGTGTCCCTCCTCTCACTCTCTTTTTAAATTGAATTGAAGCCCAAACCCGAGAAGCCCAGAGACAGTTTTGTGGTCTTTTTCTTCACCTCATGGCTTTTAACCCCTCTAAAACCAATCTATCTGTGTGTGTATGTCTGTTTTTTTAGAGAGAGAGAAATTGGTTTTGCTGTGATCATCTCAGAGCAAGAGCCCATGCCCATGCCCATGCACCTGCACACCGAGAGAGAGAGAGAGAGAGAGAGAGAGAGAGAGAGAAAGAGAAGAGGTTGGTTTCTTGTATCTCTCCCCCCCTCCTGAAAATCTGTGTGTGTGTTCTGTGTGTATCAAGCTCTGTGTGTTTGCTCTGCGTGTGTGCATGGTGTGTGAGTGTGTGTATGTGTTCCATGCGAGAGAGAGAGAAGTCGAGACCCAGTTGTGGATCAAGAGAACCATTTTTGTATCGAGAGAGATAACCATCTTCGAGAGAGCCAGAGGTCGTGTGTGGTCTCTCGGTTTAAAGAGCGAATGTGGATGTCTGTTGTGCTGTGTATCGTGTATCAATGTGTGATCAGAGAATGAGTGAGGTGCCAAGAGAGAGAGATATGTGTGTGTCTCTTTTTTTTTTTTCAAATCTCCCTCCCAGAAGCTCTCTCTACTCTCTCCCTGTATTATTTTTTTTTTTTTTGGGTCACCTTTTCCTCTCTCTCTCTCTCCCTCTAGAACACCATCTGTCCGAAACCCACCCACTCACTCACTTGAAAAAGCCTGTGTTTGGTTATGTTCTGAAATCATGATTCAGCAGCATCACTCACGTATGATGTTTGGTAAGTGTTTTGTAATCACCTTTCGAAAACTCTGTAGAGCGCTCTGTCTCAGCCGCTGTTTTCAGAATTTTTTTTTTCAAAATTTTGCTTGACGAGTCGTCCGGCCGGTTGACCAGAATAGTAAATTTTTTTTTTTTTTTTGCAATTTGTATGTTAATTTTCATATAATCGAAAAAAACATTTTCTGAATTTTTTATGTGCCTTAAAATAATTTTGAGTTGTATGTTTAGTTATGAGTTGTAAATTTTTGTATCAAATATCAAATGTTACATCAACAATTCCTCACTCAAATCAAAACTCTTTTCAAAACTATTTTCAAAACTCTTTACCAAACAAATTTTCTATACTCAAATCATAATTCAAAACCCCACAAACTCAAAATACAACCCATACTCTAAAATCATAATTACAAAACACAACCAAACGCAACCATTTTTTACCACCTTTTCTTCTCTCTAGAACGTGTAGCACTGTGTGTATGTCCCCTCTCTAACTGTAATGGATGGAAAGATATATTAAAACAAACCCTCCACTATAGACCCCTCATCATCTTCTCTATATTATATTCCACCACCCATGTTCAAAAACATTATGATTATGACCATACCTCTTCTTTATTTTTGAAACTAATTATTCTCCACACTCATTTTTTTTTTTTTTTTTATTGTATCCTCCTGACCACAAACTCATCCTCACACATTTATCTAATCTTCTACCCAAAACACAACCCATCATCACAATGTCTCCATCACAAACCCCATTATCATGACCAAATATTCCATTTTTGTTTTTGTATTTTATTTTTATTATTTTCTATTTTTGTATTTTGTTTTTATTATTTTCTATTTTTCTATTTCTAAAATACACCACCTCAAAATATGTACACACACATAAAATTATAAAATACTACCAATTAATAATTTGGACAAAATAGGTAAGGTTTGGGATTAAAGCTTCAATCTGATTTTTCTGCTGAGAAATTCTTAAAATAGCATATTACAATTTTCATCATGGGGTGGTCAAAAGAAAGCACTCAAGTCTTAGGGCCGGTCAAAATGGGTTGTCTACAGATTGTTATTTGAATTGGAACGATTCAACGAATGTATGTTTTAAGCCCACTTCGTTGAGTGGCAAATCATGTTTTAAGCCCACTATGTTTGGTGGCAAATCCGCAAACTTTAAGTCCACTTGAGATGGCAAATTCAAACCATTTTCGCAAACAAACATGAGTTGAATTGTTTCAAATTGAGCAAACTAGTCTATACTTGCTTATGCGCATCACGTAATAAAGCTAGTTTAATAACCGAAACAAGAGCACATAATATTTATAAAAAATCATATCATGATTAGTAGAGGCCAATCTTTGATCGGGCGAGCGGGGGTGCTCAATCCTTGACCTTCCCCTCTTGTACCTAAGTTCCCGAGCCGAGGCAACTTTGATGATCACGGACACGTAGTCTTTGGCACGAGTCATGGGTTTCCTAAATTTTTCCAAAATAAAATATTTAGGTGGCGACTCTATATCGGGCAAAGCAGTCCAATTTTGGCATTTTTGATTCAAAATCAATTTTCCAAAACGATTTGCCGGATTTGGACTCTTTGGTGTTTATCAGTTTCACATTGCACTTGTGAGATTAGATTCAGAATCATGGGAGTCCGAACTGTAGGGCTTTCTTTTCGAGCTTCCGAAAGGGGGCATGAAAAAGTCAAGTTACAGGCCGCTCGAGCGGAGGACCAAAATTTACATAGCCCGCTCAAGCGCAAGAATGACCGCTCGAGCGAAGGAGCAAAAATCTAGGCAACAAGGTTTGGAAAAACAAGCAATCAACCTGTTTCAAATGCACAACTACAACTCGATAACCAAAATAGAGGGGAGACAAGAGAAAAAAGATATGAATCACCATTCAAAACCATACAGACCTGAGTCCGGAATACAACAAGTGATGGGTCAAAATCGGAATCGCTACAACCTTCCCCCTTTAAAGAATTTCGTCCCCAAAATTACAAACCAAATTCAAAATTAACATTAGACCATTCATAACAATGTTATTCTCACAAATTCAATACCACAACCCATTCCCCGGTCATCCATCCTAATCGACTCGATACACAAGTCCCAATCTAAAATGAAATTTATAATTTCCCAAAACATTTACAATGTTTAATCAAAGTTCGAGTTTTCAAAATTTACACAGCATATACAATGCATCCAAAAATAATACAACATCAGCAATATTCCATATTCTCAAAACATGTGCAACGTTTATATAAATCCATGTTTCCAAAATACCCATAACATATACAATGTCTTCACATTTCATTTACATAATGAAAATCTCAATATAAAATTTAAACATCCACGAGTAAGTCCGGATATTTCTCTCGGACTTCTAATTCACGTTCCTAAGTTGCTTCCTCAACTCCGTAATGTTTGCATAATATCTTAACCAAGGGAATAGTATTGCCTCACAAAACTTGATCTCATTTATCCAAGACTCTCACCGGTCTCTCCTCGTACAAGGCATCCTCATCTACCTCTAAGTCGGTCTAATCCAACACGTGCGATGGATTCGGCTCATACTTTCGAAGCATACTAATATGAAATACGTCATGGATCCTGGAAAGTTGTGGCGGTAACGCCAAATAGTAAGCGACCTCCCAATCCGCGTTCAAGGATCTCAAAAGGACCAATAAACCGAGAGGACAACTTCCCACTCTTCCCAAATCTCATCAAATCCTGCCTAGGTGATAGTTTCAGGAACACATGGTCTCCCATCTCAAAAGACAAGGGTCTTCTCCTATGGTCGGCATAACTTTTCTAGCGACTCTGAGCCGTAACCAACCTCTTACGAATAAGTGCCACCTTCTCCGTTGTTTCTTGAACCAAGTCTGGACCTAACAAAGGTGCATCACCCACCTCGGCCCAACACACCGGAGATCTACACGGTCGGCCATACAAGGCCTTAAATGGTGCCATGCCAATATTCGATTGGAAACTATTATTATAGGACAAGTGCCTCTCCCACGACCCCTTAAAATCAAGGACACAACCTCAAAGCATATCCTCAACGATGTGGATGGTACACTAAGATTGCCCGTCAGTCTGAGGGTGATACGCAGTACTAAAGGTTAATTTAGTGCCCAAGGCACTCTACAAGCTCTGTCACAACCGAGCTATAAAACGTGGATCTCTATCCGAAACAATCTTTACAGGGACTCCGTACAACCTCACTATGTCCCTAATGTACAGGTCGGCTAGATAGTCTACCGAATCGTTCATACGCATAGCTATAAAGTGCACCGACTTGGTCAACTGGTCAACTACCACCCAAATAGCATCACTACCCCGTTGAGTCCTCGGAAGGCCTATAACAAAATCCATCATGACATGCTCCCACTTCTACTCGGCTATAGGCAAGGGTTGCAACAAACCTGCTGGCCTCTGATGCTCGGCCTTCACTTGCTGACAAGTAAGGCACTTCAATACAAACACGGCTACATCCTTCTTCATACCACTCCACCAAAACTGGCAACTAAGGTCGTGATACATCTTTGTGCCTCCCGGATGCACCGCAAGGCGAGAATGGTGAAACTCTCGAAGTACTTCCTCTCGGTAAGACTCCGGCACGAACAAACGGTCACGGTATCTCACACTCTGGTCGGGACACACATTCAAACCTTTCTCTACCTTCCCATTGGAGATCTTCTCCCAGAGAGATTCCACCTCAAGGTCACCCCTCTGCGCTTCTAATACTTGGTTCACAAGTGTAAGTTGAGCAACCACTGAAAACAAAACTGTAGACTCAATAGACTCACCCAGGTGCAAGTCAAACTCATTAAGAGTACCCAACATCTCCCATTCTCGGATAACGATACAAGCTACACTGCTAATTGATTTCCTACTCAAGGTGTCGGCCACAACATTGGCCTTTCCCGAATGATAATACAACTCAAAATCATAGTCCTCTATGAATTCCATCCACCTCCTCTGTCTCAAGTTCAAGTCTTTCTGTGTAAACAGATATTTCAGACTCTTGTGGTCGAAAAACACCTCAAATTTCTCCCCATACAGATTGTGCCTCCAAATCTTCAAGGCAAAAATCACCGCTGCTAACTCTAGGTCATGGGTAGGGTAATTCCTCTCATGTGTTTTCAACTGTTGTGAGCCATAGGCCACTACATTCCCTTCTTATATTAATACACAACCCAAACCTTCCCATAAAGTATCACAATATACCGAATAGCCCAAATCCCACTCTAGAATGATTAAGATTAGAGCAGTGGTAAGTCTAACCTTAAACTCTTGGAACGACTTCTCACAAGTCTCACTCCACACAAATCTGATTCCTTTCCTTCTCAACCTAGTCAAAGGTGAGGCTAGTCTAGAGAAATCTTTCACAAACCTCCGATAATACCTAGCCAACTCCAGGAAGCTACGGATCTCAAAAGCATTCTTAGGTTGTGCCTAATCCTGCACTGCTTCTATTTTGGATGAACCTACAGTCACCCCTTCTCCAGATACCACATGGCCTAAGAATTTAACCTCCTTTAGCCAGAACTCACACTTCCCAAATTTAGCATACACCTTATGGGCTCTAAGCAATTCAAGCCCCACTGGCAAGTGTTCCTCGTGTTTCTCCTCAGAGGGTGAATAAATCAAAATATCATCCACGAAAAAGACCACAAAACAGTCTAGAAACTCTCGGAAGATCCGGTTCATCAAATCTATAAATACAGCCGGTGCATTGGTCAGCCCAAAAGGCATCACTAGGAACTCATAATGGCCATACCGCGTACGGAATGCCGTCTTCGAAATATCCTCCTCCCTTACCCTCAACTGATGATAACCAGACCTCAGGTCTATCATAGAGAAACAACAAGACCCTTTCAACTGATCAAATAGATCATCTATATGAGGCATTGGATACTTATTCTTAACAGTAACTCGATTGGCTTCATCTTTCTTTTTAGTAAAAAGAGCCAGCGCTCCCCAAGGTGATGTACTAGGGCGGATAAAACTCTTATCTAACAATTCCTATAGTTGAATCTTCAACTCACTCAACTTAGCAGGTGCAAACCGATACGGTGCCATAGAAATTGGTGCCGTGTCAGGCACTAAATCAATAGAGAACTCGATATCTCAGTGAGGTGGTAAACTAGTATGATCCTTGGGAAAGACATCTGGGTATTCACAAACCACCCTTGGTAACTCAACTCGGATTTCATCACACACACTACTCATGAAGCTAGCAAGAAGACAACTAAGTTCGCTCCGCCCATGCGGATCATATACCGGTGGTAAGACTCTATCCACTCGGTCCCCTAAAGAAATAAATGCAATCACCACTCAAGGTACATACAGTAACCCTCTGACGGTAGCAATCTATAACAGCCCGGTATGACGATAACCAGTCCATACCCAAAATAACATCAAAACTAGACATGTCAAGCAATACAAATGCAAAAGGTAATCAACGACTGACAAACTCGATGTCACAACCCCGACATCCTTGTTTTATGATAACCTCACAACCAATAAATGACTCTACACAAATAAGAGATGCTTATTGTGCCAACTCTAACCCCAAAACCGATGCAAATACAGATGAGATAAATGAGTGGGATGAACTCGTATCAATCAACACATTAGCAACTGAATTTCAAAACAAGAAGGTAACTTTCACTACCGAAGGTGTTAGTGCAAGATCAGGCGCGGTAACAGCATACACACGCCCCGTAGGCCTCTACTCAACCTGGTCACCCCTCGGATTATAAGTCTGATGCACTGATTGAGCCCAAGAGGCTCCCTGATTAGCCCTCGAGGCCTGTGTTGACTGTGCTAACTAGTGACTCTGAGTCTGCCTCGAACCAGACACACCAGATGTGCCACCCAACTGAGGGCAAAATCTCTTCAGGTGCCCCGCCTACCCACACTGATAACAAGTGGGCAGATGCCCTCTACCCTGACTCTAGCCCTAAGAACGAGCCAAAGACAGTGCAGACCGCTGCTCTTCTCCTTTCTACAGGCAAGCTGGAGACTTGTGGCCCAACTGACTATATTTGAAATAGGTTACATCCCCTTGACCATCTCTTGTAGCACTCTGTGCTTCTTATTACAATGGAACTATATTTGACCCTTTGATGACCTTGATTGAGAACCTTCTTAGTTGTTATTTGAGCCTTGGTTAAGGTGTTACCATAGTGGTTAGGTGAGATTGAATCAAAAACTCCAAATTTGAATAAATGTTATTGAGTAGTTTTCACTCTTTCATCATTTTCTCTCTCCATACTTTGAATCTTGATGTGAGGCAAGAACCATTGGAAAGCTTACTTCCGGGGCTTAAATTTGGACACAAGAACTACCCTAAATGGAGTCCGGATGAGAGAGTTATACCTGTTTGAATTTTGCGTTTATGTGCTTGAAGCATACTCGCTCGAGGGAGCTTTTCTTCACTCAAGCGAACTGTGCGAGTTTCAGAAATTCTGAGAGTTTCTTTTGTACGCTCGAGCCAAGCTTCCTTCGCTCGAGCAACCACGTCGCTAACGGATATTATAAAGTGACTTTTTGACCCTAAAACTCTATTTTGTTCTCCCTCTCTTCTCCTCATATCCTCCAAAACGAAACCCTAACCTTCCAAACTCTTGATTTCTCTTCTATTTACCCAAGATTCATCCCAAATCTTTCAAGAATGTTAAAGAGCAAGCACAGATCAAGACTTCTACAGATTGTTTTGTGATTTCATTGGAATTTCAAGTTGGGTCTTCATCTTTAGCTTCAAATCTTGAGTTTCAAATCTTGAGGTAGGGATTTCCTTCTTCCTTTTCAATACCACATCTATAGATAGATATGCGGTAGATTTGTATTGCATAAAAATCATATCCATTATGGATTTCTTTGAAAGTCATGAAAGGGAACCTAGGGTTTGTTGTTTGGGAATGAGAATATTAAATTGATTGTTGTTTGGGTTAATTGGGGAGTAATCTAGCATGTTTATGTTGAAAGAAGAAAAATCTCTAATATAATGTTTTGACTTGGTGAATTAAAAATGGGTAAAGTTGAATAATGTTTGTAAATTGTTATTATGGGTTGTGTAAATGTGTTAATAGTTAAAAGGGAGAATTAACTATGACATTGGAATTATTTTGGATTGAACATCTTAAATTGAGTTGGGTTATGGCTTTGATATCCATGGAATTAGTTTTGTGAAATGAAAAGAATGGATTGGGATAAAGAAGGAGTATGTTAACTTGGAAAATAAGAGAATTGATTTTTGAAATGAAAGAATGAAATGATAACACTATGTGAATTTTAGAAATTAACTTGAGGTTGGATTTAAAATCTCATGAGAATTGAATTATTATAATACGTGTGTTGAATACATACATTTGGAAGTTTTGTCCTTACTTATCTTATTATTGTTGTTGTTGGATTTAAAATCTCGTGAGAGTTGAATTATTATAATACGTGTGTTGAATACATACATTTAGAGGTTTTGTCATTGGTCATCGGGGAGGATGACATTGTTGTGTTGAATTGTTGTGTATGCATTGCACTTGTGTTGGTTGTAATTGGTTGAATAGTTTATATGTATGCATTACACTTGTTGGTTGTACTTTGTCATGTTGTAATGATTGGTAACGTATACTGCGCTGAGAATGAGAGGTACTATTACCTTCCAGCTAGCGCCTGGAGAATTGGCCATGCTGAGAATGAGAGGTACCAGTACCTTCCAGCTAGTCCCTGGAGAACTTGGCAATGGTATCATTACCTTCCAGTCGGTGTCTGGTAAATTGGCATTTCATTGTGGAAAGGTGTATCCTTGGCTTACCGTGCTTAAGATAGGTAGAACAAAACTTATTTATCATTATTGTCTCAGTGTATCTAGGTATGTTATGGGTTATGATGGTTATAGTTTTGGAAGGCCGAGTTGCCTCATTTGTTGATTAGATACTTGTTGGTTGCTTGTTGTTTCCTTTTGTACTAAAGGTATGCATGTATAGATATGAATGTGTTGGAAACGGACGTAAATACTATATTGAGATTGTGAATAATATGAAGGATATTGAATACTTGTGAACATGTTTTGAAAAGGCAAATCAGGAGCAAGTCCGGAAAATGAGAGAAAACGTAATGGGCTTAGTGAAATTGTTTTCTAGAATTTGTTATTGTCTTATGAATTTTGGAAAATGGTAACAAGAAGAAAGAAAAGTAAATTGCTTACACTATTGAATGAAATGAATGATTTTGAGAAAAATTCTTATATACATATATTTCTGTATAAACCGTCACATTATTATTATAGTATGAGACTAAGCATTCAATCATAGCTATCTGTAAGTTGTTATTGTCTAGGATCATGTTGAGATCCCTACTGGACTTTATGTTCATCCCACATTGAGAATCCTTTTTCAGGTGAATGACGAGAAGTGTTTCAAGGTCATGGATCTTCTTTACTTGTTGGCCATGGGGCCTTTTTGTGGACTCGCCTTTTTCCGCGCCCCACCTTTCGGAAAGGGTTTGAAAAGAAGGCCTCACAGTTCGGACTCCCGCGATTCTGAATCTCGTCTCACAAGTGCAATGTGAAACTGATAATCACCAAAGAGTCCAATCCGGCAAATCATTTTGGAAAATCGATTTTAAATCAAATAATGCCAAAATTGGACTGCTTTGCCAGATTACAGAGTCGCCACCTAAATATTTTATTTTGGAGAAATTTAGGAAACCCTGACTCATGCCAAAGGCCAAGTGTCCGTCATCACCAAAGTTGCCTCGGCTCGGGAACTTGGGTATGAGAGGGAAGGTCCTGAAATGAGCACCCCCGCTTACCCGATCAAAGGATGGGCCTCTACTAATCATGATATGATGTTTTATAGACATTATGTGTTCTTATTCCGGTTATTAATCTAACCTTACTATGTGATGCTCACACAAGCAAGTATAGACTAGTCGCAAGACTTGGAACAATTCAACTCATGTTTGTTTTGAAAATGGTTTGAATTTGCCACCCTCAAGTGGGCTTAAAGATGCAGATTTGCCACTAAACATAGTGGGCTTAAACATGATTCGCCATAACAAAGTGGGCTTAAAAGTCACATTCGTTGAATCGTTCCAATTCAAACAACAAGCCTTCATCCGCAGGCATTCATTCAGTTTAGCAAGTAAGCACATAGGCTCATGGCAAGCATGCAAAACATGGCAATATGGCAATCGCACTTATGCAAGTATGCTAAAGCATAAAACTCACCGAGTACTCCAAGCCAAAACAAAAGCTAATTAGAAAGATGCATGATCCTAACTATAAAAGATGCCTAATAAACACATGCAATATGAAATTAATAGGCTCGACTACTAATATGGCATATGAAATAATTTGAACAACATGCGATTAAACATGTATTCAAAGAAGATATTGAAATAAAAATGCAATTTGAATGATGCGCCGAGCCTCGGTGCATGCAATACAAATGAATGGATGCAATCAGGCAAGCATAAGGTATGCTAATTGAAACATGTCCCTAATCTAACCATCAAAAGTGATTAAATAAAAGGGAGAAAGACGTGGGGTTGGAAGACATGCATACACGCACGCACGCACACTTATTACAACATTATGCCCTCACGAAGGAGGGTCCGAATGAATAAGCTAACTAGCTATGCTAATTAAGCTAAGCTATTACAACGCGAAACTAATTAACTATTTTAGTTAACTAATTATTACAAACCAAATTGAATAACTAGCTATGCTAAGCTAATTAAATATTACAAATTTGATTAACTAGTTACTCTAACTAATTAAGTACAATACTTGAATTGAATAATTAGCTACGTTAACTAATTAAGGCAATTAAATGGCCTCGAGGGCGAGGGACACATGCATACTTGGTTGGCTTCCCCTCGAAAATCCACTGCCTTGCCATCGGACACCTCTGTTTGCACTTGCCTGAACACCAACAGTGCTGCCAACTTCCAAAACACCTCTGTTGCAACTCAAGAACACACTTGTGCAAAATTTCACTTATGGCTGGTCGGCTACCAATGGTGGCCGTCGACTACCATTGGTGGCCGGTCGGCTACTACTGGCGGCCGTCGGCCACTACTGGTGGCCCGTCGGCCACCCTTCCACTGAACTTCCTTGTTTACTGCAACAGAGAGCAAACATAGGCAAAGCAGTGTATTCTCAAGGAGTGTATGTACTGTTACCCTCCTTATCATTGCACAAGCTCAAAGGAGTGTAGCTCTTGGCCCTCAAACCATCAACCAAGCATTTTCCATGCATGATGGCCAAAGAACCAAGCTTGTACAAGCTTAATGAGTGCAAAACAAGACTCAACAAAACCATTACCCTATCATGCATGATCAAGGGTGATGGTGACCAAGGAAAGTGACACGTTTCATCACTGTGAGTATGAAACGTCCCATTTTCCTCGTGTTCGAATTAACGTCCGATCCAAACACATGCAATGCAACATGAAAGATGCTTATCTTGCCTCTTTTACTTTGTTCATTTTGTTTACACATTTTAACTTACCAATCCATTCTTTAATTGATTAGTCCAAAAGGTGAGTGTCCTCTAATGGAAAGAGGGCTGAAACCACAAGTACCTTGAGCATGAAAGAGACCTCATGCTGTTGGTAGTGAACTCCCGAAGGAATTAAACCATTAGGTATGAGGGTCTCTATTTCACACTCAAGCCAACAAGAGGTTCAAATCCACTCTCAAAATAAATGAAAAAGTGAAGAATAGAGGGAGATTGAAGAGATTTCAATGCTGAGATGGAGTGCAAAATACACCAAAACATGCAAGCAACTTATGCAATTCATGCTTAAAAGCCTAAAACACTAAGCTATTGAAGGAAATTGCTCTACAACCATGCAATACAAGCCTCAAAGGGCTAAACCAGCCCCAAACAGAGCTAAGACAAGTCAAAATATCGCTTAAGACATTCTGAAATTAAGCTAACACAAGCTAGAATAATAGGCAAAAACATGAAGCATGCTAGACTAGTAAGCAAGACACAAGGAGGAGGAGGCTACCTCCTCCATTTTTGGACTTCAAAACATGTTTTTATCCACTGAAATAACTCTGAAAAATAATGTTTAAAAGCTTGGAAAAAGATAGCAAAAGGGTGGGAAACACAAGGGCAAAGGCCTCCAAAACAAGGTACAAAGAAGGACAATTAACCCCTCAACCTTTAATGGCCTTAGGACCCAAGCTTTAGCACAAAAACATAGACTTTTTATAGCCCAAAATCAGTTGGAAAACATGCTGGAATGAAGACAAGAGTAGCTAAAACAACAAGCTACAACATGGGGTTGCACTACAACTATGCAAAAGACTACTCATACAACACAAACAGCCCCAAACAGAGCTAAGGTAGCTCAAATCAAAGGCAAAAACATGTTGGAAATAAACTAAGTTAAGCTACAAAAACATGCTAACATATGAAGCTACTAGGAACTCAAACAAGACACAAGGAGGGGAGGCTATCCCCTCCAATTTTGGACTTCAAAAGAAAGTTTTTACCACTGAAAAACCTTTGAATTTCAATGGTTTAAAGGCCCAAAAATTTTGATTTTAAGGTGAGGAAAGATGGCACAAAAGCCTTAACAACAAAGGAGTGAGAAGGGTGAACCACCCCTAACTTGAAATGGCCTTAAACCAACACTTTTAACCCACAAAAGCAGAGGTTTTTTTTAGTTCAAAACCACCCCAAAAACAGTACAAAGAGATGGCAAAAACAAGTATGAAAAACAAGATTAAAGGGTAAAGGTTATACCTTTTGAAGCCAAGCACGCTTTAGGCACAAATGAGGCACCAAACCAAGCTCAATCCTCCTCTAGAGCTCAAACAAGGCTCCAAGTAATATCAGCCCAAAGGTAAGCAACTTTGGTTAAGGGTTGATAGGCAAACTAGAAGTGTATCTCTACTTGTATGCACAAAGGTTCAAGAAAGAGAAATCTAGAGAGAGAGAATTGTAGAGAGAGAGGATTGTAGAGAGAGAGGCTCCTAAATCTTTCTAACCTTCTAAACAATAGAGAATGGCCTCTATCTATAGAAATACAAGAGCCTTGGTTGAAAATATCTGAATTAGAGACAGATGGAGCAGTGTGATCCAGTTGGAGGAAAATATCTGCAAAATCTGAGCTTTCTGGACACTTGTGGCCCACCGGCCACCATTGGTGGGCAAGCAGCCACCATTGGTGGCCGACAAAGGTTACTCCTGGCCGACATATGGCCAGAAAACTCCATTTGTGGCCGACACATGGCCGACAAGCTTCATTGGTGGCTGGAAAGCAAAAACTGGTTTCTGGTCCCAACTTCAAACAAGCATATCTCCTTCATCTGGACTCCTTTACAAGTCATTCTTGAGTCTAAATTATAGCCCTGGAAGTCTTCTTTCCAATGGTGCAACCTCAAATCAAAATTCCAAGTGTACACAAAGATATGCTCCTTTTAGTGAAGACTGCTCGTTTCCAGCTCAATCGGATTGATGCCTAACTTCAACCAGCCATATCTCCCTCATCCAAACTCGGCTTTAGGAGATTTGTGAGTGTAAAATGAAGCCCCAGAAGTCCAATTTCCAATGGTGGTGGCATCACAACTTAAGTCCAAGTGTACAAAAGGATAGACCTGATTTAGTGAAGGCTGCCCAGTTCTCTCTTGACGGTTCATGACCAACTTCTTCCCCAACTTGGTTTCTTCTCTCCCCTCTTATTTTCTTCAACTCCAAACCTCTAAATAAGGTGTTTTGAAAGATTTTTCAAAAATTTCACCTCTCTTTCATGCATTTCCACTTTGTCTTTGCTTGGTTTACCGAAAAATATAATATTTAACGAAATGCGAACCTCGAAACATCGTAGAAACTTTTTCAAAAATATTTTGAAAGAGAGGGTTTTAAGGTCTAAAATCATTTTGGTCAAAAGGCTTTGGTCCAAAAAGGGGTTATGGGTTGGGATTTGACGCTCTCCTTGCCGAAGAAATCGAACCTTTGCACAAGATAGCCTGCACCATCGAGTAAGCAATCAGTGGCGCCCAAGTCTTATGGGCAGTGAAAAATGGGGTGTCTACACTTTTATTTGTGGGCGCAATGCCATTGATGTAAAAGGGTTAAACCCTTTCTCTTAGTTTAAAAGATGTAAGCCTACGGGCAATTTATTTAAATACAACTCTTGTTGCATTCATATTATATTCAGATGAGAGAATCTTTATTCATGTGTTCTTGTAAATATAAAGAGTTTTCATATGTTATCTCTGAAATTGAATATATAATAATGGTTTGGTAATGGAATTTTGAGTAATAAAAAGCGGGGCGTTACAACTTGATATCAGAGTGAGCCGAATTTGAATACTTTGGGCTCGTGGGAGGTGGTTTTTACCACAATGGGTTTGCTACGTGTGGTGAGGACGTTGCATATAGTTAGCATAAATGTTAGGACTTGTATGTTGCATTTATATGAGCATGGGATTATGTTTCTTGGATAGTACTTGTAGCCGGTGAACTTGTTTTGAGGTCTTATTAGAAACACGCCTGATCAATGTGGTTTCTAATAGGAATTCCTTGAGAGTTCTGGGATGAGTGGCTATCTTTGTGGACTTAATTCGATTATGTGTTTAGGTGTTTAGATGTTTATATGTAATAGAAATGTATGTTTTGGTGCTAAGCGTGTCTTGTAACTTGAGGGTGTTGAGTGTGTGCCTCGGGGAAGGCTGTTGTGTTGTGTACTAAGCTTGGTTTTGTTTTTGGGTTTTATAGGATGTCTACACGAGGGAATAGAGGACGAATGGGCAGTAGGAGTGCCGGTAGGGGCACAACCATTGCTTTAGCATCTGGCTTTGTAGCATCGGCTGTCGGCGAGGAAGTTGCACGTGAGATTATAAGAGCAATACATGATGCTCTAGCTCGCAATGAGGGTGACAACGGGCATACCCTCAAGCTTACTAAGGAGCTTCTTCACTCCAATCCACCAGAGTTTTTGGGGAAGGCTAAACCGTTGGAGGCAGAGTTAGTTAGAACAGATTACCAAGACTCTTGATATGCTCAGAGTCGAGGACGAGGGGTTAAGGATTTCTTTGGCGACTTTCCAATTGAAGGGAGATGCGGGTTATTGGTGGAAGTATGCTAAGAATATCGTAGGTAACATGTGGGTTGCTTTTACCAAGGCCTTTTTGGCCAAGTATTTCCCTCCTTCTGCTCGAGAAAGGTTGAGGGAACAGTTTATTGAGTTGCGTCAGGATGCTACTCCTGTGGCACAGTTTGAGATGCGATTTACTAGTTTGTCAAGGTTTGCTCCAGAGTTGGTGGCAACAGAGGACCGTCGTTGTTATGAGTTTGAGAGGCAGTTGTGTAATGATATCCGGGAGAAAGTAACTGGCTCCTTATGGAAGAATTACTATGCTCTATTTGAGGCAGGGGCCCATGTAGAGGCCATGGTTATGTGTGTTGGTCGGGTTATGGAGGAGGCCATCTCGACAACTCCTACGGTTCATAAGCACTCTAGGCTTAGTAAGAGGTGAAGGCGAGCACATGTTCAGTCCTAGGCTCAATCCTTATCTTCGTTAGGGGTTTCGAACTCTTCTATTGGGAGGTCTAGAGAGGTTCACGTTTCAGGCCAATCTCAGAGTAGGGAGTCTGGTGTTTGTTTTGATTGTGGTCAGCTGGGCCATGTTAGACGTTTATGCCTTTTGCGTATGAATTCTTCGAGTGTTTCGGAACCTAGTCAAACTCAGTCTTATCAGTCCAGTCAGGGGCGGTATCGATACCAGAAACGGGAAGGCCAAGCTTCAAGAGCCTCGTGAGGGTCGACTTATCAACTAACACAGTAGTATTACCTTGGAGAGGGGCTTTTGTATTGGAGGCCGGTGATTTAATATGTGATTCTTTTTGTTGTTAACCAATGTACTGTTGGATGCTAAGACATCATGATTATGTATTGTATATATATTGTTGTTTGTTTATCCTCATGTATTGGGGGCACACAGTGAATCTCGAACTCTCTTTTATGTATATGTAGTGAGAAGTTGTTAATGGGATCGATGATCCTAGTGTTGTTGTATGTTTGGTATTAAATTATGAGATAGTTATATGATGGCCTGTGAGCCTTGTTCAATTTGGAAGTTGTTTGTTAAGAATGGGGAATCCGTGGGTTACTATGATTGGTGTGGTGGTATCGTAGGGGTCGAGTTATAAGGCTTTGGTTGTGTTGAGTTTAAGGGAATACGAGGCTTTAGAGTTTTGTGGTATTGGCGAAGTTATGTGAGAATGTCTGAGGGAGTGTGAGATTTGTATCTCGGTTAGTGAGAATGGTACTGGTGTATTGTTTAGTGTTTTGGGTTTTGTTGGTTAGTGAGTTCGTTGTGATTCTATCAATCATGAATAGGGGTAGTGTTTGTGTTATGATTTGTTATAAGTTGGCAATTATGTGTGGGTGAAATGGGTTGGTGGTGCTATTAGATATTGGGTGGAGTTTATGAGTAGGAGGAGAATTTTGTGAGTAGATGCTAGAAGTATTCCTTGGAAGGAAGAACGGTTTGTGTTCTCGGGTTATGAGGGTAGCGTTGGTCGAAATTGTTTTATGTATTAGGGATTGTGTGATTGCCATTGACCATGTCGGTCTTGTGTTTGAGATGTAAGGGCATGCTTACTATGTAGGCATAGGGGTGATGATTTCCTTAGGAACAATGATGGTATGGTTTGATCTTGAGGAATCCGGTGAGATTCAAAAATATGAGGTTTGTGCGTGGAACTCCATTTTTGGAGTAAATGGTGTTCAACACATCAATGTTTGGTTTATCGAGTGTAAAGGTTTATCAAGTTGATTAGTCAGCTTGTTAATATCGGGTTTTGGTTGACAAGTAGTCACCTTGAGGAAAGCTTGGGCTTGTGTATAAAGGTTGATAAGTTATGGTTGCCTTGGAATGATTTTGCGAGCTTTGAGTCTCGTGTATGTGGTCAGGAAGCTTGTGTGAGACTTGTTTTGGATTAGTGGAAAGCCCCAGGTTGGGGTAACGTGTTGTGGATTCTTCGTTTGCGTATGTATTTGGCTCGTGTAGCTGATAATTTATGATAATGATTATAACGGAATGAAATTGCAAAATCATGGATTTTCTTGTGCCTTATCGTGTTGATAGCACAGTTGTTATTTCTATTAACTGTTATTACAGAAATGTTACGTTTTATGTTGGTTGTGGCATCACCATATGAGTGATGGGTATTGTTGGGTGACGGTAGAAGTTCACCGATTATTATATTGGAAAGGAATTGGAAAATGAATTTTTCCTAGTGTTATGGCCTTCTAATGGCTTTGTTAAAACAGAAATGTTGAGGATTTGATTTAATTTAAATGGTATGAGGAATTTCAATGAGTAGTCTTTGGCAATTAAATTATGGATGGTTATGTGTTATGGGTAACACCTTGTTTATGAAAAATGTTTACAAAACTTTTGAGTTTTACATGGAAAATGTAGAAGTATATTTTAATTATGAATGGTGAAAATTTGAGTATCTTTTGAGAAATGTTTCATATACAAGAGAATGATTTTTTTTTAAAAAAAAAGTTTTGCTATGGTTTGTTTTACTTGGGATGATGAATGTTGAGTAGTGACTTAGCTTGGATCACTAGTTGTGTGTTTAGGTGTTTTGTTTTGAGGAGGGTTTGGTATTGTTGGAGCTTATCGTGCCAGAGCATTGTCTTTTGGGACATGTTTTCCTGGTAAGTCCTCTTCTTTTGTGAGAATTAACTGAAGGTTTGTTGTGAGGGTAGTTATCTTTTCCTAAGTGCTCGGGTGTTGAGTGCTCTGTGGTCAGTTTGCCTTGTGTTTTGGTGTATTATTAATTTTGGGGACGAAATTTTCTAAGGTGGGGAGGTTGTAGCACTTTGTGCTTCCTATTATAATAGAACTATATTTGACCCTTTGATTACTGAGAGGGTAATTTGTGAACAAATTGGGCTGAGCTAGGAAAAGTCTTTTTTGGAAGTTAGGCCGTGCAATGGGCCAAGATAAAAGATGATGTAGCTCGATCATGGGCTAAGAAGACACTAGGTCGGCCAGAGATGGGTTGCTAGGGCCTGGACCTAGCTATCTGAAGGTAGTCTTTTATCGGACCGAGATGTTGTCAATGGAGAGGGTCGAGCCATGTGTAGCTTGGCAAGGTGCAATTCAGTAAGTCGGCTTCCGGTCACACGGCCCGAATGACAGGGGACCGAGATAAGGCAGCTAGGTCAGGAATGTATATCCTAGCATAAGGGAGTGGTCATCTCACTTGGCTTGCAGTGATGAGGGTGTTTTAAAGATAAGCATTATCTTTGGGTATGAGACTCCTAGGAGGACTCTGCTGAGTAGAGTAGAGTCCTACTAGGATTGTGCAAACCATCTCACTTGGTTGGTAGTGAGTAGAGTGTTATCAGGATAGACACTCTTCACTGGGAGTGTGATTCCTAGGAAGACTCTTATAAGGAGAGTTAGAATTCTACTAGGATTATGCCAAGCAAAATCTATAAAAGCTTATAGCAGGACCTATGTACAGGTATCACAATTTTTACTCTCAAATACACAGAGCTTTTGTGTCTATTGTCTATTGGCTGACTTAGGCATTGGAGAGGTTTCCGGCACACACCCGCCGGCTAGCTCACGTTTATGTTTTCAGGTAGTAAAGTGACGACGTTTGGAGGAGTGCAAACTTGATCAACAGAATTATATGAGAAGATTATTTGTGCTCGTACAATTACATTGATTAAGAACCTTCTTAGTTGTTATTTGAGCCTTGGTTAAGGTGTTACCATAGTGGTTGGGTGAGATTGAATCAAAAACTCCAAATTTGAATAAATGTTAGTGAGTAGTTTTCACTCTTTCATCATTTTCTCTCTCCATACTTTGAATCTTGATGTGAGGCTAAACCATTGGAAAGCTTACTTCTGGGGCTTCAATTTAGACACAAGAATGACCCTAAACGGAGTCCGGACAAGAGAGTTATACCTGTTTGAATTTTGCATTTCTGTGTTGGAAGCATGCTCGCTCGAGCGAACTGTGCAAGTTTTAGAAATTCTGAGAGCTTCTTTTGTATGCTCGAGCCAAGCTTCCTTCACTCGAGCGACCACGTCGCTAATAGACATTATAAAGTGACTTTTTGGTCCTAAAACTCTATTTTTTCTCCCTCTCTTCTCCTCTCATCCTCCAAAACGAAACCCTAACCTTCCAAACTCTTGATTTCTCTTCTATTTACCCAAGATTCACCCCAAATCTTTCAAGAATGTTGAAGAGCAAGCACAGATCAAGACTTCTACTGATTGTTTTGCGATTTCATTAGAATTTCAAGTTGGGTTTTCATCTTTAGCTTCAAATCTTGAGTTTCGAATCTTGAGGTAGGGATTTCCTTATTCCTTTTCAATACCTCATCTATAGATAGGTATGTGGTAGATTTGTATTGCATAAAAATCATATCCATTATGGATTTCTTTGAAAGTCATGAAAGGGAACCTAGGGTTTGTTGTTTGGGAATGAGATTGTTAAATTGATTGTTGTTTGGGTTAATTGGGGAGTAATCTAGCATGTTTATGTTGAAAGAAGAAAAAGCCCTAATATAATGTTTTGACTTGGTGAATTAAAAATAGGTAAAGCTTAATAATGTTTGTAAATTGTTATTATGGGTTGTGTAAATATGTTAATAGTTAAAAGGGAGAATTAACTATGGCATTGGAATTATTTTGGATTGAACATATTAAATTGAGTTGGGTTATGGTTTTGATATCCATGGAATTAGTTTTGTGAAATGAAAAGAATGGATTGGGATAAAGGGTGGAGTATGTTAACTTGGAAAATAAGAGAATTGATTTTTGAAATGGAAGAGTGAAATGATAACACTATGTGAATTTCAGAAATTAACTTGAGGTTGGATTTAAAATCTCATGAGAATTGAATTATTATAATACGTGTGTTGAATACATACATTTGGAGGTTTTGTCCTTAGTTATCTTACTATTGTTGTTGTTGTTGGATTTAAAATCTCGTGAAAATTGAATTATTATAATACGTGTGTTGAATACATACATTTAGAGGTTTTGTCCTTGGTCATCGATAGAGATGACATTGTTGTGTTGAATTGTTGTGTATGCATTGCACTTGTGTTGGTTGTAATTGGTTGAATAGTTTATGTGTATGCATTACACTTGTTGGTTGTACTTTGTCATGTTGTAATGATTGGTAATGTATACTGTGCTGAGAATGAGAGGTACCATTACCTTCCAGCTAGCACCTGGAGAATTGGCCACGCTTAGAATGAGAGGTACTAGTACCTTCCAGCTAGCGCCTGGAGAATTTGGCAGAGGTACCATTACCTTCCAGTCGGTGTCTAGTAAATTGGCATTTCATTGTGGAAAGGTATATCCTTGGCTTACAGTGCTTAAGGCAGGTAAAGGAGAACTTATTTATCATTGTTGTCTCAGTGTATCTGGGTATGTTATGGGTTATAATGGTTATAGTTTTGGAAGGCCGAGTTGCCTCATTTGTTGATTAGATACTTGTTGGTTGGTTGCTTGTTATTTCCTTTTGTACTAAAGGTATGCATGTATAGATATGAATGTGTTGGAAACGGATGTAAATACTATATTGAGATTGTGAATAATATGAAGGATATTGGATACTTGTGAACATGTTTTGAAAAGGCAAATCAGGTGCAAGTCCGGAAAGTGAGAAAAAACGTAATGGGCTTGGTGAAATTGTTTTCTAGAATTTGTTATTGTCATATGAATTTTGAAAAAAGGTAACAAGAAGAAAGAAAAGTGAATTGCTTACACTATTGAATGAAATGAATGATTTTGAGAAAAGTTCTTATATACGTATATTTCTATATAAACCGTTACATTATTATTATAGTATGAGACTAAGCATTCATAATCATAGCTATCTGTAAGTTGTTATTGTCTACGATCATGTTAAGATCCCTACTGAACTTTATGTTCATCCCACGTTGCTAATTCTTTTTTAGGTGAACGACGAGAAATGTTTCAAGGTCATGGATCTTCTTTACTTGTTGGCCACGGAGCCTTTTATTTGTGGGCGTAATGCCATTGATGTAAAAGGGTTAAACCCTTCCTCTTAGTTTAAAAGATGTAAGCCTACGGGCAATTTATTTAAATACAACTCTTGTTGCATTCATATTATATTCGGATGAGAGAATCTTTATTCATGTGTTCTTGTGAATATAAAGAGTTTCCGTATGTTATCTCTGAAATTGAATCTATAATAATGGTTTGGTAATGGAATTTTGAGTAATAAAAAGCGGGGCGTTACACCTCTCCTAGAACTCGAACTTGGCACTGAAAAAGTGGACCTCGATTGAGCTCCCTAGGACGACTGAGGGTTAGAACCCCTCTCTTTCTTACCGTCCCCTTGACTGTCCTGACTCCTCCCGGAGCCCCTCATCCTCTCCTCCTCAGCCTGCATAATGGTCTCAAGATGGGCTTACTTCATTTGTCATGTTTTCCTGATTGGCCAAGGCCCAATTTTCGGGCCCACTTTATCTGGACCTTAAATATATGGGTTTGACTCATGAGCTGGCCGATAGACCCATGTCAGAAGTTCATACTAACCTCATATATATCTATTAAATAATAGATATAATCTCTCTCTCTCTCTCTTACTTTTATTTTTATTTTTTGTGTACATATACAATTTTAGTAAAATAATGAAATTAAAATTGATAAAAATAAATGAGTGCACAGTACTAGCACCCCAACTGTGAAAGTAATAACTATATTTTTATGAAATTAAAGATGCATAGAATTTAATAACATAATCATAATGAATGTAATTATGTATTTTAAGAAATAAAGTTTATTTTTTGTTTTTCTTGATTCAATATTCTACTCTAATTATTGTAATGCACTTCAAGATTTTGTGCTATAAGTTTTAATTTTTTTCATAATTGTTTTCTGAATGCAATAAGAAAGCTCAAATTAAAGCCCAAATTAGGCTCATACGGCCAAGTCCAACTTAAATTTTTGGTTTCGGACGAGCCCATTGCCGAGATTTAAGTTCACTTCTTTGGCTAATTTTTTTTGAATTATTTTTAAAATTTTATAATTTTTTAAAATTTTGAATAAATTATTTTATTTTATTCTTAGTCTCATTTCATCTAAATGATTCTATTTTTATTTTTTTAAAACAAAAGATAAAATAAGTCAAACTAAAAAAAAAAAAAAAAGACAAAAAAAACCAACTCCTAAAGAAAGCCATGGCATAGTTGGTCCTATTATTAGGCCATAATAGGTCGTATTATGATTATTTAATTTTTTACCATTTATGTTGCTCTATATAAATCATCAATTTAAAAATAAAGGATGAATTACACTAATAGTCCCTATAATTTGGGAGTTATGTCACTTTGATCCCTGATTTTTCAATTGCAACGTATTTGACCCTGAATTTTGAATTTTGTTTCAAGTAAGGATAATTGAAGATACCATTACTTAATTTCAAAGGCAAAATCGTTAATTTGATAAAATATAAACTAATTTGAAAAATAGCTGTCAAAAAATATTTTTGAATTTTAAAAAATTATTACTACCCACTAGGGGTGAAATCGGTGCAGTGCTGTCCGGTTTTGAGGCATTTTTGCGCCAAGCCGCACCCTTCGATTTTTCATTGATCTATACCGAATAGACCGAACTACTGGTAAGAACCGCACCAAGCAGTTTTACGTTGGGGCGGTGCGGTTCGGTCGGTACACATCAGTTCTTCGATTTTCAACAAAATCTTTGCTTGAAGATGGAAGACCATTGGTGAACACATGAAGAAGATGAAGATGAAGATGAAGATGAAGATGAAAGATGGAAGAAGATGAGGGTTTCGAGAGAAAGAGAGAGAGAGAAGAGGAGAGATCCAACCTTCACATGAAGAAGATGAAAATGGAAGACCCATAGAATGTTTCGTGGGAAGAAGATGAAGAATATCAACCTTCCATTGGTGAACACACACAAAGAGAGAGAGAGAGAGAGAGAAAGAGAGAGAGAGAGAATAGAAAGAGAGGAGAGAGACAGAGCATTTGTTTTGTAGAGAGTGGCAATCACTCTTTGAGAAACATCTATGAGATTCATTTTTGAACAATAATTAGATAAAGAGAGAAAGTGTTTTTTTTTTTTTTTTTTTTTGAGCAGTGTAAAATATTGGGTAATGTGATGTGAAAGTGTGTTTGATTATTGACGTTGAGATAGATAGATGGACTTGGACGGAGGGAAAGAACAATAAAAAATAGATGGATAATAAATAATAGCAATAAAAAAGAGAGAGAGTATATATTTCGGTGCGGTTTGGTGTATACGGTTTTCAATTTATGATTACCGAAAACCGAACCAAATTTCGGTTTTTTATTTCATCATAACCGAACAGACCAAAATAATAAAATAAAATAAAAAAAAAGAAAGACCAAAACCAACCAGTTCAGTCCGATTCGATCGGTCCAATCGATTTACCGGTTTTTTCTTTCACCTCTACTACTCACTAAAGATAAAATTATGTAAAATTGATAAATCTTTTAGACATTTATTTATTTATTTATTTTACAAAATTAATTTTTATTATATGTTTGGATGATGATCATGCAATGAGTAGTTGTTTTTATTTTTATTAAATTAGTTTCTATTTTTTCAAAAGTCAAATATAGCGACAACTTTGATATCATTATTAAATCAATCTATTAAATCAAAAAAATTCAAAACTAAAAACATTTCATATATTAAATATACTGATTGCACATTAAAATCCTAACAACCACTTAATACATGATTATCATCTAAACACATAATAAAAATTAAATCATCTAAACACGTAATAAAAATTAATTTGGTAATTAAATAAATAAATGTTTAAAAGATTTATCAATTTTACATAATTTTATCTTTGGTGGATAGAAATAATTTTTTAAAATTCAAAAATATTTTTTTGACATTTATTTTTATCAAATTAGTTTATACTTTATCAAATTGACGATTTTGCAGTTGAAATTAAGTAATGGCATCTTCAATTGTCCTTATTTGAAACAAGATGCAAAATTCATGGTTAAATGTGTCATAATTGAAAAGTCAGGGACTAAAGTGACACAAGTCCCAAACTATAGGGACTATTAGTGTAATTTGTCCAAAAATAAATTAATTCGATAATTATAATCAGGTGATTTTATTATATTTACTTTAAAGACAAAGTATTATGGCCTAATAATTAGATAACATACTTGTCATCTAATTTTTTTAAAGACACAGGTAAAAACTATTATGATTATTAAATTTAATTTTTTTAATAAGTAATTTATACACAAAAACTAACAAAATGAAAATTAGATATTCAAAGTAAGACACATGATGACTTCACCGGCTTACAATTAGAGATGATGATTTTTTCCCTTCTTGTCCCTTGTGAAATTTTCCTCGCTTCTACCCCACCCCTGCCCTCAATAGATATAGGCGGAAGCGAGAGACTACATACATGACCCGTTGTCATCCTATGTACAATTAGCCAAATCCTTGTTTGTCTTGCTTAAACGTACATATTTGGACACATCGAACTTTCGGAGCTAAAAGTAAGAGCTTTCACACTTTGAATTTGAGCAATCATATATCTAGTATTGGATAGATCTTATAATATCATGTGTCTCTTCTGTTAACTTCTCTATTTTATGGAATGGAGAAACCATGAATAATTTCAGTCCAGGAAGAGGTTTGAGGCAAGGAGACCCGCTTTCACCATATTTGTTTGTGTGATGCATGGAGTGATTGTCTAATATTATCAAGTGTAGGTGGAGACAAGAAATGAAAGGGTCTTAAAACTTCAAATAACAGCCCACTAGTCTCACATTTGTTCTTCGCAGATGACCTCCTGCTCTTTGCGAAAACTTACCAAACTAACTACGATACAATCATGGAAACCATGAATGAGTTTTGCTGCATCTTAGGGCAGAGAATCAACCTGCAAAAATCTAAGATGTTCATTTCCCCTATTATTCATAGGAATTTAGCCAAGGAGCTTAGTCTATTTTGTGGGATAAGCCTGACTCAAGACCTTGGCAGATATCTTAGCGTTCCTCTCATCCACAGTCAAGTTAGCAGAAACATCTACAATGGAGTTATTGAGAAAATTCAGACAAAGCTGTCCTCATAGAAGGCTAAGGCTCTATCCTTAGCTGGTAAAGCAACAGTGATCCAATCTGTGTCATCCTCCATACTTTCCTAAATTATGCAAACCTCTAAACTCCCTCAAAGCATTTGCAAACAAATTGGCAAGCTTAATAGAAACTTCCTATGGGTTGATCAAAAAGGAAGGAAGAAAGTTCACACGGTTAATTGGAAACAAGTTTGCAAGAAAAAGCAAAAAGGAGGTCTGGGGCTTAGGAGGGCTAAAGACCAGAACATAGCCCTTTTGACCAAATTAGGATGGAAGATCAACTCAAAACAAGAAGTTGCTTGGTCCAAAATTCTTAGAGGCAAATACCTCCACAAGAACACTTTTGCTAACTGGCCCGATAATAAGAATGCTTCGCAACTATGAAGTCTAGAGACATTCTGGAAAAGGGCACAAAATGGACAGTTGGGAATGGGAAGAACATTTCATTTTGGAAAGATTGGTGATGTAGGATGGGCCACTAGCTTCTTGTTTTCCGGGACCACACACCAATGAGGATGTTAAGGTAGCTGATATGATTAATGAGGAATGAGGATGGTGTCTGGTTGAGATTGAAAATATTTTACCACACTATGTGCTACAACAAATACAACTAGTCCATCTTCCACAATTTGTTGAACTAGCAGATAACCCCCATTGGATTGGCTCCTCTAGCGGTGAGTTTTCAGTTGGGGCTACCTATACTTTGATTGCCAATCAAACATCTACTAATGGTTTGAACAACTGGAGCTGGATCTGGAAATTGAAAATCCCTCAAAAACTGTAAGGGTTTATTTGGCTGTTGATGCTCAATAGAGTGCTTACCAATCATCAAAGGAGGATCAGAGGTCTCTCTAATAGACACTTGCCCCAGATGCTAGATGAGAACCTGAACCATCTTTTGAGAGAGTGTCAAAAAGCTGTGGAGGTTTGGGAAATTCTTAGTAATCATAGCTAGAGAGTATCCAATGCAAACATGCCCTTAGATATATGGCTCCAGCACAACTTAAAGAGCAAGAGCAAAGAGTTCTCTAATATCCCTTGGGGTACTGTTTTTGTGGTTGCTTTGTGGAGGTTATGGAAAGCTAGGAATAATGTGGTGTTCTGACAAATAATCAAATGATTTTATTATATTTACTTTAAAGACAAAGTATTATGGCCTAATAATTAGATGACAACATACTTGTCACCTAATTTTTTTAAAGACAAAGGTAAAAATTATTATGATTATTAAATTTAATTTTTTTAATAAATAATTTATACGCAAAAACTAACAAAATAAAAAATTAGATCTTCAGAGGAAGACACATGATGACTCCACGGGCTTACAATTAGAGATGATGATTTTTTTCCTTCTTATCCCTTGTGAATTTTTCCCTATGAGAAAGTGGGATACTTTCCACCCAGATTAAAATATTAAAATATTTTACTTAATGTTTATTTTATTTTATCTTCTTATATTTTTAAATTTCATTATTTTTAATTTTTATTAATATATTCATTTTTAAAATTACAAAATTAACTCGCTTCCACCCCACTCCTACCTTCAATAGATATAGACAGGAGCGAGAGACTAGATACATGACCCGTTGTCATCCTATGTACAATTAGCCAACAGCAATGGTAGAGGGCCTTAATTTTTGTGGCTCAAATGGCTCGAATTTGCCAAAACGACGTCGTTTTGAGTACAAAACAACATCAAAATTGCCAAAACGACGTCGTTTTGACAATTTTGAGTCATTTGAGCCACAAAAATTAGGGCCCCCAAACATTTTTCATTAGCCAAATCCTTGTTTGTCTTGCTAAAACGTACGTGTGGGGACACATTGGACTTTCGGAGCTAAAACCAGGTGCTTTCACATCTTCAATTTGAGCAATCATATATCTAGCATTCACTTTGTGCCTAATTACACAAATGTGTTGGTATATAAATATAATCATCATAATCTCATGTGATGTAATTGAGTTTTCAAAATATGTTACTGTTTTCTTTTTTAAACAAAAATTAATTTGACAGAAATCAAGATCAAAAAATTATTTTTATTTTTAAAAAGAGAAAACCATTAAACAATGAGTATTTTTTTTTTTACCAAAAGTTTTAATTTTTGTAGAAAAAAAAGAAAGTGAATTAAAAAACTCAACCAACCAAACAAGGTAATCGTTAGAGGTTTTCAAATTTTGTTTTATATTTTTTTTTTCAAAAAAACTGAAAGCTAATTAAAAGATTTTTTAATGTTTACTTTCATCAAAACTAGTTTGGATATTAATGAGTGTCAATAATCATATTAGATGTATGGCCGATTATTTATGATATATTTTTTTTCACAATTATTGACATCTATATTATCTTTGTGGGCGTCAACTTTTAAACAAATTATCTTTGTGGGCGTCAACTTTTAAACAAATTATCTTTATGCATGTGACGTAAAATAAATTTACTTAAAATAAACTGCATAATTTGTTTATTATTATGCTAACTATGTTAGGCCTGTGGTGTCCAAATTATTGTGATTATAATAAATAAGTCAGATTGTTGGCTTATTTTTTTTCTACGAATAAAAATATCATAAATGTGAGCATGCCAGTAAGGATTTAAAAATTCTTATAGATTAAATTCAAATCAATTATCAAGTGATTGTATTGACAGTTCTATCTCAATGAAGAGGACTTCAAAATTGCCAAGTATAGAGAAAAGAAGAATTAAAAGAAGGAGGAGGGAGACGGAGAAAGATTATTGAGTGAACAATCGGACTGATTGAGTGAACAATCAAACTAACCATTAATTTACCTCTACTCCTATGCTTCGAAAAGGAAATGCATAAAATTTTCCTCTACTCTTATGCTTTGAAAATGAAGTGCATAAAATAAAGTGTAGAAATTAAGTGCAGGAAATATAAATGACAAAAAAAAAAAATAGAAATCAATTGTCTTTGATTTGAGTTATGGATCCTTTACAATGTAGCCATGAATGACTATTTATAGGCAAACATTTGTAGGAAAAAACTACTTAATAACTACCATATTCTTCCATCTCCCACATTTCACACTCCATGATCTTCCACTTCATCTTCATGTCTCCATAACTTCCTTTAACCTCCAATTCATGCTCCATGTTCTCCACTTTGTCCTTCATCATCTTTCTACATATGTTTAATACTTTATAACTTCTCATAACCTCCAAATGAGTAGAGTAGGAGAGTGTCACATGTCTTGCAATTATATAAATTGAGAGGGAAGATTTGCACCGGATTGTACGGCCAGGTCGGGATAACGTCAGACGTGACGGACTGCACGGCCCCGAGCTAGCTCCTCCGTCGACGAAGCCGGCAGCCTGACTTGCACAGTCGGAGATATTGACCGGTCAAACATCAACTGTCGCAGCCGAGCTGCGACTTGAGCGTAGTAGACGAAGCTCAGAGTAACGGATGATGATGCCGAGCTAAAAGGTAGTCCGAGATGGACTGCGGGCGCGATCATGGCCGGCGCGCCTTTGACCGACCGGTCGATATGACGGAGCTTCGTGTGACCGAGATTGAGCGTAGAACGGTTGGAGGTCGGCAGGCCTCGCAACCGATTGGTCCTGATGAGCCGATCAAGGGTAGTTCGGCCGAGACGGTCAGGCTTTCGCCTGATCCCAAGTTACAGGACGGTGACACGTAGCGCGGTCATGTGCACGTGATGGCAATTCTCCACCAGTGATAGGCCGGTCATGGTACCTCGGTTAAGGGTGCCACCTGGGCCAATAGTGTGAGGGAGAGGACATCTGCTCCACGCACACCTCAATACCGTTGGACAGTTCTGCGTGTACTGGTGGAAGGACAAAACCTTTACACGCGTAAGGTGGTGAGGGGCGCGCACTGCCACCTGTCCAGGAAAGGACAGCAGAGGTAGTGCGCGCACAATCGGGAGGCTGCATGGCCAGCCTAGAAAGAGGGAGGGAGACGAACGTTGGAGGTATGGAATTCACTCTCACAAACACTCTCCTTTGATTGTCTTCTTCCTTGGTGATCTGACTTGATCGTCGGAGGGTCTTTCCGGCACACCACCGCCGGGCAGCTCACCATTTTTGTGTTGCAGAGATAGACGCCGTCACCAGAAGCTTGACGTTCAAGGAGTACGGAAAGCGGAGGATATTTCGCCCCCGTACATAAATAATAACTAATAAAAATTATTTATTTATGGTGCTAACATTACTCCTTGCAACTCTTTTAGAATGATGAACCTCGAATTTATGAAGAGTTGTACTTCAATTTAGACCACATTTGGCAATTAATTAATGTATTTGAAGGGAGACACACATTTGAAGGTTCTTTTATCATACAACATGATTCAATTTTGTTAAAAAAAAAAAAACCAAAACCTTGCTCCGAAGATGCTCACAACATATTTTAGAAGCTTTAAAAGTTGCGAATGCATAATAGCTACCTACTTGGAGAGTTTATAAAGCTTCAAACATAATTAAAATAATTTCACATGCTTTAAATTTTAATGTGCGTTTCGAAATTGGATTACTTTGCATGTGTTTGAAATACTGAATTCTTAGCGAAATATCACCAATTTGATTTAGTCACAATGCATGCCAATGTTATTTTCTTTGAGCCATTAGTAATAGTCGGCCTTTCTATGCTTTACTTCGAGACCTTCGATGCATCATGAGACTATGGAAATTTCAAGACCTTTGAAGCATGATTCTTCAGACCTTATCGATACATTTTCACTTCTGATTGCACTACTTCGAATTGCTTCGAAGTGACAAACAACATACACACTTTTCAAATTACACTACTTTAAAGTGTTTTGCAGAGTTTTGTATTACCTTCTAACCAAATATATGGACCTTCAAAGTGCTTTTGAGGGAGCCTCGAGCCACCTTTGAACTAAATATATGGAACTTCGAAGTGTTTTCGAGTTTCGAATTACCTTCGAACCTAATAGATGGACCTTCAAAGTTCTTTTGAGGGAGCTTCGACCCACCTTCGAGCCAACTCTGTGGACCTTCGAAATGCTTTGACATAGTTCCAATATTAAGTTCGACTTCAAGATTATAGCATACCCGAAACTTTTCTTGCTTCGTGGTATACTTTAAAATCGGTAAAAAAAGAGGGAAAGAATAAAACATAATTGAACTATTCACACATGTATAGATATGCTTTTTATGACACTTTTCCATAAATAAAGAAATCAATAAACTTTTTGTTTAATCAACTTATCAGTTTCATATGCAACTTATGAGTTCCTTGTTGTATAGGAATTTTGGAAATTGTGTATAAGGAGACCACTATTTCTATCATAAAACTTTAGAACCACCTATTTTCATATGCAATCAGATTCACTAAACATGAGGAAAACTAACATAAGTAACTTAAGGTTCACATCATGCCTCTAAATAACAAATAGGGATAGTTTTCAATAGAGAGGATATGAATTTTACAACTAATGTTATGTTTAGTAAAAGGAGAACCTAAAGAATGGATTGTGGGATCCTTCCAAGGTGTTTAAAAAGGGAATGAGGAAGGAAGGGAAATAGGGAATAAGACAATAAGTAGTATATTGTTTTATAATTTTACCTTAATTATTGAAGAAGTAACACAAGGATTGAATGATGGGAAAGTAATATCACATTTTTAAAAAGAGATGAAGCATTTTCTCCACATCATAACCACACACGTATAGAGATTATAATTGATGGGTCTGGAGAGATTGGTCTTCCTTTCATCTTCATTTTCATCCCCTTATTCCTCTTATCACATAAGGGATTTTCCTTCTATCCCTCCGCCCTCTTCAATCCTTCATTTTTCATTCTTACCAAACATAGTGAAAGAGTGTACAATTCCAATAGGTTATTCAAAAGGCTAATGCTAAAAGAAGATTCCGTCTACCATAGCTGATTTACTATTCTTTAGCATTTGACTAATACTGCTAAATTAACTATAGTGAAAATTATGATTTCAAGCTCTGGGATCAGCAAACTCAACAAATCATTCCATTCTTTGTAAAGTAGAATTATATTCTATGATAAAATGGATAGAAAAGTAGAAATGAAATCGGTGTGTTTGGAAAAGCTTGTATTTTGATATTTCATTGTGATCTATAATTTTATTCTAAATTTGTAGTTGAAGTCTTTGACCCGATTACGGTTAAAAGAAACAAAATATTCACATAAACAAAGCCATACTTATAATTTAGAGTCAATTATTTGCCAAAAACTTGCAAAGAAATAATTAGCCAAAAACAAACATTTCTAAACACATTTGATATTATAATGAAAACCAAAGAGAGAGAATATATCAGTAAGAAAAATTATAATGAGGACCAATGGGAGAGAAATGGACCTCGTCACAGCCTTGCCACCGTCGCTCTCTCTGTTCGTCTCTCACCGTCTCTCTCTGTTTGTCTCTTGCCGCCTCTCCTCGCCTCACCTCGCTGGGAAACCACGTCGCTTGCGCAGCCCTCTCTATTCATTGCCTCTTTGTTCGTCTCTCTCAAAGGGGTTCAAAAATGAAAAGGGGTTGAAAAACAAAATAAGAAGGAGAAAAAAAAAATCCAAAACAATGTCGTTTTAGAACGCCGCAGGAAGCGCTGCATGGAACCGCGGCAAACGATTTGGACTCTACAAAATTGCCTAACTTAATATAAATTCGCGTAAGTTAACACATAAAAATGTATCCTAAGTTCTCACAAAAATTTGTAACTTACGTTAGAAAAATACATAAATATATGGTATACCATAGGCCTTGCACACTCAAGAATTATCCTGTTATTGGTTAGATCCTTTGTTGATGGCTGTGGCTGTCAATTTATTAGACTATCAACCAATCACAATCACAAAAGGTACACCAACTTATTATGCTCTGATACCACTCAATAACTTCTTAGAGTTTTAAAAAGTAGATTAAAAGTTGACTTTCTGATTTTTTTTTTTTTTTTCCTTTTTTGAAAAAATGTATAAAAAAATAGAGGTAGTGTGATATAAAAAAAAAAAAAAAAAAAACTAAAAAAATTACTTTTAACCTTTTTGCCAAAAGAGGCCATTTATGGCAGATAAATGTCAAAATCGTAACTTTATGGAATGAGTAATATTATACGTAATTACATTCTTTATTTCAATTTTTGTTTTCAATTCCATATTTGGACAGCGAGACTCATATTGATATAAATAAATAAAAATTAAATTATATTTATATATTTTGAGGTTTATGTTTAATACAAATTTCTCCCTCACATGTATGTAATCGCATTAACATTACTCCTCTCATTAACTGGCCATTAAGAACTAAACAGAAATTGTTAATGTCATATCTTAAAATTTTTTAAATGATCATTTTGTCATTTTCTTAGTATTTCTTCTTTCGATCATCATGATTATGATTAAACTCTACAACTGTCTTAATTCTAACTAAACACATTCTTATTTTCACCATCCTATTTTTCTCGTCTATTCACTCTCATATACTACAGTACTACAAACATAACCATTCGCGTAGAAAACAAACACCACTATATTCACAAGTCATTTTGATTTGAAATTTAGGTGACCTCACCACTACTTTAAGCCGTAATGTAATATAACAAAGTACTACTAAAATCATAACAAAAAATAAAATACAAAACAACTGGGTGTATGTAGAATTCTTCTATTTATAATATTTTGAATCAATTTATATGCTTCTCCATTATATACAAGGCATCTAGTACAGATCATTCAATTCCACTCATATTCATTTACATGACTAAATTAGGAAGATCTATGGATGGGCTGAACGAATATGAGGAAGATGGTGTGCTTGGGAGTGGATGGTGTTGTTGGTTACGAAGGAAAATGGCAAGTAGAAAATAATAATTTGAGATTGACGAAGATGACCATGGTAAGACGTGGACAATAAAGTAATTGTGTTTGAACATCAAAGGGTAATAAGGTAATTTCATATTTTCTATTACAGATGTTAAAAGACAAAGTCTGATAAGTAGGTTAGTGTAATTTCTCAAATGTGAAAGGAAAATTATATTAAACACAAACCTCTAAGTTTGTCAATGTAATTTACCCTAAAAATATTACATATAATTCATTTTTTTATCTCATTTTCTCACCACTACACACAAGGAAGTCGGTCACGTGTGCATCTATCAGCGTGGTTCTCATTATTGTGTAAGAATAAGAAAATGATGTAAAAAAAAAATAATGTATAGCATTACACATTAATAAAAATATGTAAAATTCACTTACTTAAGTCTGACATAAATAACAATATGTAACAAAAAAATTAGAATATATATAATAATTAAGAAAAATATACATTCATATTTATATTTATAAATTTAAATATATTTTATTTAATTATTAATTTTAAACTTCAAATTTTAAATTTTAACTAACGATCATTCAAAACTAGTGAAAAGTGACTTATAAATCAATTTATTAATTTTTTAATATATTTAGATCACATCACTTTTTTATTTTTATATATTTTCCGTAATAAGTAAAAAAATCAACTTATTGAACACTTCTTAAAATAACTGTATATTATATGTTCTAAAATCCACCAAGATAAGAAAATGATGACACCTCATATTGGGACTAGCCAAAATATTTTTTTTTTTTTTGCCGGCTAAAAACTTTGTATATGCTCTAAAATCCACCAAGATAAGAACACGATGACACCTCATATTGAGACTGCCAATTTTTTTTTTTTTTTGCCAGCTAAATCATGTGGGACACATCTTCGATCTACATATCATTTACACTTTGAGCAAATATTTAAGTAAGACGTTTAGAAAATTGTTAGGTGGCTACTAATGCCATTTTTATTGGCTAGACACTTTGTTAGTGGTAGGGGTGTTCGAAGATCAGATAGCGTTTTATCTACTACTCGTTTGAACTTAGGTGGATTAAAAAAATATAATTCGCATTTTCATTTGTTTAGTTAGTGGATGCAAATTGAGCCATGCAAGTTGGCGGGTAAATGTAAAATGATTTGGTAATATGGGCTTTACTATTTTATGTTTTTCTTAAAAACTTTTTAGTGTAATTTTTTTACTATTTTCAGCCTTATTTAAGTCTAAAATTTTTTATTGTTCATTTTTTTTAATTAAAATAAAGGCTAAATTTTCATATTTTATAAATTGCTAATATTATTACTAAATAAAATGTCTATTTTTTAACATTCAAAGTATTAAAACATAACATTATTTTTTTAAGGAGGGTTGGCGGATTCAGTTGGGTCAAGTGGCCTCTGATCTATCATCCGTCTGAATATAGGTGAATTTAAAAAATCTCTATTCGTATTTGTGCGCTCATATTGAAGCTATTTAAAAGTGGATGAATTAAATCGGATCGTTCAATTTTAATAAATCGGTTGGATTTGTAAGCACCCCTAATTAGTGGGGTGTTGCTGAATAATAGTGTCAATTCATCAAATTACCAACAAATCACAATCCTAAAAAAAAACCAACCAACCATTCTCCTGTACCACCCAATAACTTTTTGGAGAATTCACATTTTGGGCCCAACTATACAAAAATGTCATAATCAACCCCATAATCATAGCCTCATGGAATGACTAAACTGTTATAAGTAATTGCATTATTTTGAGATAATAAAAAAAAAATAGTACATATAATTCATTTTTTTATCTTATTTTTTATTTCTATACTTTCATGTGTATTTATTAGTGTAGATCTTATTGTCTTGTGTTTAAGAGTGAGTAAATAGTACAAAAAAATGAATTATGTATAACATTGCACATTAATAAATATATATAAAATCTACATATGTCTATAAATGAAAATTTTCAATAAAAAATAATATCGATAATATTATATGGGGAGGTCAGAGTTGATGTTCATGTCTAGATTTTTCCTGAATATCCCTATAGTAGTGGTATGGGCAGTTATGTCCTAAATTCAAGTTATTTATTTATTTTGATTTTTTTTTTTTCAAAATCTCTCCATATGATTTTTTTAAATTCATTTTAATTTTTAAATTTTAAATTCAATTATACAATTTATATATAATTAGAAGTCACGACACTCTGTGTACATATAACTAAGATAACTTTTAATGTTATACTATTTTCTATACAAATTAATATAAATATATTTGTTTAATGTCTTATTAACAATTAATAATCTTAAGACACATATTAACCAAAACCTCTTTATAAATATATATTATTATCCTGATTCAATTTGTTTTCTTTTTGACCATGAAGAGAAATTTACCAACTACCGCACAAGTGGGAGTTTAAATTTACAAGTTGGGACATCCAACAACTCCCCTCGTCTCTTTCTTTTTCTTCGGTCAAGCAAGACAACTACAGGTGAACCAATCCCCAGTCAAGGATCAATGAAACCCAGTTGAATTTGAGTTCCTCAATTTTCAGACTCACAACTCACCTATTATTCCAAACTCAGTTCTGAATTCAGACCTCCATTATTTTCTCATCAACAAAGCAAAATGGCGGAGAGTGCGGTGTTCCATCTACTAGCCAACCTTGCACCCTTCCTCCAACAAGAGGCCAATTTGTTGATCGGAGTTCGAGAAGAGATCGAATACATCAGAGATGAATTCGAGCGCATGACAGCTTTCCTCAGAGTTGCTGATGCTATGGAGGAGAACAACCCCGAACTCAAAGTATGGGTCAAGCAAGTCCGAGAAGCTGCGTACGACATTGGAGATGTTCTCGAGTTGTACATGCTTCGCCTCGGACATCGTCATGGCGCTGGATTTTGCGGTTTTCTTGGTAAGGTTTCTTGCTTTATTAAGACTTTAAAAGCTCGTCACCAAATTGCTTCTGAAGTTCAAAGAATGAAGTCCAGAGTCATCGATATTTCGGAGGGACATCAGAGGTACCATGATAGATATGGTATGTTAGAGCAAGGCTCAAGCTCAAGGTCCACTGGTCTTAACACAGCATGCCATGATTATCGTGGCGATGCCCTTCTACTCCATGAATCTGAGCTTGTGGGCATCGACAAGCCCAAATCGCAACTAATTAGGTGGTTGGTGCATGAAGACCCCAGACTCAAGGTGTTTTCCATATCAGGAATGGGCGGATTGGGCAAAACAACACTAATTAAAAAGGCCTTTGATGATGCAGTTGTGAAGAATCATTTCCAGAGCCATGTTTGGATCACTGTTTCTGAATCCTTCAAGATTGAGGTGCTCCTAAAAGGCATCATCAAACAACTTTTTGAAGAAATCAAGCATCCAGTCCCACAAGGGATGGAAAACATGGATACCAACAGCTTGAAAGGGATAATTAATGCTTTCCTGCAACAAAAGAGGTATGTGCTTGTTTTCGATGATGTATGGGATACTCATGCCTGGCAATCTTTTAGACATGTGTTTCCCATTGGCAATTGTGGGAGTCGAGTAATGCTGACAACCAGAAATGCAGATTTAGCCTCTTTCGCTAGTACAGAACATCATGGCGATGTCTATAATCTTCAGCCCTTGACTCCTGAAGAGTCCTGGACATTGTTTTGCAGGAAAACATTTATGGAGAATTCTTGCCCTTCACATTTGGAAGGACTTTCAAAAGCCATCTTGAATAGATGCGAGGGATTGCCGCTTGCAATTGTGGCAATTAGTGGTCTTTTATCAACAAAGGATAAGAGCAGTGTGTATGAGTGGGATAAGATCTACCGCAGCCTTGGTGCAGAACTACAAGGAAATGACAAACTCCTAAGCATGAACAAAGTATTGTCCCTCAGTTACATTGATTTACCTTATTATCTGAAGTTTTGCTTTCTATATCTAAGTGTTTTTCCGGAGGATTGTATGATTGACCGTTGGAGATTGATTCGGTTATGGGTGGCAGAAGGATTTGTAGAATCAAAAGCAGGAATGACGATAGAAGAAGTTGCCGAGGGCTACCTCAATGAGCTAATCAATAGAAGCTTGGTTCAAGTGGCAGATATGAGAAGAGATGGAAGGGTCGCAACATATCGCACCCATGACCTTTTGCGTGAAATTATTGTTTCCAAGTCGGGAGAGCAAAACATTGTGACACTAGCCGGTGAACAAAGCAGAGCGTGGCCTGAAAAGGTGCGGCGCTTATCAATCAACAATCATTGGGAATATACACAACAAAGCAAGCGTTTCACTCGACTTCGTTCTTTGCTTATGTTCAATGCAACAGATTCACTGTCCAAGTTGTCCATTCTAGCATCGTCAAATGATGGTCTACGGCTGCTAACTGTGCTAGACTTGAGAGGTGCCTTGTTGGAGACATTCCCAAATGAAGTTTTGAAACTACTTCAACTCAGGTATTTAAGTTTGAGGGGAACCAAGGTAAAAATAATACCAAAGTCAATTGGAAAGCTCCAAAACCTGGAAACATTGGACCTTAAACAAACGTATGTCACTGAGTTGCCTGATGATATCCTGAAGCTCCAACAACTTCGCCATATCTTGTTGTATCGCTACCTACCAAATCATCTTCCTTCATTTCCTTTTAAAAACCAATGCGGATTCAAAGCCCCGACGGAAATAGGACGTTTGTCATCCTTACACAAACTTTGTTCTATTGAAACAAACCATGATAATGGGACCATTTTGCTAGGGGAGGTAGGGAAGTTGACTCAATTGAGAAAATTACAGATTGAAAACCTGAGAAATGAAGATGGAAGGGTGTTATGCTCGTCCCTTGAGAGGCTTAGTAACCTTCGCTCATTGATTGTTCGTGCAACAGAAGGAGACGAGATCATTGATCTAGATTCTCTTTCTTCACCACCTCAACTTCTTCGAATGCTCTACCTAGAAGGAAGTTTACATAAGGTACCACATTGGATACCTTCACTGCACAGCTTGGTAAAAGTAATTTTACGATCGAGTAAGTTAAGGGACGTTGATCCGCTGGAATCCCTTCAAGGTTTGCCCAATTTGGTTGAACTTCAACTTATTTATTCAGACACATGAAGGGGAAGAATTGTGCTTCAAGGCTGGTGGATTTCAAAGACTTGTGAGATTATACCTTGGTGGATTAAAAGGATTGAGATGGGTGAAAGTGGAGGCTGGCTCGATGCCTCATCTTGAAGAGTTGTTTATCCATAAATGTGAGCTGGTAGAGGAGTTACCCTCTGACATTGAACATCTAACCAGCCTTGAATCACTTGAATTGGTTGATATGTCTGATGGATTGATTTCGAGTCTGAACAGAGAGCGTAGGAATAATTGGAAAATTGCACACATCCCAAAAGTTTGGATTGGGGACACAAAACTTGGCTATTGGAAAGGAAATTATCTATAGTGAGGGAGGAGAGAGGTCTAATCATATTGAATCACCATCACATTCAAAATGTTTATTATGTATTTATTTATTTTCAAGTGCTCTTGGTACTTGATTTGTTGTATTTATATTGGGATCAAAATTTTCACTATTTTTTTTATTTTCACTATTACATTTTTGTTTTTTTAGTAGTCTGGAGCCTATTATTTGACCTCCTAATTTTGATCCTAGAGAGTTGGTAACTTCACAAATTTTTAATTGGGATTGTAAATCTTAGGGTTCGTTTGTTTTAATTTTTTAAAATTTTCTTTAGCTTTAGATTTTTTGAAATTGAAATAAAAAAACACATTTGTTAATTGTTTTCACTTTTAAAACACACGTTTGCTAACTTCCCAAATTTTTGAATGGTGAGATTTTTATTTTATTTATTTTTCTTTAGCTTTAGATTTTTTGAAATTGGAATAAAAAACATGTTTGCTAATTGTTTACACTTTCAAAAAAATCTGGCTACAATTCTTAGAATTTCTAGAAATAAGAAATTTGTGATTTTACTTATTTTCAAAACAAGTTTCATTCTTTCCTACTACCCTCACCCTTCCGTCTTCGCTCTGGCAATCACCTTCGACCACTCCCCCCTTTTGGTAACTTACTATACTTGTTTTTATTTTAAAAAATGATATACAAATCTATTTTATAAACTCACTTTCTAAACCTGGTGATGTATAATGTAAAAGAAATGAATGGTTGATGATTAGAGAAAATATTAGAAAGCGAGTTGACTAAAATATTCTAAGGTAATTACAAATACACCTGCTAAGATTTACTTAAAATATAGATTGTCCCTTGTAATTTTGAAAATTACAACTACCTCATTATCAAAAAAATTTATTTAACATAATTAACAAAAAGATTAAAATTTTAATCATTCTCTTATATAACAATAAAATTATTTGAATTGTTAATTGAAATATATTTATGACATCATTAAAAATAATTAATTAATTTGATGATTTATTAATAAAATGAGTTATTTGTTATGTAATTAGAAACTTAAAGAGAAGAGATGTAATTTTAGAATCACATAGGGCAATTATATTTTAAGCAAATCTCAAGAGGTGTATTTATAATTTATCAATATTTTAATAGAGTGCTACATCATTGGACTTGAAAAATAAGTCTCAACTTTTTGATTAAAGTAGCACTAAGGGTTCGTTTGGGATGTGGGTTGGCTTTTTGGCTATTTTCTCTAGGGCTAAAAGGCCTCGTTTAAGATAGACTTTTTGGTTTTTTTGACTTTTATGAGAAAAAAAATGAAATGATTATAATTTGGATGTGACATTTTATCTTATTAACTCTTTAACCTATTTTGTCTTTTTGTAACTATTTTAGTCTCAAACCATTATGCCAAACGAGTGCTAAATATGCTATTTATTGTAGTTTTTACGAAATAAAATAAAATAAAATAAAATAAAAGAATAAAAAATAAACATATTTTATGTTCTTTGTACATTGGGAGAAAGAAAAAAAAAAAACTACAAGTTCATAAACACTACTCCAAATATGGGGTTTCTAATAATTTTAATTTAAATTGGCACAAGTTTTTCAAATCTCAAAATGAATATTTTTAAGATTATCACTTCTTGAGGTTTTTAGGGCTGCAAAAAGCATTTGGAGACTTATTTTCAAACTTTATAAACCTCAAACGAATGAGAATAATATTTGCAATTAGTTAAAATTTTTGATTCATGGCCATATGATTCAAAGCTTAGACTCAATATATGTAGTAGTTAAAGTTGGGGGAATGATGACTGGGCTAAGGGTGTAGGCGTGAAGGCAAGCTTCCTATGTTTAGAGCTGTAACAAGCCCGCGGGGGACCTCGATGCTACAGTTCGGACTCCCTTTTTGTTTTGCGGTTCTAAATCTGAACCAAAGAGTCCAACTCTGGCAAAACGTTTTGAAGAAAAACAGATTTTTGAAAAGTAGTGCCAAACATGGACTGCTTTGCCAGATTACAGAGTCGCCACCTAAATATTTTTTATGGGGGAATTTAGGAAACCCTGACTCGGTGCCGAAGGCCACGTGTCCGTCATCACCAAATGTCTTGGCTCGGGAGCTTGGGTACGATCGGGAAAGGTCAGCTATGAGCACCCCTTTCGCCCGGTCCGAAGACCGGCCTCTACTAGCCGTGATATCCGTTTTTGAAAACATTACATGCTCCTATACCGGTTATTAGCCTAGATTTACTACGTTATGCGCACAGCAAACAAGTATAGACTAGGTTGCCTAATTCGGAAATAATCATTGCATATCCGTTTGTTTTGAAAGTGTTTCGGGTTTTGCTACTTGCAAGTAGGCTAAAATACGGATTTCAATGAGTTTTCCAACTCGAGCAACCCAACCTCCACCCACAGGCATTCAAACAGTTTATCTCACATAAGCACTTAGCCGCATGGTAAGCATACTGTCATGGCAACATCCACACGCATGTGGTATGCTAAAGCGTAAAATACTTACATCGTACTCCGTGCCAAAACAAGAAACTAGTTAGCAGACATGCATGTCCCTAGATCATGTTAAGTGGCTAATGCAACACAGGCAAGGATGCAATTTAGAGTAGGCTCGGCTAACCCTAAAATGGCACATGAAATGCTACAACTATCACGTATTCAAGTTAGATTTGAAATACAATGCAGTTTGTATGATGTACCGAGCCCGATGCATGTCAACAAATGCATGGATGCACGCATGCATTGCATAAGGTATGCTAATTTTAAATATGCCCTAATCTACCATCATAAGCAGGTAAATAAAAGGGAAGAAATAAGTGGGGGTTGGAAGACATACACACCACTCACCCACACTTATTACACAATTGCGCCCTCGCTCAGAGGGACCAAAAGAATATACAGGCCAAATAACAAATCAACTATCCTAGCTAATTAATTATTACAGACCCTTAATTAACAAAATAAATGCAGAAAGGGGGTGGCCGCAGCCCTGCCTCGGGATGCGTGAATGATGCATGCTTGACCCGTCTCGCCCAGAAACTCGCTGCCATAGCACTGTTGCCTCTGTTTACACTACCCTGCTCCTCTGAAAATTGCCAAAGTCTCAGGATTGCTTCTTTGAGTTCTGTGGGACACCACCGGTTGAGGGGGAACACCACCGGCCAAAGGGGATGATCACCGGCTGCATTTTGATCTATCGGCTACAAATTCCCGGCCGGTCGGCACTTTATTTAGCCGACCGGCCAAAACTTGCTGCAGAACCTGCAATTGACAGCAGCAGAGGGCAAGCAGTGTATGGCATGGAATTTTCAAGCAAATGTATGCACGGATACACTCCCTATCATGCAATGGACTCAAGGGAGCATGACCCTCGACCCTCGGGCCACCAATCGCGCATTTCCATACATGATGGCCAAAGAGTCAAGTGCATTTTAATATCAAATGTAATGCACACAAAACATACAAGGGACCCAACCTCAATCATGGTTGATCAAGAGGCAAGGCAATGCACAACAATGCACATGCAACCTAAGCATGCAAGCTAACATACAAACATGCAATGCAACTACATGGCATACACAACGCTAACAACATAACATGCACAACGCATTGTAACATGGCATACACAATGCAAGATGGGCTTACACCAATACAAGTGAACCTCAGCCACACTCACATAGGAGGCCAATGGATGAAAATGAAGTGCCTCGAAATGCGTGCACACGGGCACGCAAACCAAGGCAATGGCATACACGATGCAACGAGACTAAAATGGCATACAGAATGCAAAATGGACTGACACTAACATGAGTGAGCCTCAGCCACACTCACATAAGAGGCCGTTGGATGAAAATGAAGTGCCTCGAAATGCGTGCACACGGGCACGCAAACCAAGGCAATGGCATTAAGGCATGAAATGACATATAAAATGATATGCAAACATGCCAATGGAATTTCAGCACTGAAATATGGGGGAAAACAGTCCCGAAAGATGGCGAAATGACACCAAATGCGAGGAATGGTCCCGAAATGCGAATTTAGGCACCCGAAATGGCCTATAGCTATGCAATGCGTGCACAATATGGACATGGAATGAAAATACAGTAGCAAGGCAGTCCTAAAACAAGCATTTTTCCAGTCTAAAACATGGCCAAACAGCAAGCATAGATAGGGCGACAATGGCATGCAAAATAGGGGCCAAGAGAGGGGTATTGAAGTAGATGGTAAATGCAAAGCCCAAACAACAAAATACCCTTCTACAACACTGAAGAGGGACCAAAAATATGAATATTTACAGTAGATGACAAGCCTCAAATCAGTATGCAAATGTGCTCAAAATGTCATGCAAGATGAGGCTCAAAAGAGGCTATAACATGAGGTATACAAAGTAAACACCAAACAGCCAAAGACCCTTAATAAATCATGTCAAGAAGGTCAAAATATGACCATTTTCAGTTCTGATCATGGTCCAAAAACAGAAGTAAAATGGGCTAGCAAGGCATGCAAAAACAAGGGTAAAACATGGATTCAAAGCAAGTGGCATATGGAGCATGAAAACAAGGTTGAGCCCTTCTTCAATGTTGAAGAGGGGCTCAAAATAAGCACAATATCAGTTCATGAAATGCTCCAAAACAATTTACATATAGGCCAAACAAATCATGCAAATTTACGGTAAATAGGAGAGATTATGAAGCAAGTGCAATATAGGAGACCCAAACAGGGTTGAGCCCTTCTTCAATGTTGAAGAGGGGCTCAAAATAGGCCCTCTTACAGTTTACATTATGCTCGAAAAAAAGATCACACATGGGTTAGAAATTTCATGCAAAATAATGGCATACAAAATGGTATTGAAGCAAGTACCAAATGGAGGGCTCAAACAGGGTTGAGCCCTTAAACAATCATGAAATATGGCTCAAAACAATGACCTTTTCAGTTCTGGTCGGAGCCCAAAACAGTAAGCAAATAGGCCTAAGAGCTAGTGCAAGATTGGGGAATATAAAGCAACTAACTCACCCTTGAAGAACACTTTGAAGAACAGCCACTCCAGCCACCTTCTTGTGATCAAAACCAGTCCAAAACTCAATATCAACCCCTCCAAGCCCCTCAAGGTTGAAGCAAGGTGTAATGGTGTGTGCCTTGGTGCAAAACTAAGAAGAAATCACACTTTTGGCCCTTAAACACACACACAATGAAGAGAGAGAGGGAAATATAGAGAGAGAAAGTGTATATATCAGAATATATGTGTATTAGGTCTGATTTTGCTGAACCAAAACAATGGAGGAGGAGGGGCTCATTATATAGACAAGATAATGGCTTGAAGCTTCTAAGAGAAGCTAAACAAAAGGGTCAAAAGAGTCAAGCTTCTAAGAGAAGCTAAGCTAAGGTGCAAGCTTCTTGAGGAAGCTTGACCCTTTGTCAAAGCTTCCTCAAGAAGCTTGATCAAAAGGGTGCAAAAGGTTGGACCAAAAGGGGTGCAAAGGCTCAAAATGGCCACACATGTGTATGGGGAGCAGAATCTGTGCATTCCAGCTGGCACAGCTTGCATCTATTCAATCTGTAGAATACTCCGGAAGGTCGTCGGCTAGCAAACTTGGTCGGTCGGCCATCTTTACTGGCCGGTCGGCACTCTATTTGGCCGGTCGGCCATCTATTTGGCCGGTCGGCACTCTGTTCTGGCCGGTCGGCAGGAAAAATCTGCTCTGCAGGTCCAACTTCAAACGGGCATAACTTCTTCATATGAACTCCTTTTTAGGTCATTCTTGTGTCAAAAATGAAGCCCCGGAAGTCTTCTTTCCAATGGTGGTAGCTTCATAACTTAACTCCAAGTGTATAGACAAATAAGCTTGATTTAGCGAGGACTGCTCGTCCCTCTCTTAGCGATTCTTGTCTATCTTCTTCTCCAACTTGTTTCTCCCCTCTTCTCCTCTTTTCTTCAACTTCAAACCCCTAAGCAAGGTGTTTTGAAAGATTTTTCAAAGATTTCATCTCTCTTTCGTTAATTCCCACTTTGTCCTTGCTCGGTTTATCGAAAAGCGCATCATTTGACAAAATGTGAGCCTCAGAGCATCGTAGGAATTTTATTTCAAAAATGTTTTGAAAGAGAGGGTTTTAAGGTCTCAAAACCATCCAAAATAATTGTGGTTCAAAATGGGGTGTGAAGTTGAGATTCGCCTCTCTCCTTGCACCTGCGCCCTGCACACCTTCCAACACAGAGCAAACCATTAGTCGTGCCCAAGTCTTAAGGGTAGTCAAAAATGGGGTGTCTACAGTTGCCCCTCTTTGACAGAACTCGGAAGTCATAACAATGACGGGAGTGAATATCAAAGCCTAGAGACGACCCATTTTTGACAAGGCCGAAGACTTGGACAAACAAACAAAATATAGATACAGTTGGTTGAACCCGCGGGTTGCCTACGTATCCCTTTGCAAGGAATCAAACCAGCGTAGTTCAGGGGCAGGATGCAAAATGATATGCAGGAAGACTTTGATAATTGGATGTGGGAGCCAGAAAATTATAGGTACCAGCTTATTGGGCCTAACCCAAACAAGGCTTGCTAAAGCCCCAACTATTGGGCCTATTCGGCCCACCCCCGTCTATAAAAGGAAGGTACCTCATAATATACAGGTATGTTCTCATCTCTCTCGACACAACACACACCCCTTGAAATGCATATACTATTTCTTCCTTTATACAGGGACTGACTTCATCATCGGAGAGTCCCCGGCCGGCAACCCCGGTTGGGTGGCACCGACTATGTTCATCATTGCAGATCTACAGGGGTGAAGCTCTTCTCTTCGTTGGATCTCCACAACATCCATGTGAGGGGATATTTCATGGCCTCACAATTGGCGCCGTCTGTGGGAACGACTAAATGAGATCAACGAAGAACACAACAAATATACTGCTGTAAGTAAACATATACTGGTTGCTTTGAGGTCAGTACACTTTCCACAAAAGTAAAGATCAATCCCAAGTAATACGGCCCACAACTGGGTTTTGGCTTCTTTCATTTTGATTATGTTTTTTGCTAAAGTTCAGGTATACATATATATATATATATACACATCTATGTATGTATCTATTTATGCTCACAGATTTGATCAAAGCATTGTTGAATATTAATATTGCTTAAAAAGGTTGTCAAAACAAGATGAAATTAGTAGCTGTTTTCTCTCTCTAAAAATGGGTTTCACACCTTTTTTGGTGCAAACATCTTTTCGGCAATTCAATAAAGTTATTCGGCTAAATTCATACGTGGGTCTATCCATTTATTTAGTCTTTGCCTCTCAAAACTTAGCTTAAAGTTGGTGCTTGACATATATGCACTTGTGCCTATGCTAGAACTTTCTGTAGAATCCAAGGCTGGGTCTTTAATTTTTCTCTCTCTAGATTTGGACCACAATAACTTGGGGGTGGACTAAACTTTCTTATTCGGCACTTTATTTGGCTTGTTTATCAACCAACTCAGCAACAGTAACTATTTATTGGGTTGTTCGTCAACTCTCTTATTATTCTAAATCTCATTTCTGAATGCTATCTCTATATTTGCAAAGATACATTTAATATATATATATATATACGTGGATACAAATATTTGCATATGCATGATTTGTTTTTCGGCTCTCAGACAAGGTGTTATAGGCCGACCACGGCCCTCTCTAGCGCTATTATCGGCGAAGGCAGAGTCATGCCGACCAAGTGCTTTGGTTCAATTTACTTTTACGTAGTTTACTTCTTGAGATTATGCGAACACAAGTTGCTAAGTGGAATCTCTATTCTTTCCTCTTTAAATAATTAATGTCTTCAATATGCTTTCTATATACATATATGCTTATAACCTTCAATTTAATTAAAAATATAGATTGCAGTACTCCACCGTCTCTCGGATAACCAACCAAGTTCTTTCAAAGAGCAGAATTTACGAGCTACGGACCAATTGGGCAACAAATTGAAGATGCGTACAGAAAGTTGTGGCCATGAATATTTGTTTTTCGGCTTTTGAACAAACCGTATATTTTATTCGGCAATGAAACTTCAAATGGTTTCACTACCTACGTCATGTATTCATCCGGCAACTGAAATTTTCGGCGCAGTCAAACCCAAGTTTTGACTATGCACCACGATTTCGATTGCCGACCACGTATGTGGCAAGTCAAAAACAAAAGGGAAGTGCTGCACAGATGTGTTCAGCCAGCCAAAACCAAAAATTCGGCATTCAAGCCCATGCATTCGCATCTCGGCAGTGCCGTATCTCATAATCAATCAATCGGCGAAGCTCCAAAGCTACTTTGCACTTATTTGGTTTATTATTTGGCATCAACATATTATTATCACTGCCGCATCGTCCAGCAATGACAACTTATTCGGCTTTAATATTCGGCTTCAGCATTCTTATCAACATCAAATACCATCCCATTGCTATCCTCCACAAATTCGGCATCTTATCAACTATTCTCTGCATATTATTTCTTCTTCGGCAAGTATTTAACACTACACCGCGATATTGCTTATTCGGCTAACATTTATTACTCGGCAACCTACCGCTGAGGTCGGCAATCCGACAAGGCTATTCGGTAGCTCTTCCTCCCTTCTCGGCAACCGACTAAACGGTACTACCCAACTTTACAAATCGGCATCGTCATTATTCATTACTCATATTTCATGTTGTGCAATTATTCTATTATTAAAGGAATTAGGACAATGTAATCTGAATCATGTAACTAGAATGACATTGATGATATTCCGGTTTGTCATTATTCCTCTGCATGTGCTTTAAATCTTTCCAACCATGTATATAGCTGTTGTTCTGGGGCAAGGCCTCATGTTCCTTAATTACATCAAACACCCAAGGTAGTTGGTTCACAGTGTGAGTGTAACATTGAAGAATTCCACTAATGATAGCTGTTGGTTCGATAGATTTCTTTCCTTGATAATTTCAATGTATCTTGCTCACTGTCAATAAAAATCAATGGTTGTTCTCATGTTGACCTGCAAAATGGTAATTATGCAGATACATGTTCTTGTATTTAATTTGGATTCATTGATTTTGCTCATGTTTCTACACCTATTCTAGTTAATTTAAATAGTTAGGATTTGGAAAATCTTCTTCTTCATTGAGTACTTGACATGGATGACATGAGTATTTTATTCAACAAGCTATAGTTGGGTTTACATCATTGCTCGGCCAAATAATTCGGTGGTGTCCTCGTACGGTGCCGAGTCGCTACCGCCTTGAATCTCAATATAATTCTCGGAAATATCACCACTACACGGCGCTACTACCACGGCATATCATATTACCGACTCGGCTTCGGAAAGACTATTCGGCTTCGATGTTGCTTATCAACTTACTTATGGTACTCAGCAAACATCACCTCATATTGCTTATCCTCTGCGATTCGGTACATCATTCGGCCTATTATCAACTGCATATTAACACTACTATGCATATTCGGCAACCACCAACGAACCAACTTACCTCCATAGGCCCAACGAACAATTCGGCAATTTGATTGGCTTACTCGGCATATTTATCAACGAGGCGTTTCGGCAAAACTATTGACTTATTCGGCAAATTATATTTTCATCCAGGCTGCATGCATATGATCAACTCGGCTTACTCGGCTTATCACTTATTCGGCAAAAATTACACCGCCAACATTTCTTGTTCGGCACATTCTTTGACCAACGCAATATTCCGCATCAAATAATCGGCAACTTTATGTCTTATTCGGCACTAATATCTCGGCTCAGCACTATCATCTTGGCTTGCCGAAATTCACATCTGAACATATCAGAGGATTCGTATCGGCTCAAAGGGTCCAGACCCACCAACCCGAGAAGTCAAGAAATAACCAAAGTATGCCGAAAATTGCGATACGGCTCACATTTTCTGACAAACTGAAATTTTCGAAGCTGTCAAACTCAAGTTTTGCCTATACCAACGTGAAGTACTCATTGAGACGATTCCAACGCAACAAACCGCGTCAAAATCGGAGCTCAAACGAAGCCGTACGGGCCATTCAAAGTTTGCCCAGAAAATTAATTCATTCGGAGAAGATGATCCAGCAAGTTATGAAGAAATAATCATGTGCTTCGCGGTCGCATTACGCCCTGTTGATCTAAGCCGTTAAATCTATTTTGGCTACAATTACGCCATCAGAAGACTGATCACAGTGATCCAGTAGTCCTTTCCAGCTATCTGACGCATTTCGAGTCCATCCGTACAGTCAGAATTTGCAAATTCAGCACAAAATAAATATATACATATATATTAAATAAATAAAAATATAAATAAATTGCAGATTTGATTCCGATATCACCAAGCACCTTACTTTGTCTCGGCTTCATTCTGATATTGCCACAACACCGAACAGGGGCACGGAATCCGTTTCAAATCATTATCGGCCTACTCGGCAATTTTGGCCCAAGTCAATTTTATTCCTTTCGCCTAACAAATCTTATTCAAAAGCAATGGGGCAAATATACGATTGGACAAGAAGCTCAACTCCACTAAATTGGCAACCACGGCCGACCAAGTTCTTAGCAAACCACAGCCGACACACCGCCGACCAAACGATTGGCACAATCGCCGATCCAAGTGTAAACGGACACCGATGTTCTGACACTAGTTACTCGGCAGTATATCAACTTTACCCGGCAAGATTATTCGGCAAAGCAACATTATTTGTCAACTTTATGCATCGTCAAAATTTATGCAGCAACATTGGCCACAGTATTCGGCAACTTTATTCACCTACCAACATTATTTGGCAAAACATTTGCCCACTCGGACATCAGTCAATTTTTCGCTTTCCAATTGGGGCACATCAGCCGATCATCATCTCGGCACCTATGATATGCAGCTTCAAGCAAGCGCTCGTTTTGAGGCAATACATTACACACTTGGCAGACAGCAGTTTGCATATTTTTGCACGCCGTCATTTTACCAAAGCCGAATCTTCCTTGCAACATAGGGCAATGGGAATCTACATTCCTTCCGACTAACACCTGTCATTCGAAAGCAATGGGGCAAGTCTACCTCGGAATAAACGCAAACCGAGCAACTCGGCAATTACATAGTTGGCCTCATATCTACTTGGCAATTTCATATAAGCGGAGCAATATTATTGGTGATTAACACGTCCACCTTATTCAGTACAGGATACATTATTCAAAATCCTTGCCACTTTGACACTTGCCACTTGAAATCAGCAAAAGTCTCCGAGTACAGTGCAATCTTCGCACTCGGCACAGAGCGCCGTTAGCAAAAGCCTACACCCTTGCCCGGGGTTATAATACCACAGGTCTACACCCTCACCCGGGGGTAATAATACCGTGGTCCAATTTTTGACTGATATATCTACCTTATTTAATCTATCTTATTTGGTTCAGGTAATCATTTCCATCTTCGGCCTATAGAAATATTTCTAGCTCGGCATAAAAGTCCATATTTGGAAGCAATCTCTGCACTTGACAAAACACTACACCCATGCCCGGGGGTTATAATACCGTGGCCTGCACCCATGCCCAGGGGTTATAATACTGTGGCCTACACCCGTGGCCGGGGGTTAGAATACCGCGGCCTACACCCTCGCCCGGGGGTCATATTACCGCGGCCTACAACCCTTGTCCGGGGGTAACAATACCGTGGCCCAACGTTATGATTTGTTTGCATTCCTTTCTGGGTTTTAGCTCAACCCCTCTCATCTTACGATCAACATATATACATTTATACATACATTCAAGACATAAGTACATTTATACATACATTCAAGACATAAGTACATTTATACATACATTCAAGCATACATTCAAGCATGCATGCAGTCATCCATTCATATATTTTATTCATTTATCCAAAGTATTCTTTATCAAAAAACCTAACAGCTATTTGAACAGCGTAACTTGGCAAGAAAAAACTCTCATTCCTTCTACCGCAGACAATGAAAGTTTTGGGGCAATTGTGGGAGCCAGAAAATTATAGGTACCAGCTTATTGGGCCTAACCCAAACAAGGCTTGCTAAAGCCCCAACTATTGGGCCTATTCGGCCCACCCCGTCTATAAAAGGAAGGTACCTCATAATATACAGGTATGTTCTCATCTCTCTCGACACAAACACACCCCTTGAAATGCATATACTATTTCTTCCTTTATACAGGGACTGACTTCATCATCGGAGAGTCCCGGCCGGCAACCCCGGTTGGGTGGCACCGACTATGTTCATCATTGCAGATCTACAGGGGTGAAGCTCTTCTCTTCGTTGGATCTCCACAACATCCATGTGAGGGGATATTTCATGGCCTCACATTGGACTTATACGCTACGCGAAGCCGGTTTGAAAATCCAAGATTTATGCAAAAACACAGTGTGCCCAAGACAATGTGATGCAGAGTGAATGCACAAAACAATGCTAAGGAGATGCACAAAACAGTGCGAAGCAGGTTGGAATGCACAAGATAGTGCGCCAACAAGATGCACAAAACAGTGCAATGTAAGAGTGAATGCACAAAACAGTGCTATACTGGTGCACAAGAGAGTGCGATGTGGCACAGATGCACAAAACAGTGCGATGCGCAAAATAGCGCGAATGAAATGTAATGCACTAACAAGTGCAGGTAAGGTGCGCAAGATAGCGCGATAAAATGCACGTACAATGCAAGTAAAGTGCACAAAATAGTGCGATGCGCAAAATAGCGCGAATGAAACAATGTAATGCACAAAACAAACCTTATTCAATCATCTAGATTTCTGAATTAGGATTTTCAAAAGTAAAACTGTGCAGTAGCAATGAAATTACCATTACTCTCTGCATATTGTGGCAGCAAATTTACAAACAATATCAAACGTACATCAACTAATCTTTTGGAATCTTTCAAGTCTTTGCATCAAAAAAGTTGTGTACAGAAAAATAAATCATACAACCACCTACTTTATACAAAACTGTGGTACAAAAACTCCGAAACAAGATACACAAGTCAGAACACTTTTTAGCAACCCTTAGGCCTAGAGTATTGTGGGGGAAGAGATGGGCACCTTTCATTCATATGCGGGTATGGATCTATCGTATTGTATCCGGGTAGTTCAATTCGATACTTCCCTCGAATTTGGCAGTAAGGGAGCTTCACAGTGTTTGCGCCATTGCACCACTTTGGCAGGCGGCTTGAATTGTTTTCAAAGAACTTGAGAGTATAAGCATCTTTTATCTGTAGTTTGGACAAGACAAATTAACAAAGCAAAATAATATGTAAAATACCTGACCTAGGTTTTACATCCACAAAACAATCAATTTCAGTTGAACATCCATATTTATCCATACAGTTCAAGTTTATTTTCATGATAGTGAAAATAAAGGGTAAATTACATAAATAGTTCCTAAAGTATATCATTGATTTCATTTTGGTCTATAGTTTTTAATTTGTATCAATTACATTCCTAAACTTTACACATTGATTTAATGTAGTCCCCTATCCTAACTATCGTCTAAAAAAATTACGAAAAATGCTTATGTCAGCTTGACATAAGGCATTTGGAGAGCATTACAAGGAATTTCGCATTTTCCACCTAAATGAATCATGAGACACATGAAATGAATATTATTTACAAAATAAAATGCATCCAAGACTTTCATTTCATTATTGAAAGTCGAATACGTAGGGTGTTTGGCTCTTTGAATGATAGTATTTGGTATAAATAGATGTGTCAAAATGTTGTTTTATGCCCTTCAAATGCTTGACATGAGACTGACATAAGCATTTTTAGTATGTTTTTTAGACAACAATTATGAAAGGGACTACACTGGATTAATATGTCAAGTATAGGGATGCAATTGAATCAAATTAAAAATTAGGGACCAAAATGAAATCAAGGGTATACTTTAGGAACCATTTGAGTAATTTACCCTAAAATAAACTAACATTCTTTTATTTTTTGTACATAAATAAGTACAAAGCAGTGCACATGTAGACAATAATAGTTTCATTGAGGAAAAATTTGTCAATATTCATTCAATGCAAACTTATGTGAAATGTGAGGGTGCACTCGTGAGATCTTCCAACCTCGTGCAAATACAATAACATAGTTTAAACCATCTGAATACTGGATTTAATATAAGCCAATTCAATAAATAATATTATAAATAAAAAAAATACCATTGTATTGATCGTGAAACATTAATTGGATGCAAATTTGAGACTTTGTTATTTAAATTAATGAAATTGAATATTCACAACAAACTCACTGTAAACTCCGTAACTTGAATGGAGTTTGCACTAGGATCAAACAACCCTGCTTCCTTGTACATTTCCAGAATGGAAACAACACATGATGTGGACTTCCTCGGGAATTCTCAACAATTCATCAAAAGACAACCCACGCCTTTCAGCTTCTACAAGAATTTCAGGAAGGTCAAGGCCCTACACAGAAGTCCAATGTCAAATAAAAAATTTAAACAAATAAAGACAGTAAACGTTTCATCTATTTTAAGTATTACACCAGAATTTAATGATGATATTAGATGTTGTATATCACTCCATCCAAACCAACGTCTAAATTCAATGGCTTGCTGGTTAGGATCAAACTATTTGATCTAGATTTGGTCCAAAAGATTGTCAATTAATCTCAAGAGCTACCAGTACCAATACATTTCCCAGGTGGTCTTTGATGACAAAATAAATCAAACCAAATTAAGCCCAGTGTCCCAATCAATTGAGGTAAGCTACACGAATCTTAACTGAATTAGAAAATACCCATTGTAATTAAAATTTCCACATTGCAGAATATCATAAAACCCACAATCTTAACTGAATTAGATAAAAATAACAACTCCAATTCCCAATCATTGCAAACTTAGAAAAAAAAAATTGAAAAAATAAAATAAAAATAAAGATAGAGAAGCCTAAACAAATAAGAACCTAAAAATAGTGAAAGAACAGAGAAGAACGAAAGACAGCGAGTAGAAAACTAACCTATGCTCGTCATGGAAGTTCTCCAAGAGCAAAAGACAATTCACAGTAGAGAGAGAGAGAGAGAGAGAGAGAGAGTTGGATTTGTCTAGTTTTTTGGATTTGGCCCAGGCCCAATGATAGGCCCAACTAATATGGCCCTTAAAATACATGGGTTGGACTCATGAGCTGGCCCATAGACCTAGGTGGGAGGTTCATATTAACCCCATATATATATATATATAGATATTACATAATAAATATTCTCTCTCTCTCATTTTTATTTTTATTTTTTGTGTACAAATACAGTTTTAGTAAAATAATGAAATTAAAATTGATAAAACTAAGGAGAATTTTTTTTAAGGTTCATGATATTAAGATTTTATAAGATAAAAGACATATAATATTTTCATAGTAGTTAAGGTCCTTCAACGTTTCTACAGAGAAAATTCGATTTAGAGAAATTTTACATGATTCAGAAAAATTTTTGAAAAAATTTCTCTGTGATCATACCAAGTTGGGTGAAATTTATAGCGATCCCGGTTCTTTCTCCTTTGGTTGTTGTACCTGGACTTAGGTTCCGTGGAGTTGGTTGCTGTATATGTCTTGTTGTCATCCTTTAATTCCATATATTTGAGTTTTAGGATGTATTGGGCGTGTTTCGAACAGGTTGGTTGAGCTTTAGTCCTATTCCTTGTTGCCTAGATTTTTGGTGTTCCGCTCGAGCGGACCCTTTCACGCTGGAGCGGAGTCTGCATACTTTCAGTATCTTGTACGTCTGCAAAACTACTGCAGATGTGTTTTTCATGCTCGAGCGGATTTCCTCACGCTCGAGCGGGTGTTCGATGTTTGTAAAAATACTAGAGGAGTGTAATCTACGCTTGAGCGGGCTTTCCTTTGCGCTCGAGCGGGTGTATTTTGCAGTTGTGTCTTGGTGCTCGAGCGGGTATTATTGCACTCGAGCGGGTTCAATTTTTGTGTTTGACGCTCGAGCGTCCTATCCTCTGCTCCAGCGGACTAGTCGTATATTAGATGGCAGCTGGGTGATTTTAAATCACTTTTCACTTTTCCTTCTCTCTCTTACTTTCTAGAAATCTTTTTTTTGAGAGCTTCTCTAACTATATTTTACCTTCTCTTTAGGGTTTGATCTAGTTTGAGTGATCTCCCACCTTTGTCCCTTTGTTAAAAGTGTGGAGCTTGTTGTGGGCTATCTATCAATCCGAAAATCTTGGGTTTTGGAGCATTTCGAGGTTCCTTCATCATCTCCATTGGGTTTCATCTCTTGAGGTAGGGATAACTACTCATTTTTATGGTCTTTGACATAAACCATTGGTCATTTTGATGAGATGTCGAAGTTGAGTAATTTTGGGTGTTAGGGTTTTAAAATGAATAGAGAAGGGTTTTGTTATTTTGACCAATACATGTGTATTTGGGTCTTGAAAAGAGATTATTGATGTCTGTTGTTAATATTTGGACTTTGGGTCAATATTGAGAAAAATGGAGAAAATGCCATGTTTGGGTATATTTGGGTCATTAGTGTAATTAATGACAATTATTATGGAAATATGAAATTGAGTTAGAAATAATGAAATTGGCTCATTATGAGATAGAATGGTGGAGTTGGATTCATTAATCACTCACCTTTGAAAATGTTGGTAATTTATTTGTTGGTGCATTTATTATCTGTTTAGAAATAATTGCTTGGGCTATCGGTGGAGGATAGTTTTGATTGTTGTAGACATTGCATGATGATTAGGCGAATTGAAACTAATCAGTTGAATGTCATTGAATATGATGAATGGAATAATACATCAAATTTGGGTATTGATTGAACATGTATATGATAAATGCTTATATACATTGTGTTGTGTGGGAGGAGATAGGGGATGTACTCCACGGTTTGAGAGGAGATAAGGGATGGACTCCTAAACCGGATATTATTTGGGAGGAGATAGGGGATGGACTCCATTAATACAACAAATCTGTGTATCATATATGAAGTATGGAAGTGTTTTATTTGATATTGATACAACAAATCTGTGTATCATATATGAAGTATGGAAGTGTTTAATATGAGTTGTTACCTCATTTGAAATGAAAGTATTGTTGATATGAGATGTAATCTCATCCAAATTGTTTGGCCAGGTTCTGAGCCACGGTTATGAATTGAGAATTGGATAAGTAATGGAAAATGAAATGAAACATGGACTTATTGGTCATGGAATTGAAATGTGTTATAAGCTGGCGTATATGAGTTAAACATTTATCGAATGCTAATACTTTAATTATTGCTCATATTATGTTTAGCATATCTCTATTGGGCGTTGGCTCACCCTATATGGGACATCATTTTCAGGTTCAGGTATTATGCCGCCTCCGAGGTCTTAGCTTGGATGGTTGTGGGACTTAAAGACTCTCTTGTTTATTTTTGTGATTATTTTGTATATTACATGTAAGTCAAGCCAAGGGCTTATTTTGTATTTTGAGTTAGTACTCTCTTTTTGTAACCAAGTGTTGGCTTGGAAAGTTATAAGCCCGTGGGGCATTTACTTTTGATGTCAACATGTAATACTTTTGTAATGAATACTCTGATGAATGAAATTATGCTTTATTCTCTTATATCTAAGCATGTCAAGATTGTATGATTTATAGGTTTATTTTGAGGGCGTTACAACTTGGTATCAGAGCGTACTGGATTTGAATACTTGGGTACGTGGGAAGTGGTTTGTACCACAATGGGTTTGTCTCGCTTGTTAGAGACTTAGATGTAATGTTATGTGCTTATGTGATAATATGTTTATGTGACTATATGGGTATGGGATTTAGTTTCTAGGATATTGATTGGATCCTTGGGTTTCTAGGAGTCCTATTGGAAAAGCACTTGATCAATGCTATTTCTAACTGGAACTCTAGCAACGCCTCGGGACTATCATTATCCGGAAATGAAATTCGTAAGTGCTTATGTGATTATGTGCTTACGTGGAGTGAATTACTGTTGTCCATGCATTAGTATGTGAGTGTTATAGCTTCGGCACATTTGTGAATGTGCTAATGTTCCTCGTTACCTTTATTAGGATGTCAGGACGTGGACGAGGTGGTAGACGTGGTAGGCAGGAGATACCTATACCAGATGAGATTCCGGCGCAGCAGGAGGGTGTTGGTCAGGCCAATGTGGCCGAGCCAGTAGGTCAGCAGGTCATGGGCGCCTTAGCCCGCGAGATGGTAGGAGCTTTGAGGGAATCCTTGGGCATTCTCAGAGCTGAGAATCAGGTCTAGGCCCATGTTGCTAAGGCAGGGCCTTCCTTTCTGAAGAGGGAGTTCTTTCGGTCTAACCCGGACGAGTTTGTAGGTGATCCAAAAAAGCCACTTAAGGCGAATGAATGGCTCGAACAGATGACGAAGACGTTTGAGATGCTTGGCATCGAGGACGGGGCTTTGAAGGTGACCTTGGCATCTTTCCAGTTGAAGGGAGATGCGGGTCAGTGGTGGAAGTTCATGAGAGGTCGTGTAGGGGGGACTTAGGAGGCCTTTGTAGATGCTTTCCAAGAGAAGTTCCTGTCTCCAGCTATTAGGGAGAAGTTGAGGGATCAGTTCTGCCAACTTAAGCAGCTGTGTTCATCAGTGGCCAAGTTTGAGGCCGCATTTACTAGTTTATCCAGGTTTGCACCTGAGCTTGTGGCGTCTGAAGAATGCCGTTGTCTGGAATTTGAGAAGAAGTTGAGACACGAGCTCAAGATGAGAGTTGGGGGGGGTCTATGACCTGGGATTATGAGTGCCTTGTGGATGCTGCGGCCCATATGGAGATTATGATGCAGGAGGAGGAGGAGAGATAGAGGGGCTCCAAGAGGAGTCATGATGGTCAGGGGGACGGTAGGAGGCAGAGGGGTCCTAACCCTCAGCAGTCCCAGGGTGCTTTTGCTAGATCGACATTTCCAGTGCCGAGTGCAAGCTCTGGGAGAGGCAGTCAGGGAGACATCACCTGTTACAAGTGTGGTCAGTTGGGCCACAAGTCTCCAGCTTGCCCGCAGAGAGGAGGAGGTCAGAGAGCAGCTTCATCTTCGGCTCGACCTCAGAGCTAGAGTCAGGGCAGAGGCCAACCGCTCTCTTATTACCAGTGTGGTCAGGCGGGGCACCTGAAGAGGTTTTGCCCGCAGTTGAGTGGCACATTTGGTGCATCTGGGTCAAGGCAGAGTTTTCAGCCAGCTCAGTTAGTTCAGGCCTCGAGGGCCAATCAGGGGGCTTCATCGTCCCAGTCTGTGCAGCAGTCTTTTGCTCCGAGAGGTGAGCAGGTAGATCAGGGTCCTACAGGGCGTGTGTATGCTGTTACTGCGCAGGATCTAGTACCGGCTCCATCTGTTGTGAGAGGTACCTTTTTGTTTTGCAACTCGGTTGCAAATGTGTTGATTGATATGGGTGCATCTCATTCCTTTATATCTGCTGCATTTGCATCTGTTTTGGGGTTAGAGTTGGCGCAGTTAGCATCTCCTATTTGTGTTTTATCACCTGTTGAGGGTGAGTTAATTTTGAAACAGGGGTGTCGGGGCTGTGATATAGAGGTCGCCGACCGCCGACTTCCATTGTCTTTTGTAATTATGGCTATGTCGGGTTTTGATGTGATTTTAGGTATGGACTGGTTATCGTCATACTGAGCTGTTATTGATTGTTACCGCCAGAGGGTCACAGTATGTACCTTGAGCAGGGATTGTTTCCATTTCTTGGGGGATCGGGTTGGTAGTGTGTTGCCACCGGTGTATAATCCGCGAGGGCGGAGTGAGCTTAGTGGTCTTCTCGCTAGCTTTATGAGTGATGAGTGTGATAAGACCCAGACTGTATTGCCGAGAGTGGTTTGTGAGTACTCGGACGTTTTTCCCGAGGATCTTGTGAGTTTGCCACCACATCGAGAGATCGAGTTCTTTATTGACTTAGTGCCCGGCACGGCGCCAATTTCTATGGCACCTTATCGTTTTGCCCCAGCCGAGTTGAGTGAGTTGAAGATTCAACTCCAGGAGTTGCTGGATAAGGGCTTTATTCGCCCTAGTGTTTCGCCGTGGGGAGCAACGGCCCTCTTTGCTAAAAAGAAAGATGGTGCCTTGAGACTTTGTATCGATTACCGGAAATTGAATCGGGCTACGGTTAAGAATAAGTACCCTATGCCCTGTATAGATGATCTGTTTGACCAGTTGAAGGGGTCCCGTTGTTTCTCTAAGATAGACTTGAGATCGGGTTACCACCAGTTGAGGGTCAGGGAAGAAGATATTCCGAAGACGGCATTCCGTACACGGTATGGCCACTATGAGTTCCTGGTGATGCCTTTTGGGCTCACCAATGCACCGGCAGTGTTTATGGATTTGATGAACCGGATATTCCGGGAATTCCTAGATCGCTTTGTGGTCGTCTTCGTGGACGACATTTTGATTTATTCACCTTCTGAGGAGGAGCACGAGGAACACTTGAGAGTGGTGCTTGGGTTGCTTAGAGCCCATAAGTTGTATGCTAAATTTGGGAAGTGTGAGTTCTGGCTAAGAGAGGTTAAGTTCTTAGGCCATGTAGTCTCTGGGGAAGGGGTGTCTGTTGATACATCCAAGATAGAGGCAGTGCAAGATTGGGCACAGCTTAAGAGCATTTTTGAGATCCGCAGTTTTCTGGGATTAGCTGGGTACTACCGCCGGTTTATGAAAGATTTCTCCAGATTAGCTTCGCCGTTAACTAGATTGGCGCGGAAAGGGGTCAAGTTTGTATGGAGTGAGACTTGTGAAAAGTCGTTCCAAGAGTTGAAAGTTAGATTGACCACCGCTCTGGTTTTGATTATCCCGGAGAGAGGTTTGGGTTATGCGGTTTATTGTGATGCATCACGAGAGGGTTTGGGTTGTGTGTTGATGCAAGAGGGGAAAGTGGTAGCCTATGGTTCACGTCAGTTGAAAATACATGAGAGGAATTACCCTACACATGACCTAGAGTTAGCTGCTGTGATTTTTGCCTTGAAGATTTGGAGGCACTACCTTTATGGTGAGAGATTCGAGGTATTCTCGGATCATAAGAGTTTGAAGTACCTGTTTACACAGAGACTTGAATTTGAGACAGTGGAGGTGGGTGGAGTTCATTGAGGACTATGATTTCGAGTTGCACTATCACCCGGGAAAGGCCAATGTTGTGGCCGATGCCCTTAGTAGAAAATCCATTAGTGATGTAGCTTGTATAGCCATCCGGGAGTGGGAGATGTTGGGTGCACTTGGCGAGCTTGATTTGCTTCTGGACGAATCCGTTGAGGCTGAGGCCTTGTTTTCTGTTGTTGCGCAGCCTACATTCGTGACTCGAATGTTAGAGGCACAGGGAGGTGACCTTGAGGTAGAATCCCTCCGAGAGAAGATCTCGATTGGAAAGGTTGAGAAGGGTATGACTGTGTATCCCGGCCTGAGTGTGAGATATCAAGACCATTTGTTTGTGCCGGAGTCTTACCGAGAGGAGGTACTCTGAGAGTTTCACCATTCACGCCTTGCGGTGCATCCGGGAGGCACTAAGATGTATCGTGATTTGGGTTGCCAGTTTTGGTGGCGGGGTATGAAGAAGGATGTGGCAATTTTCGTATCGAAGTGCCTTACTTGTCAGCAAGTGAAGGCCGAGCATCAGAGGCCAGCGGGTTTGTTGCAACCCTTGCCTATTGCCAAGTGGAAGTGGGAGCATGTCACTATGGACTTTGTTGTAGGTCTTCCGAGGACTAAGCGGGGTAATGATGCTATTTGGGTGGTTGTAGACCGGTTGACTAAGTCGGCACACTTTATTCCTATGCGCGTGAGAGATTCGGTAGATTATCTTGCCGACTTGTATATGCGGGACATAGTGAGGTTGCACGGGGTCCTAGTGTCGATCGTCTCAGATAGAGATCCACGTTTTACTGCTAGGTTGTGGTAGAGTTTGCAGAGTGCCTTGGGCACTAGGTTGACCTTTAGCATGGCTTATCATCCTTAGACTAACGAACAATCCGAGCGTACTATTCAGATCCTTGAGGATATGCTTCGAGGTTGTGTTCTCGACTTTAGTGGGTCGTGGGAGAGGCACTTGCCCTTGGTGGAGTTTGCCTACAACAACAGTTTTCAGTCGAGTATTAGTATGGCACCATTTGAGGCCTTGTATGGCCGACCTTGTAGGTCTCCAGTTTGTTGGGCCGAGGTGGGCGATGCACCTTTGTTGGGCCCGGAGTTGGTGAGGGAAATGACGGAGAAGGTTGAACTTATCCGTAGGAGGCTTGTTATAGCCCAGAGTCACCAAAAGAGTTATGCCGACCGTAGGAGGAGGCCTTTGGCATTTGAGACTGGTGATCATGTTTTTCTAAAAATATCACCTAGACGAGGTTTGATAAGGTTCGGGAAGAGTGGGAAGTTGTCCCCTCGGTTTATCGGTCCCTTTGAGATCCTTGAGAGGATTGGCGAGGTTGCCTATCGTTTAGCCTTGCCGCCGCAGTTGTCCAGAGTGCATGACGTATTTCATGTTAGTATGCTTCGGAAGTACGAGCCGGATCCATCGCATGTAATTAGTATGCATGACGTATTTCATCTCTCTTCTATCCAACACCCATTGCAATTATAATTCCCATAAACCAACAATGTTTACTAAATCAGATACCCATTCATGCAGAATTACAAAAAAATAGATAAATAAATAAAGATAGAAAAACTAACCTACGATCGTCGTCGGGGAAGTTCTTTGGCTACCGTTGCTAGACAGAAGTACCACTCAACTCCAAGGGAGAAGAAGAAATAAATCAAAGGAGCGAGAGACAGAAAGTGTGAAACAGAGAGATTTTCATTCATACACAGATACAGATACACACACAGAGAGAGAGAGAGAGAGAGAGAGAGAGAGAGAGAGAGAGAGAGTAGATGGGAGAGTGTTGAAGATTTCTGTTTCTGTTTTTATTTTATTCAAAAAAAAAAATATGAAAACTAAAATCTATATGACATATTGCTCTTTTTTTTTTCTTTTTTTTTTAAAGAAATAATTCAAAAAAAATTAAAAATGAAACTTGTTTTCAGAGTATTTTTACTATATCCATCCCTTCTCCTTCACATTCAATTGCCACCCATAGCCACCACTTCTCACTATAATATACTGACAAAGTGTTTTGTTCAATTTCTACTTATAGCATGTATAATTAATTTAAAAAGTTGAATTTTTTACTTAGAGTTTTTTATTAATAAATCTCATTTAGGGCTGTTCTAACCCAATAAGTCCACTAAGAAAAATTATAACATAATTAGTCTCATGTATTTATACTTTTATTCCACGAGGTCCTTTTTTCCTGATTTATATTGTTTGTTAGACTGTTATACTCTTATGTTTATTGTTGATATGTATTACATAAAAAAAAGATATACACATTTCATTTTTGTTGCTACCTCTATTTTGGTAATTACCATTATTCACGTTTTTCTTTTTGATCAGTTTCATTCACATTTGTGGTATTGTTTCATTGTACTAGGGTTTCAAAACTCTCTATTTGGTAGGGTTTAGAAACTCTAATTTACATATGGTGGTGAAATAGTATTATGTTACTCCATTGTTGTGGTGAAACTTTGTGTTCCTTTATTGTTACATTGTGTTCGAAGTTCTGTATTCGTCTATTGTTACTCTGTGTTCGAAACTCTATATTTCTCCATTGTTGTAAATCGAAGATCTATTTATGTTCAGTCAATTTTGTTATAAACATATTCTTCAAAGATGTGTTTGGTTTGATTTAGATTGGTCGACTGGTGAAATTGTATAGATTGTTAATGATAGTAATAATGATAAAAATGATGATGAAGGTGAGGATGTGGGTGATATTTTTTTTGTTTCTAGAGTGATTTGAGTTTTTTTTTGAATTTTTAATTCTATAGCTGTCATTGTTTCTATTTTTTTGTCAATCAGTGTGAATGCTTACATTTCACATTGTTTGAAAGTCTGAGAAATAAGTGTTGGAATATAGATATGGACATAATTATATATTTTACAAGATATGAATGTTCACATATTATTGGTTATTTGTTACTATACTTGTTATTTAAACAATCATTTTTGTTACCATTAAACAAATGAAATAGTAAAAAAAAATTTCTTTCAATTTTGTTTCATGTTGTAGTGTGAATGTTCACATTGGTATGAATTTAGTTTTTCTAAGGTTAGTTGTATGTTAATTGTAAATTGTGAATTGTAAACATTTACATTGTATTTTGGTATGAGTTTTTTTTTTTTTTTTTTTTGAAGTTTTTTTCTAAAATTAGTTGTATTTTATTGTTTTTTTTTACTATGCTTGCTGGTTGAACAATCAAAATAGTCGATTTTGATTTTTTTTTTCCTTCAATTTTATCTTATGTTTTCTCATTGCAGTGTGAATATTCACATTGGTATGAGTTTATTTATTTATTTATTTTTAAAACTAGTTGTATATTAATTGTAAATTGTGAACATTCACATTATATTTTGGTATAAGTTTTGTCTTTTCGAAAGTTAATTGTATGTTTGTTGTTTTTGTTACTATACTTATTAGTTGAACAATTATTATTGTTACCATTGAATAATTGAAATAGTCAATTCACTCTTTTTTTTTTTTAAATTTTGTTTTATATTTTCACGTTGCACTATGAATGTTTACATTAGTATGAGTTATTTTTTTAAGGCTAGTCGTATGTTAATTATAAATTGTGAATATTCACATTATATTTTGGTATGAATTTTATTTTTTCAAAGGTTAGTTATATGTTTGTTGTTTATTGTGAACATTCACATTGTACTTTAGTATGTGTTTTGTTTTTCAAAAGTTAGTTGTATGCTAGTTGTTTACTATAAACATTCACATTGTATTTTAATTTTTATTCAAATTTTTTGTTGCGTTATTTTTTAAATTTTCAAATTATAAAAAGGTTCAAAGTTCATAATTTGAGAGTTTCTCCATGAAATGCGAGAGAGATTTTCACTTTAGAATAAGGAAGAACTTTTCTCCATGGAATAAGGGAAAGATTTTCTCCATAAATGAGGACTATTGTTATGTATTAGTTTCAAAATAGAAACAAGTGAAAAAAATTAGAAAGAATAATTTGGTCATATTACATTAAATATGACTTAATCAAATACTCAAAAAGAATATGGCTTAGATGAAATAAACACTTAGAAAGAGAATTTATCAAAAAATGACTCACTTAAAAATTGGGAAATAAAACTTTTAGTTTTTAATTTTTAATTATCAACTTTTAACTTAAAAAAATATTACACCAAACAAAAATGTGAGATTACTTCATATAAGAGTTGCAAAATATTAACGCTCTCTTTGTTTTCATGAAAAATATTTATTTAAAAAAATGTTTTTATAGATGTTCGAATGATTGTATTAATGATAAGGGTGAATGTGGAAGCGAAGGTAGTAAAGGTGGTGTAGTCATAGGGTGGCGAAAGTAGTGGTAGCAACGGTGGTGGCGATTTCATAAATTTGTAATATGTTTTTTAAATTACCACTTAATGTTAATTTTCCCCTAGTAAAACCTTAGTTTGAAAATATTTTTTACTTTTATAAAAATAAAAATAAAATTCCAGTCAAATAAACTGTATTGTAATGATTTAAATTGTTCATCTTATTGATTCTTACAAGGTCCGCCCAACCCCTAATAAGGCCTAAAGCGGAATCTCAATATGCAATCTTTTTAAGCACGCCTTTTTTCCACTAGTTTTAATACATTTTTATTTGTTAAATTATACCTTGAGATTTATGTGTCTCAATATTATCACATGACCTAAGGATGCATTGGGTCCTTGTGTTATATAATTAATTTAATAATTGTAATAAGATGATTTTAACATATTTGTTTTTGAAATGTGGACAATATACCTGCTGTCCATTTTCCAGAAATAAATGCAAAAAACATTTAAGTTTCGTTTGTTTCAATGTAAAATATTTAAATGGGCGGAAAGAGCGGAAGAATAGGATAAACAAGCAAAGAATGGAAATAACTTGAAATAAATAACCTTGAAATAAGGCTTTAATTTAAAACTTACAATTGATTACTGAAAGCAGCTGGTAACTTCAAAATACATAACTACAAAATAACTGAATTTTGAATATAAAATACAACTGAGAAGGTGAAAGGTGTGTATTCTCAATTCTTGAAAATCCTACCTTCTATCTGACTGAAGAAGCTTATTTATAGGAGAAGGAGATGACTATGAGGCTTGTGAGCCAATGTGACTGGAAAGTAGGAGGCACATGGGCGTTGTCTATTGCTTTCGGTGACTAATTGAGAGCTATCTACTTTAACTTGTCTTTTTTTGTGAATAGTAAATAGTGACTTTTTTCACTATTCATTTACTTTCGGTGGAGAGATGTGACTGCACGATTGACTGAAGGGGAATCAAGATATATATCAACAGTTTTTCTCAAAGTAGGAGTAGTGATTGAAGTTGATGTATATATGGAATCCAATGATTGTTCTTAGGCATATGAGTCCTGAACATCTTGGAATTGTGGATCATATGGATCATGACTTGTGGAGGCTTCGAATGAGGCTGAACCATCAGAAGCTTAGTCTTCATCTTGTGACTTGGCTTGGGCCAATAATAATTTTGCATTTTGGATGAGTTCTTCATTGTTGGTCTTTGACTTGGGCTTTGCTTTAGGCTTGGACTTAGATGACTTGGATTTGGAAGGTTCAGAACTTGCCGCTGGGCTTCCAAGCCTGATTGTGGTGAGAGGAAGTGGGCTTCCTTGAGTGACTGAAGCAGTTGGGTTCTGCTGAGTAAACTTAATCATTGCTGGAGTAGGAGCATGAATATTGACTGGAAATTCCTGTTGGACTTGATCAATAATGCGATGGGTTTTGAATGCATCCCACTATTTGACAGAATGCTGTCGAGTGACTATATTGTCTGAAAGACTGTATTGCCATTTAAATATCCAGAGGACTTTGTATTTGGACATAAAATGGAGTAAATGGGGAACTGACTCTTGTGTTGACTTAATTTGTAAACTGAAGAGAAATAAGTGACTTGGTCCATTATATCATAAGGGATTATTTCTGTGGATGGCACCATGTTGAGACCACCATCTCAGAAACCAAGAAGAGAATTTGAACTTGAATTTATGATCAAAAGAGAAAAACCAAGAATGAATGAATGACTCATTTTGATGCAGGAGGATTTTGAACCATGCATCAATGTAATCATAATAACTGTATTGTATCTTATGATTTGGAAGATCGCGCAGTAAATAAGGGTGACCCCATTCTTCAAAGGATACAATTGTGTATGTATAAGGAATGGTAGATAATTTTACTGACATTAACTCTATCATAAATAGGTTTAATGACTATGGATTTGTGATGAAAGAAGATATCTTTATAAAAAGTAATTGACTTGTCTGGATGAGAGGGAATGAAATGCCATCCAGAAGGGAAATACATTTTAACTAAGTCAATGACATTGTGACTGTTTTTGTGGACTGGTTCTTTGTAAAAAAAGATTGGATGACTGAGGTTTAAGAACATAATCTGTCCTTGGGGTTGATCTGTATGGATAATTAGGAGGCATGGGAGTAATTGACTAACACGTAAAGGGGTCTGAAGCCAGAGCTGAAGTGTAACTAGGCTTAAGAATATTACCAAGAATTTGGTATCTATTGACTAGATCAATTGGGGAGCAACAAGAGGTTGACTGGTTGCCACAATGACAAGAGGTTTTGTAGAGGGTTTGTGGCTTGACATCTGTAAAACAGAAATAAAATAGCATCTACTAAGGATATCTAAGACTTTCAACATGGAAGTGAAGAAGATTGGTGTAATGGGCAATTAAATTGTGTTGACTCCTAATCTGATGGAATTGGAGATAAGGATCCTGGTCAATTGTCTTTAAATGGGATATTTTGAAAGCATAACAACGAATTAGTTTGCGATATCTGATAACTTGTAACTTGTGGGTGGAAATATAAGGAGTAGGCATGACACTAGCCTCCCTATAAAAATTCTCGGGTAAGGAAATCAGGAATAGAATTTTGATTACCAAGAATATATTTAATATCAAAATTAAAAATACTTAAAATAGATTGTCAATGGGCAAAAATATGCTTACTAGCAATATTTTTAACATCTTTTTCTAAAACATATTTAGCACTTTTACAATCAACACGTATTCAAAAATTTTGATTTAAAATATCATCTTGAAATTTACTAATACATAACACAATGGATAAAATTTCTTTTTTAATAGTACTACAATTTTTTTGTGCTTTGTTCCAAACACTAGAATGGAAATGAACAATTTGTTCAGATGATTTGGGAGAGAGTCGTAGGAGAATACCACCATAACCAATGTCAGAGGCATCTGTTTGAATGATTTTGAATGAATTTTCAGTAGGAATACCAAGACATGGCAAAGTTTTGACATATTTTTTGACTTGTTGCACAATAGCAGTATGACTGGTAGACCAAGAAAGAGGATTATCCTTCAATCGATCAAAGAGGGGTTGATAGGTTTTTCTAAGGTCTTGATAGAATTCAACAATATAGTTAAGAGAACCTAAGAATCGTTGTAACTGGGTTTTATCTAAGATTTCATCAGGAAACTTAGAAGTGAATTCGATAGATCTGCTAATTGGAAAAATAGTACTTTGGTATATGTCATAACTTAAAAATCTGACTTTGGTTTGAAATAACATAATTTTAGGTGTAGAGATGACTAAGCCATTATGTTTAATAATGTGGAGAAAGATCTAAAGATGTTTCCAATGTTCTTCAATGGACTTGGACAAAAATAAGAATATCATCTATGTAAACTATAGAAAATTGACTAAAGGGATTAAATATTTCATTCATAATATTTTGGAATTCACTAGGTGCATTTTTTAACCCAAAAGGCATTACATTCCATTCATAATGACCAAAAGGTGTAGTAAAAACAGTTTTATATCTATCATTAGGGTGAATTTGTATTTGCCAAAATCCACTTTTGAGATCAAATTTACTAAAGATGACGGCTTGGCCAAGTCTTTTTATTAAGTCTTTTTTATTGGGGATTGGATATCTTATCCATTCTAGAACTTTGTTTAATGATTTATAATTAATAACTAATTGTGGAACACCACGTTCAAGTTTAACATTTTTATTAACATAAAAAGTAAGGCAAGACCAAGGTGACTTACTTTTATAGATGATATTATTTTTTAATAATTCTTTAATTTCTTTTTTTCACATTTCTACTAATTCATTATTCATTTGAATTGATCAAGATTTAGTAGGAATTAGACGTTCATTGAAATTTTTAATATAAGGTAGAGTAACTACATGTTTTTTTCCTATGCCAAAAAGCGCAGGGTAGAGTAGAGCAAACTGTAGTTTCTAAGTTTTGTTTAAATTGTTCAATTTTTGAAACAAGAATTGGATTAGTTAACTGGGATTCAACCCATTTGTATTTCACTTCTTTTTTGAGAAATTTGAGTTGTTTGGTTAATCGATTAATAGATTGAGATATGGAACATTCTTTTAATTGATTTAATTCTTTTATTTCAGGAGGAGTTAAAAATTTAAAAGTTACTGTTTGACCAAAGGCTTGTGTTGTTATACCATAATTAGTAGTGGTAAATGGATATAATAAGAAAATAAATGGATTTCCTAAAATGACTTATCGGTTATGTTCCATACTAAAACAAATGATGCTTTTGACAAATATGTACCTTGGGTAATTTATATTTAATATGCATTTGACTTCCATTAGCAAAAATTAGTTGTTCACTGGTTTTATGATAATATTTCGTAGGGATTAAGTCTTCTTGAATACAATTTAAATCAGCACCCGTATCAATGAGGGCTATGACTTCGATTTCAAAATCATTAATAACTAGTTTGACTTTCGAATGCCATTTTTAAATATTTATTCGATTGAATATGTTTAATCGATTACTGTCTTGATTATCATTGTCACTATAAGATTTGGTGGATTTATTATCAAAGATGACGCAATTTGGATTATGAGTAGAACTAGATTCATCGGAGGAGGTGTCATTACTATTTTGAAAATCATTTAGACTTAAGTATGGCAATTTCTTCTTCTAATGATTTATCCTTATTTTTTAGTTCTTTAATAGTTGTTTTAATTTGATAATTTCATTTTGTAAATCTTGTAAAGTTATTTCTTTATGTTTATCTTTTCGGAATCTTTCTACAGTAGTGGTTAAACTAATGATGGGTTTATCTTGATGAGGTTTATTGTCTCCATTGATTAATAATGATTTTAATTTATTGGTATATTTTCTTTTTAATTCAGGATTCTCTAATTTACTAATTAATTCAATTAATGAATCTTCTTTTTGTTGATTTTACTAAGAACAATGACTTGTTTACAGCAAGTATCGTTATATCCTAATTCAATTTGATTATTATCGGTATCAGTATTATCACTAGGAGAATAGTAAATAGAACTTGATGGGTTATTATCACTTGAAGATTTACTAGAAGTATGAGAAGATTGGCTATTATTTAGGTTAAATATTTCAAATATTTGACTTTGGTGTTCTTCAGTAATTTATAGTTGATTAAGCTTATCCTTAAGTTTATCTTTGACTTTACATTTATTAGAATAATGACCATTTTTACCACAATTGTAACAAGTAACAACTTGGGTGGATTGCGACTTCTTAGAGTGTTTAGTTTTCTTGTAATATTTCTTTTTAAGTTTAGCATAATATTTATCAGGTGATTTAGAAGGTGAATATTTTTTACGGTATTTGGTATGTGTTTTATGTGAAGATGTAGGTTTATTATGTTTACGACGTGATGGCACAACAGGAGGTAGACCATACTGTTCGCAAAAGTTACCTAATTCATATTTAGCTTTATGTTTATCCCTAGCAGCTTTTTGACTGAGTTTCATGTCGATACACATTTTTAATCCTTCTTTTTGAATGGTACTAATTATATCACCATAGGTTAAATTATCATATTCAATGATACCAGTAGGTTGACTAAGGACATCTCTAATTTTGTGGGCAAAAAGATTAAGTAAGCCATTAATAAATTTTTCTTTCCAAAATGAGTTAGTACAATCATCTCTAAGCATAACTCGTGAAGTAAAGACATCTTTGTACCACCTAAAATCACTTAGTGTGGGGCAAGTAAAATTACTAAGTTGATCATGGATTCGTGAATGAACATCAGTAGGTGTTCCGATAAAATGTTTAATTATAGTAAATATTAAAGTATTAATTCCATCGGGTTTACTCATGCCTATTTCTTCATCAAAGATAAGGAATTCATTTTCATCTACTTGGATGGCATGTTGAATAGTTTCGCATATCATTAGTGAGATATTTGTCCCACCAAGATTTAACCATTCTAGTAAAACCAGAGGTAAGTAGAGAGACAATCTAGGTTGGTGTATAATCAGGATAATTACTAAGATAGCTATTTGCTACCATAGACGTGTGATTTAATTTTTGAACAATTTGTTTTCACTAAGTCCATCAATATTCCATTCATACAATTTTTTAGCAGAAACAGAAAATTGATTAGTGATATTAGTTTCTTCAAATTGAAGATCAGGTGGTGTCAGTCGGGTGTACCAATTTTTAGTAATAGTAGGGTTAACTTTTGGATGTACTAGTCGATTGAGATTAGTAGTTTGAAATTGTTGTTCTAATTGACTAATTTCATGATTAGTAGCTGTAAATATGTCTGACTCAGAGTCAATATTTAAAGATAGTTGTTGAGTTAATATAGTGATTCATTTTTCCTTGGAAGGGGTAGATAATTTGGTAAATAATTATTCAATGGCATCAACTGTATTAGTATCATGGGTGACTAAACTTAATCTATTCCTAGTGCTAGGAAGGTTAATAAGTGGTTTCTGCAGAGTTTTACTAGTAGATGTATGGCTATTTGAATAATCATCAAAAGTAGTCTCAATTTTATCTAACTGTTTACCAATAGTTTTTAAACATTGATTTGTATAATTATTTTGTTCAATAACTTTTTTAATTTCAAATTCATCACCAAGTATTTTAAAAGAAGAAGCATTGATGGTTGATCCTTTATGTTCAATGAGGATAGTTTCTAAAGGAGGATGACTAGAATAAACGGTAGTATTCGTGGAAGTTTTCCATTTGGTTTTTGTAATAGTATTTATTTTTTGATAATAATTTTCCAGATAATCAAAGAAATTGACTTCAGTACCTAATTCATGCATAAATTTACCCCATTTCCTAGTGATTTTGGATTGTTGTTGCTCATTATAATTAGTCTGACAAGTGTGTCGGTTTAATTTATTATCTTTAAACTTAAATTCAGCATGGAGTTTATTAAGATTGGGCGTAAATGGTTTACTAATGGTTAATAATTGAGGATTAACAGGAGGAATGACTTCAACATTAGTTTGAGTGGGTGAATCTTGAGATGTGGTATCTTCATCATAGAGATGTGTTTGTGTTGAATAATCGGGTTTACTAATCTAAGATGTAGAAGAATTATCCATGCCTTTTAACTTACTTTCATTAGTGTGTGAAGGTTGACTAATGTGAAGTTTTTTGTCTCTTCGAGTAAATAAAGGAGTACTAAAAATTTTATCGTCATCAATGGGGATACTGTGACGAGAGGATTGACTACAAGTTAGGCGATTAAAACGGATGTGGACTGAACCATCATCATATTGTTGAATTTGTTGGACATTATTACTACTAGATTGGTATGGGTGAGAATAATTTTCATTGACTGTAACCCAACTATCACGAAGAGTTACTTTTTTCCAACAAATAGTTGTAGGGACTTCGATATTTGTTTCATTAGTACTACCTTGTATGAGTAAGGTTTTGTCTTTGGACTCTTAAATAAGGCATGAACATTAAGATTGGTCTTTATACATTTATAATAGATACAATATATTAAAGCAATAGAATGTGCACCACCAAGCATATTAGTAAATGCACCAGAAATTTAGGTATTTAATGTTAAAGCTTTTAATATGTGAGGATCTCGGAGACTAAAAGTAAAATCAAGAAAACAATTAAAATGGATTGGACCTTTATGAAGACCTGATTCCATCATACCCATTAAACTATCATAATAATTGATAAATCGAGCATCTCGTAAACATAACAAAACAGAAGAATTACGTCATTGAGTCGTTAATGGTTTGACTGCTACTTGAATTAAGCCTATATGAATAAAATTATGACCAGTGGATAGATGTTTTTTGATTGATTCTTTAGTTAATAATTGACATGTTTCTTGAATTTTTGTTAAAGCATAAACTTGTTCAACAATTTTTACATGTAAATCTATGTTAAAAGATGACTTTAAAAAACTGATTTTATAAATTTCTTTAATTGGTATTTTTGGGATATTCCAACTTAAATCGATTTTTAAATCTTGAAATTCATGTTCTTCTTCGTTTATTACCGTATCCGGTATGGGAGCTAAGGTTGTAAATCTAGAGCTGACTGAAGAGTTACTTCTGAATAATCGACTCATGGTTCTAAATTCTATAAATGGTTTCAAGACAATCTAAATTCTTTGATGACTTATCATATTTTCACATACTATGTGTTCGCTCATACCCTTTATATCCTTCTACAGCCTATCCTAAGGACTTACACTAGATGTAGGACGAAAGTGGGTGGCTACTAGCAGAGTGGAAAATTAGTGAAAGTTGGGAAGAATAACGAAGATGTGAAACAATTTACAGAAATAGAATAAAGAAGATACAAACAGAACAACTAATCAATTAGCATGACCACAACTTGGCTCTGATACCATTTATAGAATTTAGAACCATAAGTCGATTATTCAGAAGTAACTCTTCAGTCAGTTCTAGATCTACAACCTTAGCTCCCATACCGGATACAATAATAAACAAAGAAGAACATGAATTTCAAGATTTAAAAATCGATTTAAGTTGGAATATCCCAAAGATACCAATTAAAGAAATTTATAAAACCAAATTTTTAAAGTCATCTTTTAACATAGATTTACATGTAAAAACTGTTGAACAAGTTTGCAAAATATTTTACACCTAAAAATATTCTTTATGTAAATTGATTTTGTACACACACAAACACACACAAAAAACTTTATTTTTCAGTATTTAATTGACACTTGAAACAAAAAAAAAAAAAAAAAAATTACTCTATGGGTAGAAACCAATAAAAATCTACCCTTTCACTTTTGAAAAGTTCAATGTGTTGGAATAGCCAGGTTGAAAGTGAATTTCTAAAAATTGACTTACCAAATCTTTAGTGACAAATTATTTTGGAGACTATGACCAAAAATAGTTTTCTTAAAAACATATTTTACTTACTCCTTATTTATTCAACTGAACAATAAGAAATATGCCAATTATTTAAAACAAAAGACATTTTCCGTCAAATAAAAAAAATAAGAATATATATAATATTTTCTTTATACAACTTGTTTTCTTTCTTTTTGGCAACCAAGAGATATTTAGCTAGTACCACACACGTGGGAGTTTAAATTCAGTACAACACCATTAACTAATAATAAAACAATTAGGAGTCAACTCACTGTTCAAATATAATTAAAAATTCAATAACTATTACATGTGCCTAATGTATCGAAAACTCTTTAAATAAATTACCAAATATTCTGTTCAATTGATAGAATAATTAAAAAAATAATTATAATCAAATATCACATTATGTATAATTAAATAATTTTTTAATTATAATTAAAATAACAACATAATTAATATCATAATATAATATATCATAACTAATAACATAATAAATTATAATCAAAGACATAAAAATTGTAATAAAAAATTGCATACAATTGAATTTCCCATTAAGTTGTGATATTACTTGAATTTTGATTGGTACCAAGTGGGGCCAGTAACAACACCCCCACTCTTGTCTCTGTCTATTTTTTATTTGGTCAAGCAAGACGGCTCCATGTGAACCGCAAAAACAAATTCAACAGAAGGAAGAAAAATGAGATTTCACACATCAAAACGAGTAAATGCCCCCCACCTGGATCACTGAAACCCCCAATTGAATTTCAGCATTACAAATCCCCAATTTTCAAACTCACTACTCACCTTTAATCACAAACTCAGTTCACAGTTCAGACCACCATTATTATTTTCTCATCTTCCTCCTCCCTTCAAACCCAACCAACCAAAGGCTACTCCTCTGCAACAAAACACATTTTAAAAAAAAAATGGCTGAGAGTGCAGTGTTCCATCTACTAGCCAACTTCACAACCTTCCTCCAACAAGAGGCCAATTTGTTGACTGGAGTTCGAGATGAGATCCAATACATCAGAGATGAATTTGAGTGCATGACAGCTTTCCTCAGAGTTGCCGATGCTATGGAAGAGAACAACCCCAAACTCAAAGTATGGGTCAACTTCGCCATATCTTGTTGTATCGCTACAAACAAGATCTTGTTCCTTCCATTTGTTTTCAACACCATTGTGGATTCAAAGCCCTGACGGAAATAGGAAGTTTGTCATCCTTACACAAACTTTGTTCTATTGAAACAAACCATGATAATGGAACCATTTTACTAGGAGAGGTAGGGAAGTTGACTCAACTGAGGAAATTACGCATTGAAAAACAGAGAAATGAAGATGGGAGGGTGTTATGCTCGTCCCTTGAGAAGCTTAGTAACCTTCGCTCATTAGTTGTTCGTGCAGCAGGAGAAGACGAGATCATTGATCTAGATTCTCTTTCTTCAACTCCTCAACTTCTTTGAACGCTCTACCTAGTAGGAAGTTTACATAAGGTACCGCATTGGATACCTTCATTGCACAACTTGGTAAGAGTAATTTTAGCATGGAGTAAGTTGAAGGATGTTGATCCACTAGAATCCCTTCAAGGTTTGCCCAATTTGGTTGAACTTCAACTTCGTCGGACATACGAAGGGAAAGAATTGTGTTTCAAGGCTGGTGGACTTCAAAGACTTGTGAGATTAGGACTTGCTGGATTAAAAAGATTGAGATGGGTGAAAGTGGACGCTGGCTCAATGCCTCATCTTGAAGAGTTATTTATCTGTGAATGTAAATTGGTAGAGGAGTTACCCTATGGCATTGAACATCTAACCAGCCTTACATCTCTTTATTTTGTTGATATGTCTTATGGATTGAGTTTAAGCCTGGACATAAACTTAGAAGGTGGGAATTATTGGAAAATTGCACACATTCTAGAAGTTTGGATTGGGGACACAACATCTGTGGCTCTATGCAAGGAACTTATCTATAGCGAGAGAGGAGATAGCTCTAACCATATTGGAAACCACTATATTTAGAATGCGTATTATGTATTTATTTATTTTCACGTGCTCTTGGTACTTGACTTCTTGTATTCATATTGATATCAAATTTTTGTCTTTTTTTTCTTCTCCTTTTCATTTTTTTCAGTAGATCGGGAGCTTGTTATTTGACCTCCTAATTTTGATCCTAGAGAGTTGGTAACTTCACAAGTTTTTAAATTGGGATTGTAAATCTTAGGGTTAGTTTGGTGAGGTTTTTATATTATTTTATTTATTTTGCTTTAGCGTTAAATTTTTTGAAAATTGAAGTAAAAAAACCGTTTGCTAATTGTTCACTTTTAAAAAAACTGGCTACAGTTCTCAAAAATTGAGGAAATAAGAAAAATGTGGTTTTACTTATTTTCAAAACAAGTTTCATTCCTTCTTACCTCCCTCACCCTTCCGTCCTCTGGCCAACGTCTCCGCTCCTACAACCACCTCCGACCACTCCCCCCATTTGGTAACTTACTATACTTGTTTAGATTTTGGAAAATGATATACAAGTTTTCTAAACTCGTTTTCTATATTTAGTACCATATAAAACAGATGATTGGTTAATGATTAGAGGGAATATGAGATGGCAGCTACCACATTTTTTCTTCTAACCTTATTCAATCAAGCCAATAATTGTGATTTTCTTTTTAGTTGAATTTCTCTCAAGTTCATGCCCAAGGGGCCCATCACGAGTCCATTTCAATGATTCGAACAATTCTGTAAGACCATCAATGTATATTATCTGTGAAAAAAATTTAATCAATATAATAATCGTAACATTTTTATTTTATTACATTATGTTTGGTGAGGTGGTTCTAGACATGTTTGTATTGGACAACTTCTTCCTTTTTTTTTTTGTTTTATTGGCACTGAGGTATCCAGATCAAAGCCCTAGTAATCACTAGGGGTGCATAGACCCATGGCAAGGAGTTTCTTGCAAGTGTATCACGGTCAATGCAAGGGTTTTCTCCCACTCTAATGACCCTAAGGAATTGTTAGCATTTAAGAGATTTCGATCCTTGAACCTTGGAGGGAGCACAACCCCAAGACCTAAGGCCTTGCCACCAGGCCAACCCCTTGGGATTAACTTCTTGGCTATATTTTAAATCAATTTTTCTCCAATCTTGATAGAGATTGTATATAATGAATGAGGTCTATTTTCATGACTCATTGATGGACCTCATTGTTTATGTACGGCTGCTTCTTTATCTTGGTATCAAATTTCATTATCAGACCATCTTTTAAATGTCTCTTCTATTTGATCTCTTTATTCTTCTTCTAACAATAATGGTAGTGCACAGAAAAGTATAAACAAAAGCGTATGAAAAAAATGAATTTGTGTTGTGTTTTGTTCATTTTTAATTGTGCATATTTGTGTGTGTATTTTTTTTCTCGTGCACGTAGCATTGCTCTTATGTCTAACACTTTTACATAGAACCTTGTAAACAAGTCAAGTTGAACTTAGTAAATAAGTTGTGCAAGTTTGACTTGAAAACTTAATGAACTTGGCTTGTTTATATTTCGAGTCGATCTCAAACTAAATTTAATCAAATGAATCATGAGGCGAAAAACAAAAAATGATTTAATGCTATTGAAACAGAATTTCAACCAGTCCCATTCACCAGTAAGGCTAATACCAACAAGTTCCATTCTCATACTAAAATAGTTAATATACTGATAACAAGAAAATCAAAGTTCCTAAATTAACCACAAGAATTGAATTAATCAAAACCAGCTACAGTATCAAGGACTCTGCACCAACTAGGTTGCTATCTATCTGATATAAATTCTTTAGTCTAAATTTTCCTTTTGAAATGTCATCTTCTATAAATTCTCAAGCATCATCTGAATTTGAGCATAGCTCAAGTGGATGTGCTTCCAGGTTCTAGAGGGAGGTTTGGCATTCGAGCTTATGGAGAAGTGTTGAATGCCCGGTTGAGCTAACCCTAACTTAATAACCCACTAACATCATACATAGTGCTCCAAAAAAAAGAAGTCTAAGCATCATCTTGTAGCTGATTATCTAGATGTAAATAACATAAAATCAGAATTTCAATAGCTTTCTTTTCTCTCCTCTTATTTATCTATTTTATTCTGCACAACAAAAAGAACAATAGTGTAGTGTTAAGGCAATAGAAACCTTGATTTCGGATGTGGATGTGATTTCAACATATGACATGGACTCCAAAAGCCTCAAGAACAATGAAATTTCCAAATTGTGCTATAAACAGCAATGAAATTAACATTACTCCCCATGTGTATCGTGGTAGCAAATTTATAGACAACATTAACCTACATCGACTGATCATTTTGGAATCTTTCAAACCTTCGCATCAGAAAAGATATACAGAAAAATCAATAATACAAAAACCTAGTATTATACAAAGCAGTGGCATAAAAACTCCAAAACAGGACAACCAAATCAGAAGATGTTTTAGCAACCCTTAGGCCTAGAGTATTTTGGGGGAAGAGATGGGCACCTTTCATTCATATGCAGGTATGGATCCATTGTATTGTATCCTTGTAGTTCCATCCGATAGTTCCCTCAAATTTGGCAGAAAGGGAGCTTCACGGTGTCCACGCCATTGCACCACTTTGGCAGGCGGTTTGAATTGTTTTCAAAGAACTTGAGAGTGTTATAAGCATATCTTTTATCTGCAGTTTGGACAAGATAAATTAACAAAGCAATAATATGTAAAATTCCTGACCTGGGTTTTACATCCACACAACAATCAATTTCAGTTGAACATCCATATTTACTTACCCATACAGTTCAAGATTATTTTGGTGATAGTAAAATGAAAGATAAATTACATAAATAGTCCCTAAAGTATACCATTGATTTCATTTTGGTCTATAATCTTCAATTTGTATCGATTGCATCCCTAAGAGAGAGAGAGAGCGAGCCCAAATTAATCTGGCGAGAACAATCGTTGCCACTTCTTCTTCTTCAATGGAAAACCCAAGACTTTCTTCGATTTCGATGAAGCTTCATTCTGACTATTCCCTTGATTTCGTCATTGGGGTTTAGGGTTTTGGAGGTGAAAGAAAATGGAGGGTCGTAGGTATCTTCGTTTGAGGATTGAGATTGGCTTAAAAAACTAGAGATAGAGAGAGAGGAATGTGGGATAGGTTACACGATGAAAGGAGATGAATGAGTGTTTAGGGTTTGATGTTTTGAAAGATGCCATGTAAAGACCTTTTTACTAGCATCTGTGTGAATCACACCACGGCGCAAAACAGTTGGGCAGTTAACTATCGCTTGAAATGTGAACATAAAATATTTTTGTATTAAAAGGTCATTAGAGTAACGACATTTTGCGCTCACTTCTTAACGCTGCTTTTGGTTGAAGTAAAATTTAAAAAGACAAAAAGAAAATATAAGTGAAATTTGAATAATAAAAATGTTGGAGAGTTCTAAATTAAGAGTTCTAAAGGAATTTTAATATGTGGGGTCTATCTATTAATATGATGTTTTGGTCTTCTTTTTTTTTTATTTGAAAAATGATTGGGAACTCTAATAAAGGAGTTCTAATGGGAGTGAATCCTACTGTGATGTGATGTTTTGTCCTTAGTTTTATTTTATTTTAGGAAAATGATTTGGAGCCCTAAAAACTGTCCCCCTAATCCCCCTAATTTCCATTTTGGGTAACTATTTCCTTGTTTTTTTTTTTTTTTTTACTTGATATGGAAATTAGGGGGATTAGGGGCAGTGTTTTTAGGGGGATGTAGCAAGGTCCTTTATTTTATTCTCTGTCACATCATTAAAGCTCCAAAATTAGAGGAATGTATCATTGCTCTTTTTATTTTTTTATTTTTTTTCTCATTGCCACATAAGTAGAGCTCAATTTAGTGCTCTACTTTTGGAGCTTTCTATCACCACTCTTTCAAGAAAATATATTTATATTTTATTTATATTTATACATTTTTCTCTCCAAATCACTTTTTAAATTTTCCAACCAAACACAGCATAATGATAAATTACTAAAACCCCTCAAATTCTAACTCATTTGTAATTTCTCCATTTGAACTTCAAAATTGAACAGTTAAGTTTTTCACAATATTATCTTATTATAATTAATATTTTTTGTTAATTTTTTTAAATTTATAAAAAAAATCATATCTTGTGTAAATAACATGACGCATTTATTAAATTTTTAAAATAATAATATCTATGACACAAAGAGTTATTTTTTTAAAAAAATAAATAATTAAATAGATTTAGATTATTATATTTTTTTTGAACTTTGTTCAATGATAATTAGAGTTTGGGACACTAAGTTCCTCCGTGTAGATTATTAATTTAAAAAAAAAAAATTAAATTTTTTTAGTAAGTGTAATAAGATAGTAGAAGTACGATTTATGAAAATAAAAAAATACCCCCAATATAATTTTATCATATTTTGTCCATTTTTTTAAAAAAATAGATGAAAAAAACATATAGGTTTCATTTGTTTTAATGTATTTATATACCTACATTGCACTAAAATAATCTTTTTATTTTCTAGTGTTTGGTTAATACTTCAAACTGAAACAAAAACTCTGTACAGTATGCATTGGGTAGAAACAAACAAGAAAATTAAAATGAGTTAATTAGACATTTTAACTAGTAACAAGTATTATATAACAACAATGATAGAGAGCTCTAATTTTGCAGTTTTAAAGAGAGCTCTAGTGATGTGGTAAGAGAAGAAAATAAAAAAATAAAACCAAAATATAGACACACATCACATATGAGCCTCATTCCTTGTTACATTACTAAAGTTCTCTTTAGAGTTCCAAAATTAAAGCTCTCAATCTTTATTCATTATATAAAAGGTACATTGAAGACGTCTAGTGTATTAGGGATGCTATTAAATCCACCATGGTATATTGATGACGTCTAGTGTATTAAGGATGCTATTAAATCCACGAGCAATGATTGAAACCTCCACAAAAACTTTACTCTCACAACCCCCACATCATTCTATGTGAGAGAGAGAGAGAGAATAAATAAATAAATAAATAAATAAAACAAAAACACACATGGGCCAATCACACATATTTAGAGGTCATGAGAGGGTCTCTAAATTGGGAGTCCCAAGCTTTTTTTCTAAATCCAAGATAAGACTGTGATGACTTCATGAATTGAGACAAGTCATAATATATTTTTTTGGAAAATGCTTTGGACCCCTAGTGGGGGTGCTGGGGTCCTTGCTGATTGGCTGGAAAACAAATTTTTTTTTTTTTTGGACTTCAGCCACTGGCAGTGTGTCATGTGGCACTGGGGGTGCTGGGGGTGCCTAGTCACTGGGGGTCTCCAGCATCTATTTTTTTTTTTGCCGCCTAAATCAAACCAATTTGTATATATGTATATATTTTTAAAATTTTTATTTATATTGACATGTTTTTGTCTTATTGTTATGTCACAATGAATTTTGATTACACTTATAATTTTTATATACAAAATTATCAGGTAAACGAAAAAAGTAGTAGAAGCTTGAGTCGGATTTTGTAGTTGATTTAATTTGTATTAGTTGTATTAAATAATATTTTACTCTTAGTTTGTGGCATGTTTAAATGTTAAAAACTTATTTATTTTAATTATTTATTATTGAGTGATTTGCTTGTTTTTAATATAGTGGAATCGTGGTTTCAACTCGAATCAATCCACGTTAGTTTGGGTTGGGTTGGATTGGTTTTAGTACATGATTGGTTTAGTTCTAAGTCCAAAAACTCAAAAACGATTACAATTGGGTTGGTTTCAAATTTAGTGACCAACAGACTATGAACACCTCTACTATGCATTGGGTAGAAACAAATAAGAAAAATGTTAGGCATCTCAAGAAATTTATTAATATTTTTACTAAATGTTTCCTATAGGTATGAGACTCACACTCATATAAGATATTTAATAAAAATATTAATAAATCTCTTAATGTCTCTAATATTACTCAAGAAATAAATAAATAAATAAACAGTGGTGATAGAGACCTCCAGAACCCCCCACACATTTGTGAGAGAGAGGAAAAAAATATTAAAAAAATAAATGTGGTCACAAATCAATTGGAGGTTGTGGGGGTTACAAATTTTGGGAGTTCCAAGTATTATTCTAAAAAAAATGAGTTAATTAGACATTTTAACAAACAAATATTATATAACTGATATATTGAAGATGTCTAGTGTATTAGAGATGTTATTAAAATCAACCAAGATAAGACCTTGATGACTCCATGGATTGAGACCCAAAATATTTTTTTGTCGGCTAAAACATGTGGAACACATCTTGGACCTATATAGCATTCACACTTTGAGCAAATATTTAAGTGAGGTATTGGGAAGTCTAAGAGCAGCTCCTCGCGTTGCACCTATGCCATTTTTATTGGGGAAGGAAGTGTATGTAAATTTTCATAAAATATAAAAATTATCTTGCAAAATCATATAATTTAAACACAAATTTGCATAATTCAATTCATAAAAATTTGAAAAAACACAACTTATCGTAAATTCTCATAAACATATATAAGTCACCTTATAAAATCGCATAATTTAATATGAATTCACATAAGTTAACCCATAAAAATGTATGTAAGTTCTCACAAAAATGTGTAACTTACATCACAAAAATACGTAAGTAAATGGCATACCATATGCCTTGCATACTCAAGAATTATTGTTTATAATCAATAAATTTAGATATTAATCTAAATTATATTATTAAATTCTTTTTTTTTTCTTATGTGATTATACTTAAAATATATTATATAATTTTACATTAATATTAGCCCACCCCATCGACGAATCTTGGGTCCGCCCATGCTTGGGAGTGGATGATGTTGTTGGTTACGAAGGAATGTTGAAAGCAGAAAAAATAATAATACGGAGGCACAGTGAGCGGTGGCTCACAATTATGAAGAAAGGGTTATATCGTCAAAGAATGGAATGATGTACATGGGGTAGAGGAAGGGAAAGCAGAGATGGAGGCATTGGTGAAAATGAAAACATGGTGAGAATAAGAGAGAGAAAGGAAGAAGTGTTACTTGTAAAGAGAAAGAGATGTGGTGTTTTGAGATTGACGAAGATGACCATGGTAAGACGTGGACAATAAGGTAATTGTTGGAAAAATATGATTTTACAGGCTTATTTTGGGCTAAATTTGATAGGACCCACACGTCTTTTGGAGTGGGTTCGAAGAGGTGACGTGTTCCTTGTCGCATGGCAAGTCACATGGTGAAGACGGTTTGTCAAAACCATTTATGAGTAAATGAGAAGTTGACGTCATTTTTCAGGTTCGTGGAATGGACAAATTAAAGAATATAAAATATGGGTTTCCTTGTAAGGCTTGTTCTACATTGAAACTTTAAAAGAGCTTGTGTATGTATATAAGCTCCAGGTGGCAACACTTGGGTTGGGCCCCAAGGAGCACCCCAAGTTTGTAGAAGAGAAGAGTTATGGACAAAGTGAACCTTGGCTCAGACCAACACACGCGCGCTACCGCAGCCGACCGGTCTGGTTGGTTCTAGCATTAATTTTTTGGACAAAATTTATTTGAATTTTTTCAATTTCTTGCGGGAAAATTAATTTAAATTTTGCGCTAATTTTTTTAGTCCAAACAATCCCTTGTCCAGTCCATTTCCAGCAGTTTTAAAACTGCCCAGACAGATTTAAACTGCTGAGCAGTTATCTGTTGAAATTGCCACCAGATCTATTTAAAATTCAAACTGTATCTGTTCAGGTTTTTTGCACCTGTTCGGACAGATCTAAATGGTTACCATTTGCCTATAAAAGTAGTCCCTTTCCAGCATTTGTTTGATTCGGAAAAATTCATTTTCTTGCCTTCATTTTGCTCTCTTGCATTATTATTCTTCATATTAGTTTTAGAGAAAAATTCAGAAAGTATAAAACACAGGTTTTGTTCATTGTACAAATTGTTTGGAGTACTACTACAATTTGTGTAGATTATTATGTCTTGAGAGATAGATGCCATTTATCCTTAAGCACCGAAGCGGGGCAAATCTGTCTTAAAGACAGAGTGTCACACACTCGATTTGATCTAAAAGTTGTATCGGTAATAAATTCTATAAGTAATTTATTTATTTTTGTTTGATTTGTGTCAAGTTATTTATTTTACACAGAATATTGTTCCAACAGTATTTTTGTTTGAACATCAAAGCATAATAAGGTAATTTTATATTTTCTATTACAAATGTTAAAAGATAAAGTCTGATAAGGAGGTTAGTGTAATTTCTCAAATGTGAAAGTAAAATAGTATTAAACACAAACCTCCAAGGTTGTCAATGTAATTTACCCTAAAAATGTTACATATAATTGATTTTTTTATCTCATTTTCTCACCACTATACACAAGTAAGTCAGTCACATGTGCATCTATCAGCATGGATCTCATTAGTGTATAAGAATAAGAAAATAAGGTAAAAAATAATAATGTATTGCATTACACATTACACATTAACAAAAATATGTAAAATTCACTTACTTACGTCGACATAAATAAGAAGTTTTAATAAAAAAATAAGAACATATATATAATAATTAAGAAAATATACATTCATATTTATATTTATAGCTATAAATATATTATATTTAATTATTAATTTTAAAATTTTAAATAAAAATCTTTCAAAACTAATGGAAAGTGACTTATAAATCTATTTTTTAATTTTTTAATTTACTTAGACCACATCACTTTTTTTATTTTTTTACTTTTTTTTGTAATAAATAAAAAAAAAATCAACTTATTTAATACTTCCTAAAATAACTTTATCTATTATATGCTCTAGAATCCACCAAGATAAGAACATGACAACACCTCATATTGAGACTAGCCAAAATAAATTTTTTTTGCCGGCTAAAACATGCAGGACACGTCTTGACCTATATATCCAGAACCGGTCCTGAGCTAAGGCCAGTGAGGCCTGTGCCTTAGGCCTCAAAAAAATTAGCCCAAAATAGGGTCTCCAAATTTAGAAAAGTATTATAGTATATTATAAATATAAATAAGGCCAAAATATTTTTGTTGTTTTAGGACCAATCTAAAAGACTCAAAAATATTATGTTGAGCCTATATTTGTTTATAAGTGTGGTTTGACCCAATTGAAATTAAAAAATATATAAAATGTTGGTGGCTCTTGAATGAGAAACACTAAATACACATACAAAATGTTAGTGGCCCAAAATAGGGCGCCTAATTTTTTTATTTTTATTTTCTTTCTTTATTAGATTTTTGTGAAACAAAAATGTTTGAGACCTCTAAATGAGGAGCTTTAGAGGAAGTTCTAGAGGTGGGCCCCACTTTATGATTTGATGTTTTGCCTTGTGATGTTACATTTTTTGTTTTTTGTTTTTGTTTTATGTATTGCTACATCCCTAGAGTTAGCATTAGAGCTCCAACTCTAGTGCTCTCTATCATTACTCTTAATTCAATCTCAATCACATTCATACACAACATATTTAATAAACAACAATGCAATCTCACTCATAAACAACATATTCAATAAACAACAATTAATTCAATGCATATTCAATACATTTTAATTGAATAAAGTTTTCTTAATTTTGGTAACTTTTTTTTTTGTCTGAATATATTTTGATATCTATTTTGGTATCAATCGACAGTAATGATACGAAATAGAGTGATTTTTTTTTTTCTTCATAAATATAAACCTCCGTTTTTGTTTCGCCTTATGCCTTCAAAAACTCAAGGCCGGCCTTGTATATATCATTTACACTTTCAACAAATATTTAAGTAAGACATTTAGAAAATTGTTAGTTGGCCTAGGGCAGCTACACGTGTTCTACCAATGCCATTTTTATTGGCTAGACCCTTTGTCAGTGATAGGGGTGTTTGCAGATCAGATTGCCTTTCATCTACTATTCATTTGAATTTAGGTAGATTAAAAAAATGTAATTCACATTCTTGTTTATTCGGTTAGCGGATGCAGATTGAACGAACTGTGCAGATTGGCGATGAATGTAGAATGATTTGATAGTATGGGCTTTACTATTTTACGTTTTTCTTAGAACTTTTTTAGAGTAATTTTTTACTGTTTTGAGCCTTATTTGAGTCTAAAATTTTTTATTGTTCATTTTTTATAATTAAAATAAAGGTCAAATTTTCATATTTCATAAATAGCTAATATTATTACTAAATAAAATATCTATTTTTTAACCAAAAATGCGGCAGACCCCCAGCCCCCATGACCCCCAGTGACCCCCAGCCCCACGTGGCTGTGGGTGATTGAAAAAAAAAAATAAAAAATAAAAAATAAAAAAATTGACCAATGGAAAAAAACTGGGGGTGCTGGGGGTCCCTAGCACCGTTGTTTTTTAACATTCAAAGTATTAAAACATAACATTATTTTTTTTTAAGGAGGGTTGGCAGATTCAGATGGGTCAAGTGACCTCTTATTCGCCATCCGTCCGAACATAGGTAAATTTAAAAAATCTATATTCATATCCGTCCGCTTATACTGAAACTACTTAAAAGTGAATGAATTAAATCGGATTGTTTGATTTTAATAAATCGGTTGGATTTGTAAGCACCCTAATTAGTGGGGTGGTTGAATAATAGTGTCAATTCATCAGATTATCAACAAATCACAATCCTAAAAAGAACCAACTAACCATGCTCTTGTACCACCCAATAACTTCTTGGAGAATTCACATTTTGGGCCCAACTATACAAAAACGTCATAATCACCCCCATAGTCATAACCTTACGGAATGACTAAACTATAGCATCTCCAAGGGGCGGCTAAAAAAGGCAGTAGGTATTTTCGCCAATGTAACTCTAATTTTGGGCTCCAATAAGTTGGCTATTGGGCTAGTTACTTTACCATTCTACCTTTTTGCTAATTACAATTAAAGAGCCCCATAGGCTCTCCAAACAAATATGTATGTATATGTCTTGGATTTTTCTATATTTATGTCTTGGATTTGGAATTTTATATATTTTATATATGTATGTAGCAATTTTATATGTTTTTTCAATTATGTTTGATGAATTACGGAATAACTTATTTTGTATTTTGTATTTTTTTTCTCCTCATTCTACAAGTTTTGTATGCTTGTATAGACAAATTTATTATTATTACAAATTTACATTAGTAAAATATCAGCAATTAGTATTTTTTGTTTTGAAAATTAATTACGTTAGTTTGAATGATTAGCTAAAATTTGTGGTTGAAGAATACAATAGCTAAAATAATTAAGTAAAATAAACAGTGTACTTTTTTCGTACTTTAGCTAGTGAAAACTAGAGAGTGTAGTAATTGCATTATTTTGAGACAATAAAGAAAAATATTATATATAATTCATTTTTTATCTTTTTTTTTTTTTTATTCATTTCTATACTTAGGCTTCGTTTGGAAAGTTTCAATTTTAATCAAAAAGTCACTATAAGTTGTCACATTACTCTCTCTACTTTTCTGTACATCTTTTCATAAAAAGCCAAAAAGTTACTAAAATAATATACTTCCAAATGAGGCTTTAGTTTCATGTGTATTTATTAGTGTAGATCTTATGACCTTGTATTTAGGAGTGAGTAAATAGTACAAAAAAATGAATTATGTATAACATTGCACATTAATAAATGTATACAAAATCTACTTATGTCTATAAATAAAAATTTTCAATAAAAAATAATATCGATAATATTAGATGGGAAGGTCAGTGTTGATGTTCATGTCTAAATTTTTCCTAAATATCCCTATAGTAGTGGTATGGGCAGTTATGTCCTCAATTCAAGTTATTTATTTATTTTTTTGATTTTTTTTTCAAAATCTCTCGACTTATGATTTTTTTAAATTCATTTTAATTTTTAAATTTTAAATTCAATTATAAAATTTATATATTATATAAGGAAAATAGTGTTTCTAACCCACAAGCCTTGTGAGAGTTTCAATATCTGTAACAACCCGAAAATTGAAGTCGTCCATTAAATTTTATATTAGTATTATTTAATTATAAATGAGAAAAATCCTAAATGTTTCATTAAATATTTCGTAATAGTAAAATAAAATATTGAATGTTATAGGTGTATGAGATAAAGTGTAATTAAATTAGGGAGTATATATTATCAGAAAAAAAGGGGATATATAATTAGTTTAAGATTTAGGCCCAAGTATAAATAAGCAACTAATCTAAACTTATCCATTTGAGGGATAAGCTTCAAGTCTAGAGCATGATGATGGCTACAAAATAGAGAGGCTATGTTTGCATGGCGTAGGCTCAAGGCACTTTATAGTCATAGTACAGCTCTGATATTACAATCGAATAGAAGCTCTAATGTATACATTTTTGTTATACTTAAATAAAGATTTTGGTAACCTTTTATTTTACTTCGCTGCACTATTAATTTGTTATGACTTCAGTTATTGCTTGTTGCGACACTGAACCTTTGGGTATCGGGTTTGGGTCGTGACAAAAGTGGTATCAGAGCTTAGGTTTTTAAAATTATTTTTATCAAACCATTGGAGCATAAGACACATGCACAAATAGGATGGGGGAAACGTTGAGTTAGATTACAAGTTGTATTTAAATTAAATATTTGTGTAGCAACAATCGTGGTATATATAATTATGGTATTTTATTAAATTTTGTAATTAAGATGAGCTATTTGTTACTTTATATATAATTGTATATATCATTCATGCACATGCTAAATAATTTGAAGGAAAAACAAAAACAAAAACAATTACAAAAAAAAAAAAAAAATTCATTTTGACTTTTTTAGAAGTGGGTTCAAATTTATAATCTTTCAAAATTTACAAAAAAAAAAAAAATTATAAAAATACTGATTTTGAAACTATTTCCCATCAATGGAAAGTTCACGGATAAAAGAAATGAAAGCTTATTTCAAATTTCTTCAACTCTTGTATATGATTCTGTCATTTCATTTCTAGTCACTTGTTTAATTGTGTTCTCATTTTATTTTATTTTTTTATTTTTTATTTTCGTAAACAAAACCAATGAAAGGTTTTTAAAATCACCCATTGTTTCTCATTTTGGCCCAAAACAGTTTTTGACAAATAAACAGTGAGTTGTTCTTGGTATTTTTTTTTTTTTTTGAGGTAATGATTTAGCAATGTTTTATATCAGATTAATCATCAAATTTATTCTTGATATATATGTTTATCAGAGTACGCAATGGCTAGCTTACACATATTGTCACGCCCTCAAAAATAACCCATAACATACACAATAATAAGATGCATTACTTAAGAAAATAAACCATAATTCATTCATCAGAGTATCCTTAAATAAAGACATTACATGTAATAATGAAAGTAAATGCCCTATGGGCTTACATCTTTCCAAGCCAACACTTGGACACAAAATGTGAGTACTAACTCAAATCCAAATTAAGCCCTCAGCTTGTAATTACATGCAATATTAAAACAAAACAAATAACTAAACTAGTCTTCCAATCCAAGTCCTTCCAAGCTAAGTCCTTGGAGGTAGCTTATCACCTGAACCTGAAAATGATGTTCCCATAAAGGGTGAGCCACAGCCCAGTAGAAAAATACTAAACCAAATATAAGCATTGAATAAAGTCCTAGCATTTAATAGATGGTTAACCATGATAATCAATTATATCAACATACAGTCTTAAGACACTAATGTCTATGACACTTATCAATTTCCATTATTATCAACATGGCTCAGAACCTGACCAAACTTACAGCTGTGAACTATATAGCATATTCACATTACGTCCAATATCAACAACACAAATGAGACTCAGGCTCATATCAAAACACTTCATACTTCCAGATTGATACACATTTTAGTGTTGTATCAATAAAACACTTCAATATAAATAAGCACACATAATAGTGATGCTAATGGAGTCCATCCCCTATCTCCTCCCAAACAAAATCCGGTTTAGAGGTCCATCACCTATCTTCCCCTAAACCGTGGAGTACATCCCCTATCTCCTCCCAAACAATGCAATGCATGTAAACACATAACATATACAACACACAATCAATACATTTAATGTCTGTATTAATTCAACAGTCAAAGTTAATGACTAAAACAATGTGATCAGTTCCAGTTATCCCTAATCCACATGCAATGTCTACAACAATCATGACTATCCTCCACCGATAGCCCAAAACAGTTATTTCTAGACTGGAAATAAATAAATCAACAATTCAATAGGCAACTGATTTAAATTAATCAACTACCCCATTTAATCAATAAATTCCTCAATGTAATGAATTCAACCAATTTCCCCAATTTTCCTTAAATTAAACATACAATTCAATTTAATACAACAACTAGGGTTTTTCCCAAAATTACCAAACTACCCCCAACATATTAAAATGCTAAAACTCAGAACAAAACGTATACATTGGAGTAGGAGATCCCTACCTCAAGGAAATAGCCCAAAAAAGAAGATGGAGATGAAGATCCAAACTCAAAGTGCTCCAAATCCAAACTTGTTCAGATTAAACTGAAGCTCTCGACCCACTCTAACTTTTTAATAAAGGGTCTAGGGTAGAAACACACCCTAAATAGATCAAACCTAAGAGAGAAAGTGTGTGGAGAGAGAGAGAAAACGGTTTTAGGGTTTTAGAAACAAGAGAGAGATGAAAAATGGTCCAGAAAGTCGGATCTCGCCCTTTTATAACAGTCGCCCCGCTTGAGCGTGGAAACCCCCGCTCGAGCGTCACTCACAGACTCCCGCTCGAGCGGCGGATGCACACTCCTAGAAGTTTCTGCAGACAGGTCCCCGCTCGAGCTCTCAACTCCCCGCTCGAGCGTCACTCACAACCTTCCGCTCGAGCGGCCAATCCCCCGCTCGAGCGTCCAACACTACACAGGAAATACTGGATGGGTGATATTCCCGCTCGAGCGCCAAAACCCCCGCTCGAGCGGACAAGCAACAACAGGGTCCTCGCTCGAGCGTCAAACTCCCCGCTCGAGCGGACAGGTCAAAATCTGGGCAACTAGTTTAGGCATCTAAACTCAACCGACCTGTCACAAACCTGCCCAACACATCCTATAACTCAAAATAAGAAATTAAAGGACGATAAAACAATCTGATACAACGGAAGTCTACGAACATAAAGTCCTGATACAACAATCAAAAGGAAAAGACTGGGGTCGCTATACATATGACAAATTTTGAGGACGAAATTTTTAAAAGGAAGGAAGATTGTAACAACCCAAAAATTTAAGTTGTCCATTAAATTTTATATTAGTATTATTTAATTATAAATGAGAAAAACCCTAAATGTTTCATTAAATATTCCGTAATAGTAAAATAAAATATTGAATGTTATAGGTATATGAGCTAAAGCGTAATTAAATTAGGGAGTATATATTATCGGAAAAAAATGGGGTATATAATTAGTTTAATATTTGGGCCCAAGTATAAATAAGCAACTAATCTAAACTTATCCATTTGAGGGATAAGCCTCAAGTCTAGAGCATGATGATGGCTACAAAATAGAGAGGTTACGTGTCACCTAAAAAGTGTTGAGCAAGTATTAAACTTGGTTATAAAAGGAGTGGTGCTATGAATGGAAGAAGGAAAAACAAACTAAGAAAGGGAAAGAAAATAGTAAAAGTCAAGAAGGTCTTTGATAGCGGAAAGAAAGAAAGTGAGGTATTAATTAAGGTAACGTGTTAAGACCAGTGCATGGGATAAGCTTAAGGCACTTTATAGTCATATTACAGCTCTGGTACTGCAATCGAATAGAAGCTCCAATGTATACATTTTTGTTAAACTTAAATAAAGATTTTGGTACCTTTTTATTTTACTCCGCTGCACTATTAATTTGTTATGACTTCAATCATTGCTTGTTGTAACGCTGAACCTTTAGGTATCAGGTTTGGGTCGTGACAATATCTCAATCTTAACCTTTTAATTTTTTGATTAAAAAAAAAAAAAAAAACTCAACATTTATTAATTTCTCCCAACCCACAAGCCTTTTTGACTTCTTCCATACCTATTACCGCACCATTTTCAACTTCTCCTATACACTATGGTTAGTGATGGGATTATTAAATTATTTTATAAAAAATCTAAAAAAAATAATTTGTATATTAAAAAAATATGTAAAACAAATATAAATTCTTATTAAAAGATAACATGTTGCAATTGCGGGGAAAAAAAAAAGAGAAAAAAAATTACACTGTAAAAAATAATTTGTATATTGAAAAAATATCTAAAATAAATATAAACTCTTATTAAAAAATAACAAGTTGCAATTGTGAAAAAAAAAGAAGAAAAAAATTACACTGTGCATTTTATTAAAATCTAAAAAAAATAATTTATATATTAAAAAAATATCTAAAATAAATATAAATTCTTATTAAAAAATAATAGGTTACGATTACAAAAAAAAAATACACTGTGCAGTTTATTAAAATCTAAAAAAATTATTTCTATATTAAAAAAATATCTAAAATAAATATAATTTTTTATTAAAAAATAACAGGTTGCAATTGCGGAAAAAAACAAAGAAAAAAAAATTACACTGTAAAAAATAATTTGTATATTAAAAAAATATCTAAAACAAATATAAATTCTTATTAAAAATAACATATTGCAATCGCAAAAAAGAGAAGGAAAAAAAATTACACACTACATTTCATTAATAATGCTCAAAAAATGTGCCAAGTATTTGTGTAAAGACTTGACATGTGTCAACTCTCAAATTATTAAATGAATATAGATTAAACCAAAGATCTCAACTTTAATGAATAACAAATACTAGAAGTCTGACCATTGAAGCTTAATAACTATTAATTAATAGAATTTAGTAATTGAAAGGTCTCAAACCACATCTCTTTGTCCTTTCAAATGTTCCCTTTTTTTGGTTCATGCATTCATTCTAATATTGATAGACAATTGGACGTGTGGAAGAGTGACAAACATTAAAATTATATATTAAGTTATATAATTGTTGTGATGAAAAAAAAAGATTGTTTTCCTTTCTATGGTGATTTATCTGGTTATACCTCCAATTAAACTGTCAGATGTGTTGCTACGTCATCATTGAACGTTACTTTCATTTTTTAGATACTTTGTCTCACAATTATTTGTGTTTGGTGTTATAAAATTTATTACATCTCTGCTTGCTAAAGCTATTAGATGGACCTAATATAATAAGTGCAAACTATTTCAATGTCATTCTCAAGATTAAAAGTATTAAAAAAAAACATATACAAAAAGTATATGAATAGACATGATTTACAACATTTGTCTGTTTGGGTCTCACTTCTTGAAAATCCTATAATTTATTTATTTTTTGTATTATATTTTATGTTTGGTTTATATACTTATATATATTATATATATAGTTTTCTTTGTTTTCTTAAAAGTTTATTTTTAAAATTAATTAATTAATAAATAAATCATTTTCTATTTCAAACAATTTCATTTTGTTTTATTTTTTTGTTTTTTCTTAAAAATAGTTTTAATTTTGAGCAATTACTTACTTTTTTTCTCTCTATATATTGTAATTTTATACATTTTAAGTGTATGATATTTTCATTAATATACTCAGAGATACACTATGAAAGAAGTGTCATGCAAAATCAAGTGAGAAGAAAAATAAATAAAACAATACGATGAATGTGGAGTAAAAATCAAAGATCAAAACTCCAAAACAAGCAAGCAAACAAACACGTAAGTAAAATAGAATGTTTAACAATAGACATTTGAAAATTTGCAACAAAATTTTATAACTTTCTTTTTGCAAGGAAAATTTCATTTGGTACTAGCTAAATAAAATGCTTTTAAAATAGTTTTTTTTTTAAATTTAAAATTAAAATTATAGTAAATTTATGTAAGCATAATTGCTAACCACATTTTTTTACTTAATGTATAATATTTATATTGACTACCTTTTTCAGCTTTGTCTTTTTAAGTATTTATGTAGAAGTAAAAAAATGTTGTTAGAAATAAATTTTTCCTTAATTTAGTTATAAATTTTGTCCATACATTATTTTTAAATTTTGAACAAAAGTAAACATAAAATAATTGATTGAAGATATACTTTATTTGTTATATTTCTTTTTCTTTGTGCAAAAAAAAAAAAAAACATTTAAAAATTATAATTCACATATATACAAATAATTATAAACGTAAATTAATATTGTACTATTTTCTATAATTAAGACAACTTTTAATATTTTACTATTTTCTATACAAATTAATATAAATATATTCATTTAATGTTTGCTTAACAAATCATCTTAAGACACATATTAACCAAAACCTCTTATATATTGTCCTGATTCAATTTGTTTTCTTTTTTGACAATGATGAGAAATTTACCCACTACCACACAAGTGGGAGCTTAAAACACAAGTGGGAGTCTAAAGTATGTACAAGTAGGGACATCCCTCTTGTCTCTTTCTTTTACTTCGGTCAAGCGAGACAACTACAGCTGATCCCGAATGGATCAAGATCCTCTCCAGCCATGGTTTCCTCCAGCACTGTCATACACTTTGTACCAGATGAAGACACGTGAAGAAGAGTTGATCCAATGGACTGCAATGAGCCACATAGTGCAGATGGTGAGAACAAAGGGGAACAGTACTGTTTTCGAAAAAACAGCACCGTTTTGACTGACGGTGCCCATAACAACGGAAACAGAACCCATATTCTCTCCTTCAATTTCAGTCAAAGAAAAACACAAAAAGGGTCCATGAATCAGCCATGTTCTCTTATTTTTACCATATATCCAAGAAGAGAAGTGTTGATTTGCTTGAAGTCTTGTGTTTTGACTTCAAGAAATTTAGGACTTTGTTTTAAATTCAGAAACAAATCAACTCCATCTATTTGTGTGTTTTTTTTTGTTGTTGTTTATTCTTAAACAAAATTAACTCTTCTCTTGCTCTATATATATATTGTTTTTTGTTCTTGTATCAAATTTAGTGTTTTTTTTTTTATTGTTTTTTATTACTGTATCAGACTAATGCTTTTTTTTATCCAATTGCATTGTAAAAAATGTTATTGCAATTGGGGCTCTGATTTATTTTTATATTTTTTATTGCATTTGGGGCTCTGGTTTTTTATTTTATTTTTTATTTTTATGTTTTTTATTCATGTATCAATGTCCATTTTATTGAAAGATAATAACATGTTAGTGTTATTATAAATTTTTTTAACCTAAATTGTGAATTTGCATTCTTAATATAAGAAAAAAAATTAATTTATTGGATTTGTTGCCTAATTTATTGGTTTTTTTTTTTTTTTTTTTTTTTGTTTTTTGATCAGCAAAAAAAAAACACTTTATTGATGAAACTAGAATGAAAACATAATAGAATACATCAATAAAGAAAGCTAATGAGCCACACATCATAGTAACCCATCCTAATCCCAACTAGGTTGGCACCAAGAGGACTACAAAGAACAACAAAACTAAACTAAAAAAAAGAACAACAAAACTAAAAAAAACACACTGATCCAAACAGACAAAACCGCAGCACCTAACAACACAATCACCTCTGCCCAGCCCAGAAAACACCCATCCTACCCACAAGATTTCTCAACCCACCCCAATACAAACACGAATTTGGTTAAGATTATAAATAAAATCACTAACCGTGTACTGCCACGCCTTTGATGATGATATCAACCAAATAGCCACCCTGGTTTTAATCGAGTCAGATAAATCCCAAATATAAGCCTTAGCCTAATTTATTGGTTGTTGATGGCTGTGAATGTTTGGCCTTCAAATATTAACTTTGTTGTAGGACTTTCACATAGATTTTGATCCTTTATGGTGCAAAATATACTTATTTTGCAATGTGTTAGTGAAGGTCGAAGCTTCAACAACTGGGGGGGAGCATACTAGGTATGTACAAGTGGATTGCAAGCAAGGATCAAAATTGTAAGGTTAGAAGTAGTAGAGAAGTATTGTGCAGAGTGGCTGGTGTTTGCTTTGGTTGCTTCCTTGTTTACGAATCTAACAGCTTTGTGGGCTAAAATATAAACCTTTGAACGACATAATGTGAACTTGGTATTTGTTTTGAAAGCACTGTAATGGAGATTAATAGAATGTAATGGTAGTGCACCATTCAATATTGTAATGACATTGGTGAATTTATTTTGATGAATGAACAAAAGATTTATTTTGTATCATGACTTTGGGGCACCAATTTTTTCTATCTATCTATATATATGTATGTATGAATATGTCTGTGTTAGATTTTTTTAAATTTATTTATTTATTTTAAATGTATTTTGAGAAACATGCCCTTCAACATTGATGCAGCAGCAGCTGCTTGCTACGGACGCAAATTGAATTGGTGTGGCCTAGTTCTTAACAAGAATAAAATGATTTTGTTTCAGGCAAAAATCTCTTAAACATGAATAGCATGGATGAAATTAGGCAACAAAACCAATAAACTAAATTTTTTATTATACCAATTTAAAAAAGTCAATTCACAAATTAGGTTCAACAAAAATTATATATAACACTAACATGTTATTATCATTGAATAAAAAGCACTTTCATAAAGAACAACTAAAAAAATAAATAAAATAAAAACAGAGCAACAAATGTAATAAAGAAAACAGAGCACCAAATGCAATATAAAAAAAAAAAAACAACAACAGAGCACCAAAAGCAATAAAATATTTTTATAATGTAATTGGATAAAAAGCATTACTTTGATATAGGAATCAAAAACAAAAAATAAAAATAATCACTAAACTTGATTCAGGAACCAAAAAATATATACATAGAGAAAGGAGTTAATTTTGTTTCAAAATAAACAATAGTATATATATAGAGAGAGAGAGAGAGAGAGAGAGAGTTGATAATGTAAATAAACACAACACCTCCAAGCAAATCAACACAGCATCTATTCCAAGGATATAGAGAGAGAGTGTTGATAATGTACCAAAATAGAGTGTCCCTTCCGTCGGTGTAAAGGGTTCTTTTTGCCAGTGTTGCTGCTGATGTTTGAAGGGTTCTTTCCGTCGGTGCTACTGCTGGTCTATGCACACCGGCGGTTGTCGGTGCTGCTGCTGCTCTACGCCCGCCGGCTGCTTTCCAAGTTGATAATGTACCGATCTTATTCTAGGGTATTCTTGGTCCCTTTTTTTTTTTTTTTTTGATTTTTTTGGACTGAAATTGAAAGAGAGATGGAACGCCATTTTTGTTTATCCAGGTAAAAGAAAAAGAAAAAAAGAAAAAAAATTGCACTCCGTTTGCCATTGCCACCGTTAGTCAAAACGATGCTATTTTTTCGAAAACGGTACCGTTTCAATTTGTTCTCACCATCTGCACTACGTGGTCCATTTCAGTCCATTGGATCAAACTCTTCTCCATGTGTTTTCATCTGGTACAAACTGCAGGACACTGCTGGAGGAAACCATGGCTGGAGAGGATACTAATCCACAGGGGAAAAGGCAATCAAGGATAAATGAAACCCAGTTGAATTTGAGCATTACAAATCCTCAATCTTCAAACTCACAGCGGAAAGGCAATCAAGGATCAATGAAACCCAGTTGAATTTGAGCATTACAAATCCTCAATTTTCAAACTCACAACTCACCTATTATTCCAAACTCAGTTCAGAATTCCGAGCTCCATTATTTTCTCATCAACAAAGCAAAATGGCGGAGAGTGCGGTGTTCCATCTACTAGCCAACCTTGCACCCTTCCTCCAACAAGAGGCCAATTTGTTGATCGGAGTTCGAGAAGAGATCGAATACATCAGAGATGAATTCGAGCGCATGACAGCTTTCCTCAGAGTTGCCGATGCTATGGAAGAGAACAACCCCGAACTCAAAGTATGGGTCAAGCAAGTCCGAGAAGCTGCGTACGACATTGGAGATGTTCTCGAGTTGTACATGCTTCGCCTTGGACATCGTCATGGCGCTGGATTTCGCGGTTTTCTTGGTAAGATTTCTTGCTTTATTAAGACTTTAAAAGCTCGTCATCAAATTGCTTCTGAAGTTCAAAGAATGAAGGCCAGAGTCATCGATATTTCGAATGGACATCAGAGATACCACGAAAGATTTGGTATGTTAGAGCAAGGCTCAAGCTCAAGGTCCACTGGTCTTAACGCAGCATGCCATGATTATCGTGGCGATGCCCTTCTACTCCATGAATCTGAGCTTGTGGGCATCGAAGAGCCCAAATCGCATCTAATTAGGTGGTTGGTGCATGAAGACCCCAGGCTCAAGGTGTTTTCCGTATCAGGAATGGGTGGACTGGGCAAAACAACACTGGTTAAAAAGGTCTTTGATGATGCAGTTGTGAAGAATCATTTCCAGAGCCATGTTTGGATCACCGTTTCTGAATCCTTCAAGATTGAGGTGCTCCTAAAAGGCATCATCAAACAACTTTTTGAAGAAATCAAGCAACCAGTCCCACAAGGGTTGGACAACATGGATATCAACAGCTTGAAAGGGATAATTAATGCTTTCCTGCAACAAAAGCGGTATGTGCTTGTTTTCGATGATGTATGGGATTTTCATGCGTGGCAATCTTTCAGATATGTGTTTCCTATTGGCAATTGTGGCAGTCGAGTAGTGCTGACAACAAGAAATGTAGAATTAGCCTCTTTCTCTAGTAAAGAATATCATGGCAATGTCTATAATCTCCAGCCCTTGCCTCCCAAAGAGTCTTGGACATTGTTTTGCAGGAAAACATTTATGGAGAATTCTTGCCCTTCTCATTTGGAAGGACTTTCAAAAGCCATCTTGAATAGATGCCAGGGATTGCCGCTTGCAATTGTGGCAATTAGTGGTCTTTTATTAACAAAGGATGAGAGCAGTGTGGATGAGTGGGATAAGATCTACCGCAGCCTTGGTGCAGAACTACAAGGAAATGACAAACTCCTAAGCATGAACAAAATATTGTCCCTCAGTTACATTGATTTACCTTATTATCTGAAGTTCTGCTTTCTCTATCTAATGCTGTGTTTGGTTGGGGGATTTGGGGAGGAATTTAGAAAGGGAAAGGGAAAAGGTGTGTGAAACTAGGTGAAATATAGGTATATTTTATTCATATTTCACCTAACTTTTCCCTTTCCTTTTCCAAATCCTTTCAAATCCTCCAACCAAACACAGCCTAAGTGTTTTTCCAGAGGATTGTTTCATTGACCATTGGAGATTGATTCGGTTATGGGTGGCAGAAGGATTTGTAGAATCGAAAGCAGGAATGACGATAGAAGAAGTTGCCGAGGGCTACCTCAATGAGCTGATTAATAGAAGCTTAGTTCAAGTGGCAGAGATGAGATTAGATAGAAGGGTCAAAACGTATCGCGTCCATGACCTTTGGCGTGAAATTATTGTTTCAAAGTCGGAAGAGCAAAACATTGTAACAATAGCTGCTGAACAAAGGCAAGCGTGGCCTGAAAAGGTGCGGCGCTTATCAATCAACAATCATTTGGAAATTACACAACAAAGCAAGCGTTTCACTCGACTTCGTTCTTTGCTTATGTTCAATGCAACAGATTCACTGTCCAAGTTGCCCATTCCAGCGTCATCAAATGATGGTCTATGGCTGCTGACCGTGCTAGACTTGAGAGGTGCCTTGTTGGAGACATTCCCAAATGAAGTTTTGAAACTACTTCAACTCAGGTATTTAAGTTTGAGGGGAACTAAGGTAAAAATAATACCGAAGTCGATTGGAAAGCTCCAAAACCTGGAAACATTGGACCTTAAAGATACGTATGTCACTGAGTTGCCTGATGATATCCTGAAGCTCCAACGACTTCGTCATATCTTGTTGTATCGCTACATACGATATCCTGGTCCTTCCATTCATTTTCAACACCATTATGGATTCAAGGCCCCGACGGAAATAGGAAGTTTGTCATCCTTACAGAAACTTTGTTCTATTGAAACAAACCATGATAATGGGACCATTTTGCTAGGAGAGGTAGGGAAGTTGACTCAACTGAGGAAATTACAGATTGAAAGGCTGAGAAATGAAGATGGGAGGGTGTTATGCTCGTCCCTTGAGAAGCTTAGTAACCTTCGCTCATTGATTGTTCGTGCAACAGGAGGAGACGAGATCATTGATCTAGATTCTCTTTCTTCACCACCTCAACTTCTTCGAACGCTCTGTCTAGCAGGAAGTTTACATAAGGTACCACATTGGATACCTTCATTGCACAGCTTGGTAAGACTAGTTTTAGCATGGAGTAAGTTAAGGGATGTTGATCCACTGGAATCCCTTCAAGATTTGCCCAATTTGGTTGAACTTGATCTTCTTCAGACATATGAAGGAGAAGAATTGTGTTTCAAGGCTGGTGGATTTCAAACACTTGTGAGATTATACCTTACTGGATTTAAAGGAATGAGATGGGTGAAAGTGGAGGCTGGCTCGATGCCTCATCTTGAAGAGTTATTTATCCGGCAATGCGAGTTGGTAGAGGAGTTACCCTCTGGCATTGAACATCTAACCAACCTTAAATCACTTGATTTGTATGATATGTCTGATGGATTGATTTCGAGTCTGAACAGAGACTTGGAGCGTGGGAATAATTGGAAAATTGCACACATCCCAAAAATTTGGATTGGGGACAGAAAACTTGGCTATTGGAAAGGAAATTATCTATAGTGCGGGAGGAGAGAGCTCTAATCATATTGAATCACCACCACATTTAGAATGTTTATTATATATTTATTTATTTTCATGTGCTCTTGGTACTTGATTTGTTGTGTTTATATTGGGATCAAATTTTTCTCTATTTTTTTTTTCTTTTCTCTATTGCATTTTTGTTTTTTTAGTAGTTCGGGAGCCTGTTATTTGATGTCCTAATTTTGATCCTAGAGATTTGGTAACTTCCCAAATTTTTTAATCGGGATTGTAAATCTTAGTGTTCTTTTGATGAGTTTTTTTTTTTTTTTTATTTTAAAAAATGTTCTTTAGCTTTAGATTTTTTGAAATTGAAATAAAAAACACATTTGTTAATTGTTTTCACTTTTAAAAAACACGTTTGCTAACTTCACAAATTTTTGAATAGTGAGATTTTTATTTTATTTATTTTTCTTTAGCTTTAGATTTTTTGAAATCAGAATAAAAAACATGTTTACTAATTGTTTTCACTTTCAAAAAAATCTGGCTATAGTTCTTTGAATTTCTGGAAATCAGAAAATGGTGATTTTACTTATTTTCAAAACAAGTTTCATTCTTTTCTACCACCCTCACCCTTCTATCTTCGCTTTGGCAATCACCTTCGACCACTCTCCCTTTTTGGTAACTTACTATACTTGTTTTCATTTTGAAAAATGAAATACAAATTTATTTTATAAACTCATTTTCTAAACCTGGTGATGTATAATGTAAAATAAATGAATGGTTGATGATTAGAGAAAATATTAAAAAGAGAGTTGACTTAAATATTCTAAGGTAATTACAAATACACCTCCTAAGATTTACTTAAAATATAGATTGTCCTTTGTAATTTTGAAAATTACAAATACCTCATTATCAAATTTTTTTATTTAACATAATTAACAGAAAGATGAAAATTTTAATCATTCTCCTATATAACAATAAAATTATTTGAATTGTTAATTGAAATATATTTATGACATCATTAAAAACAATTAATTAACTTGATGATTTATTAATAAAATGAGTTATTTGTTATGTAATTAGAAACTTAAAAGGGCGAGATATAATTTTCAGAATCACAGAGGGCAATATGTATTTTAAGCAAACCTCAAAAAGTATATTTGTAATTTATTAATATTTTGATAGAGCGCTACATCATTAGGCTTGAAAAATAAACTTTTTGGTTAAAGTAGCACTACTCTATGATTTTTTATGTTCTTGAGAACATGTATTCTAAGGGTTCGTTTGAGATGTGAGTTGGTCTTTTAATTTTTTGGCTATTTTAGTCTGGGGCTAAAAAGCGTTGTTTGGAATGGACTTTTTTGGTTTTTTTGACTTTTGTGAGAGAAAAAATGAAATGATTATGGTTTGGATGTGATATTTTGTTTTATTAACTTTTTAACCTATTTTGTCTTTTTGTGGCTATTTTAGCCTCAAACCATTATGCCAAACAAGTGCTGAATTTGCTATTTATTGTAGTTTTTACACACAAAAAGAAAAAAGGGAACAAAAAAAAAAAAACATATTTTATTTATAAACCTCAAACGAATGAGAATAATATTTGCAATTAGTTAAAATATTTGATTCTTGACCATATGATTCAAAGTTCAAAGATATGTAGTAGTTAGAGTTGGAGGAATGATGACTTGGCTAAGGATGTAGACGTGAAGGCAAGCTTCCTATGTTTAGAGCTCTTTAGTTGATTTTCCACTTTGTAGACTTTACGTGATTGACGCAACAAGAGTTTATTCTACCCAACCAACTGAGCAACATGATGCAATAGAACGACCAGTGGAAGGAGAAACACCTCAATATCAACCGTGGAACCGGTTTACGGAACCATAGAAATCAATCCTGATGGCTCATCAAACAACCGCATACATTAGATCTGATTTGAAGTTTTTGTAGGGTGCCTTCCAAAATTTATTGATCTTTGAAAAGGAATAGCAATTCCATCAAAATCAAACCTTATTCAACCATCTATATTTCTGAATTAGGATCTTCAAAAGTAAAACTGTGTAGTAACAATGAAACTACCATTACTCTTTGTGCATATTGTGGTAGCAAATTTACAAACGATATCAAACTTAAATCAACTAACCTTTTGCAATCTTTCAAGTCTTTGCATCAAAAAAATTGTATACAGAAAAATAAATCATACAACCACCTAGTATTATACAAAGCTGTGGTATAAAAACTCCAATACAAATCAGAAGACTTTTTAGAAACCCTTAGGCCTAGAGTATTTTGGGGGAAGAGATGAGCACCTTTCATTCATATGCGGGTATGGATCCATCGTATTGTATTCGGGTAGTTCCAGTCGATACTTCTCTCAAATTTGGCAGTAAGGGAGCTTCACGGTGTCCGCACCATTGCACCACTTTGGCATGCGGCTTGAATTGTTTTCAAAGAACTTGAGAGTGTAAGCATCTTTTATCTGTAGTTTGGCCAAGACAAATTAACAAAGAAAAATAATATGTAAAATACTTGACATGGGTTTTACATCCACAAAACAATCAATTTAAGTTGAACATCCATATTTATCCATACAGTTCAAGTTTATTTTCATGCTAGTAAAAATAAAGGGTAAATTACATAAATAGTTCCTAAAGTATACCATTGATTTCATTTTGGTCTATAGTTTTTAATTTGTAACAATTACATTCCTAAACTTTACACATTGATTTAATGTAGTCCCCTATCCTAACTATCGTCTAAAAAAATTACAAAAAATGCTTATGTCAGCTTCTCATAAGGCATTTGGAGAGCCTTACGAGGAATTTCTCATTTTCCACCTAAATGAATCACGAGACACGTGAAATGAACATTATTTACAAAATAAAATGCATCCAAGACTTTCATTTCATTATTGAAAGTCAAATACATAGGGTGTTTGGCTCTTTGAATGATAGTATTTGGTATAAATAGATGTGTCAAAATGTTGTTTTATGTCCTTCAAATGCTTGACATGAGACTGACATAAGCATTTTTAGTATGTTTTTCCCACAGCAATTAAGAAAGGGACTACACTGGATTAATATGTGAAGTATAGGGCTACAATTGAATCAAATTAAAGATTAGGGACCAAAATGAAATCAAGGGTATACTTTAGGGACCATTTGTGTAATTTACCCTAAAACAAACTAACATTCTTTTATTTTTTGCAAGTAAATAAGTACAAAGCAGAAAGCAGTGCATATGTAGACAATAATAGTTTTATTTGTTGAGATTTTTGTCATCTTTTAATAAGTCTTTGTTTGTTATAGTTTAGGAGTCACTTGTGGTGTTTTACCTATTCAATAGGAGTATCCCAGTTATGTAAGAGTCTTAGTTGTGACGGCCGGGTTCCTTTCCTTTCTCTTTCTTTCTTTCTTTCTCCGCTTCGTTCTCCATTTGCTTTCGTTGGATTTGAAATGTCCGGGATGGTTCCCTAGATTGGAGTTCTAGTGTTTTTCAGTTTGGTATTGAATTTCGTTTGTTCCAGAGGATGCGCGGGTGAGTCCGGAGTGCCGGGAGCGAAGCAGAATATTTGGGTGGCTGGGCTTGGGCCGCACGTGCGGGGCTGGGCCTCTCGAGCGGTGGAGGCTTAGACCCAGAATTTTCATACTGTCTAAGGGCGCACGAGCGGTCAAGGTGGCCGCACGAGCGGCGGGGAAGGCCGCACAAGCGGCCGACTGGGCAGCCCGACTCTATTTTTTTTATAACGTTTTGATCCGAATCTATCACCCATTATACACATATCTCTCTCACTCTAAACCCTATATTTCTCTCCCTTCTCTCTAGAAAACACCTCAATCACCCAAAACTCTTTGATTCTTGAGATTCTTGGAGCAAGATCATCATCATCTCTCTCTAATTTTTGAAGATCCAAAGCTAGGGCCTCACTTGGGTAGTGGAGATCTAAAAATTTCTCTCATCTTTGAGGCTAGGGTTTCATCTCTTCTTCATCAAGGCTTTGAGGTAGGGATTTCTTGAGTTATATATACAAGTTTTGCTACATTGTCGTTGATTTAAAAATGTTCTTGATGTTTTGTGTTGATTTTATTGGTTTTGATTCAAAATGTAGAGAGAGTTTTCAATGGGGTTTATATCTAAATCTTCTACCATTTCTTGAGGGTTTCCCTCTACTAAACTCAAAGAAAATTACTAGATGGAGCTTTTTTTAAATGATGAAAGTTTATTTCCTATGAAAACCCTAGAAATTGGGGCTTTTGAAAAGTAATGAATGTGCCTTTGAAATTATATATTTTCTTGTATCAAGAGCATGTATGAGACTAAGTCTCACCAAATGTTTAACAAGATAGCAAAGTCATGATATATATATGTGTTGGAGACTAAGTCCTCTTTTAAAATCCATTGATAATTGTATGTTTATGTAAAGTGGTAAGATGGCATGTTAGCCATATTGAAAGTTTGGTCATGATGAATTAATGTTGAGGAATTGTTGTGGTGTGTCGAAGACACATGGCTATTGTGTGAAATGAGAAAGTGTAATTATATGTTGGAGACGCATGGGTATCTTGTGAAAGAACATGGTAAGGAGGAAATGAAAATGTGATGTTGCATATGGTTGTAGACATGTTTCTTTTTATTGAATATAAAAGAATGCAATGAGTTAGTAGTTGTCGCATTATATTCTCAATTGTTTTAAAGTCATTATTGCATATCATGACATGAGTTGGAAAAGCATTCATTTTGAGAAAGATCATTGTAATGAGAACTTATGGAAATGTGTATGGGGTAAATACGTTGGTAAGTCCGGATAGGGGGTGTAGATGAATTTGATAAGTTGGCCTGAGTGTCCAGGGTGAAAGACCCGAAAGCCGCGCGGATAGGTGTCGAACCTTCCGGTTAATACCGGTAAAAATGACAGTTTGGTAGTACTCGTAGAGTCTACTTGCAGACACCAGCCTAGGGATTACCAGTGTCGTATTTACCGCCCTTGTTGATTTAAATATTGGAAGTTTGAAATTGATGAGATTGCTAAATATTATTGAGAACATGGTGAACTTAAAATTGTGCATTGAATATTATTGAAAACATGAGGATTTTGAAATAGTGCATCAAAATAAAGTTTTCCTTCATTATTGGCACTTACATGGCATTACATATGCATTTTTAACATTGATGGAATTGGCATAACTGTATATACTTTGTGAGGAATCTCTACTGGGCTTTATGCTCACCCCTATGGGATTTGGTGCAGGTAAGAAAGGTGGTGATCTCGCCGAGTTGATGGCGTGGACGTGATTGTGAAGAGTATTTTGCTCTTATATTTTTGTGTAAATTTTTGTAAAGCCAAGGGCTAATGTGTATGAGTCCGAGAGACCATTTTGTGTAACCGAGCGATTGCCTTGGGACTTGTAAGCCCTTGAGGGCCTTATTCGTTTTGATTTGATGATTTACATGCTATAGACTCATGTACTAGTTTATCAATGAATGTATAGCTGCACGTGAGATTATTTTTGTAAAACAATTGATCTTATGTAAAGGGTTATGGTTAATATCCTATTTTGGAAGTGAGTTGATCTAACAGTTATGTGGGTAGTTCAGGTCGAATTATTTATGGGCATTACAGTAGTGGCCGTTAGTCATGGAGTAATCTATTCCTTTTTATTCTGATGATTTTGTTACTATTTGTTCTATTTAAGCTGTAATCAGTCAGGTTGAATAAATTGACAGCTTTAGTTCATAATATTTTCTTATCTCTGTTGCTTCCAGTAAAGGTAGTTTTTAACATTTGGTATCAGAGCCCCCACTGGGCCTGCTCAGAAATTATTGCAGCAGAAAGGTTCCATGGCTTCCGACAACACCAATTACGTGCAACCTGCCATTCCCCGCTTTGATGGTCATTATGACCATTGGAGCATGCTGATGTAAAACTTTCTAAGATCCAAGGAATACTGGAGTCTCGTGGAAACTGGTTTTGTCGAACCAGCAAGTGGAGTTGTCATGACAGAAGCACAGAGAAAGACGCTAGAAGACCAAAGACTAAAGGACCTCAAGACAAAGAATTATTTGTTCCAGGTGATTGATCGGGCCATTTTGGAAACCACTCTCCAAAAGGACACCTCTAAACAAATTTGGGATTCCTTGAAGAAAAAATATCAAGGTACATCAAGGGTGAAACGAGCGTAGCTTCAAGCTCTTCGCAAAGAGTTTGAGATTCTTCATATGAAAGAGGGAGAGTCAATTAATGATTATTTTGCACGCACGCTAATAGTAGCCAACAAGATGCGTATTCATGGTGAAAGAATGGATGATGTTACAATCATTGAGAAAATCCTTCAATCAATGACCCCAAAATTCGATTATGTTGTCTGCTCCATTGAGGAATCGAAAGACATTGATAGTCTTTCAATTGATGAGATGCAAAGTTCATTGTTGGTGCATGAACAGAGAATGACCACCCACCTTCCAGAGGAACGTGCTTTGCAGGTTACGACCCATGGTGAATCATCTACATGGCGGGGATCAGAAAGAGGTCGAGGTTGGGGTCGACGAAGAGGCAGAGGACGTGGTCGTGATAATCAATCTTCTTACCATAGACGTGGCCGTGATAATCATTTTTCATCCAATCAAGGGTCGCAGTTTGACAAGTCCAATGTTGAATGCTACCGCTGTCACAAGCTTGGTCATTATCAGTATGAATGCACTGAAAAGGAGGAGAAGACAAACTTTGCTGAGATAGAAGAAGAAATGCTCTTGATGGCATACATTGACAAGAAGGGGTCTCAATCAGATACGTGGTATCTGGACTCAGGCTGTAGTAATCACATGTGTGGTAATAAGTCTCTATTTTCATATTTGGATGAAACTTTCAGAGAAACTGTGAAACTTGGAAACAATTTTAACATTTCTGTCATGGGGAAAGGGACTATCAAAATTCAAATAGGAAATAACGCTATACAGACAATTTCTAGTGTTTTTTATATACCAGACTTAAAGAGTAACCTCATTAGCCTGGGCTAGTTACAAGAGAAGGGATTTACAATAAACATTCAAGGTGGATGCTGCCAAATTCAACATCCAGAGAAGGGCCTAATCGCACAAGTTCACATGACAACAAATCGGATGTTTCCATTACACACTCAGAACAAGGTTCAGACCTGCCTCTCAGTAAAAATGCATGATTCAACATGGTTGTGGCATTTCCGCTATGGACACCTGAATTTCAATGGCTTGAAGACTCTACAGCAGAAAAATATGGTGACGGGCCTTCCTCAAATTCAATATCCTTCGTCAGTTTGTGAAGAATGTGTTATTAGCAAACACCATTGTGATTCATTTCCAAAAATGAATTCTTGGAGAGCAAAGAAGGCATTGGAACTAGTTCATTCCGATCTTTGTGGTCCCATAAATCCGACATCTAATGGAGGTAAACGATACTTCATTACGTTCATTGATGATTATAGTAAGAAAACGTGGGTTTATTTGTTACAGGAGAAATCTGAAGGTTTCGCGGCATTTAAAAATTATAAAGTGCTTGTTAAGAAAGAAGTTGGCAGCCCGATAAAAGTTCTTCGCACTGATCGTGGCGGAGAATATAACGCACAAGACTTTGTATACTTTTGTGAGATGCATGGCATTAAAAGACAACTCACAACAGCCTACACACCTCAGCAAAACGGTGTGTGCGAGAGAAAAAATCGCACAATTTTAAATATGGTGCGTAGCCTTTTGCAGAGGAGTGGAGTTTCAAAAAATTTCTGGCCCGAAGCGGTGAATTAGAGCATTCACATATTGAACAGAAGTCCCACACTTGTTGTTCAAAATATGACACCTGAAGAAGCATGGAATGGATGAAGACCAGCAGTTGATCATTTTCGAATTTTTGGGTGTATTGCATATGCACACATCCCCGATGAGAAGAGGAGAAAACTAGATGACAAAGCAGAAAAATGCATTTTTCTTGGTGCTAGTGATCAGTCCAAAGCTTACAAATTGTACAATCCTATCACGAAGAAAATTGTAATCACTCATGATGTTGTTTTTTATGAAGAAAACACTTGGCCATGGGGTGATAATGGCACTGGACATCAAATTTCAGCAAATTTTGATAATGAAGATGAAGAGAGAAGGCAGCAACTTGAGGCAAATGAGCAACACTCACCAGAGTCTGCGTCGACAGTATCTCAAAATCCACCAGCAGTTGACATTGTTGAATCATCAAGTGTACTGCCAGATATAGTGACCAGTACATGTCCTCAATGCACTAGGACAAGACCAGCATGGATGACAGATTATGAAGTAAGTGCACTTGACCAATCTGATGATCCACTCACACATTTTGCTCTATTTCCAGATTGTGATCCTATAGCCTTTAACGATGCTGTTAAAGAATTAAAATGGTAGAAGGCCATGGATGATGAAATTGCAGCCATTGAAAGGAACAATACTTGGGAATTGACAGATATTCCTAAAGGGCAAAAAACAATTGGAGTCAAGTAGGTTTACAAAACAAAGTTGAAGGAGAATGGTGAGGTTGATAAATATAAAGCGCGCTTAGTAGCTAAAGGCTATAAGCAAGAATTTGGCATCGATTACAAAGAATTTTTTGCTCCTGTTGCAAGACATGATACAATCCGATTGGTGATCGCATTGGCAGCACAAAACTCATGGCCTATCCTCCAGTTGGACTTGAAATCAGCCTTTTTACACGGAGACTTGCAACAAGAGGTATTTATTGATCAACCTCCTGGTTATGTGAAGCTTGGAAATGAGCATAAGGTATATAAATTAAAAAAGGCTCTATATGGACTAAAACAAGCTCCCAAAGCTTGGTATAGTCGTATAGAAGCTTATTTTTTAAAGGAAGGTTTTCAAATATGTCCATATGGGCATACACTTTTCACAAAAATTGGAGATGGAGGAAGACTTGTTATTGTATGCTTATATGTAGATGATTTGATCTACACTGGAAATGATAAGGTCATGCTAGAACAACTTAAACAGTCTATGATGATGGAATTTGATATGTCTGATCTTGGAATGATGCATTACTTTCTGGGCATAGAAGTGGTCCAATCTCCTGTTGGCATTTTTATGTCACAAAAGAAATATGTGCGAGTGTAACAAGTCTGCGGGGGACCTCGCTATAGCTCGGACTCGATTTTGTGTCACGGTTCTTAATTTGAACCAAAGAGTCCAAATCCGGCAAATCGTTTTGAGAAAACAGATTTTTTTTTAAAGAAGTGCCAAACATGGACTGCTTTGCCAGATACAGAGTCGCCACCTAAATATTTTATTTTGGGAAATTTAGGAAACCTTGACTCGTGCCTAAGGCCACGTGTCCGTCATCACCAAAGTTGCCTCGGCTCGGGAACTTGGGTATGATTGGGGAAGGTCACTTTGTGAGCACCCCCACTCGCCTGATCAAAGATCGGCCTCTACTAACCATGATATCAAGTTTGGAAAACATTATGCGTTCTTATTCCGGTTATTAGCCTAGATTTACTACGTGATGCGCACAACATACAAGTATAGACTGGGTCGCCAGAATTGGAACAAAACATTTTATGCTTGTTTTTGAAAGACGGTTTGCTACTCGCAAGTAGGCTTAAAATGCAGATTTTGCCACCCTCGGGTGGGCTTAGAAAACATGGTTTTGCTACTATCTAGTGGGCTTAAAACTCGCAGTCAATGCATTGTTCCAATCCAAATAACCTAACCTTCACCCACAGACATTCAGGCAGATATATCACATAAGCACATAGCCTCATGGTAAGCATGCTATTCATGGCAGTCACTCACACGCATGCAAGGATGCTAAAGCACAAAAACTTACCGAGTACTCCAAGCCAAAACAGAAGCTAATTAGAAATCCATGCATGATCCTAATTATACAGAAATGCCTAATGCAACACATGCAAAATGCAACTAAGATAGGCTCGGCTATTCTAAAGATGGCATATGAAATGCTACAGCTAACATGTATTCAACTTGGAATTGAAATACAAATGCAGTTAGTATGATGCGCTGAGCCCGGTGTATGCAAAACAGATGAATGAATGCAAACATGCTATCATACTGTATGCTAATTGAAACATGCCCTAATCTAACCATCATAAGCTGGTAAATAAAAGGGAGAAAGACGTGGGGTTGGAAGACATACATCACACGCACGCACACTTATTACAACATTGCCCACGCGCAGAGGGTCCGAATAAAATAATATACAGTCCCAAATGAATAGTACAGTCCAAATAAACAATACAGTCCAAATATGTACAAAATCCTAATTAATTAACAAATTTAACTAGGAAAGCATTAAATTGGCGTGCAAGCCAGGGACTGCCTTGACTCTGCTCCGGATGATGAATGATGCATGTTTGAGCTGCTTTGCGCGGAAATCCACTGCGATGCCCCAATTAGCCTCTGTTTTGCAATTGTTCTTGGAAGGCGCGCCAAGCCCCGGAAGGCTGCTGATTCTTGATTTACTGCAACAGAGAGCGGGAAAAGGGCATGGCAATGTATTTTCGCATATGTATGCATATCTCGATCCTCGTGCCACCAATCACGTATATCGATGCATGATGGCCGAGGGATTGAATTGCACGACTCAATATGAAATGAATGCACATATAAACACAACAAGACCTAAACTCCATCATGGGTAATCCGGAGTGTCGGCGACTGGGAATTGAGACACGTTCCGTCACTCGGGGTACGAAACGTTCCTCGTTTCCCGTGCTCGGACTAACTTCTATCCCAAACACAATGCAATATGCATGACATGCATGAATGCAACTAAGATACAACCTAACATGCACAATATTATGAAATGGCATACACGATGCACGAGGTAACATGGCATACACAATGCGCTAACATGCAGCCTAGCATACATAATGCTATGGAATGAAATGGAATACACAATGCATAATGGGCTTACACCAACATGAGTGGACCTCATCCACACTCACATAAGAGGCCATTAGGATGGAAATGAGACACTTCGAGATGCGTGCACGCATGCACGCAAACCGAGGACCGAACCTAAGGCACGAATGCCACTCTACCAAAGCAAGGCAAGGCATGGAATATGACATACAAGCATGAAAATTTCAGTACCAAGATATGATGCAAAACAGCCCCGAAACATGGAAGCATGGCACCCGATGCATGAAATGAGAATCGATACTCGAAACTAGGCGCATGGAATGACTTATGGCTATGCAAAGCATACATTATTTGAACATGAAGTATGAAGACAGAATCAAGACAGTCCCAAAACAAGCATATTTCCAGTTTTAAGCAAGGCCAAAAGGTGAACACAAGTAGGGCTAAGCTAGCATGCAAAAATGGCCTCGAAAGAGAGATAAAGAAGCAAGTAACAGCTTCTGGCCCTAAATGGCAAAACTCCCTTCAACAAAGTTGAAGAGGGGCTCAAAATGAAGCACTTTACAGTTTACATCAAGCCACGAAAATAAACACAAGCATGCCTAACATATTATGCAAGAAAGAGGCCAAAAGAGGGACAAAGAAGCAAGTGATGGCTGCTGGCCTCAAACAGAGGAGGGCCCTTCAACAATGTTGAAGAGGGGCCCAAAATATGATATTTTACAGTTTATGACCAAGGCCAAAACAGTGTACAAGCAAGCTGAAAATACTATACAAAATAATGCATAAAAGGGAGCTTTAACACAAAGAGCAAAAAAGAAGCCTCAAACAGTGAAAGACCCTTGATCAAACATGAAGAGTGGGTCAAAATATGACTATTTAAAGTTCGGACCAGAGCCCAAAAATACAAGCACAAGGAGCTAAAAAAAGCATGCAAAAATAGGGCCAAAAGAGAGATAAAGAGGCAAGTGACAGATGGAAGCCTCAAACAGTGAAGAGCCCTTCAACAATGTTGAAGAAGGGCTCAAAACAAGCCACTTTTCAGTTTATAACCAAGCTCAAAACAGTTCAAAAATAGGCCCAAAATACTATGCAAGAAAGGAGCATACAAGAGAGGCAAAGAAGCAAGTAGTAGCTGGAGACCTTAAACATGGAAGGACCCTCAATCAAACATGAAAAAGGCCTCAAAACATGACTATTTTCAGTTAGGGTCGGAGCCCAAAAATGTAAGCAAGTATGGCTTAGATATAGAACAAAATAAAGCACAAAAGAGGGAGAATGAGAACTCACCCTTGTAGACCAAACTTCAGCAGCCCTTGGCTTGAGAAAAGGTGCTCCTAAGCTCTGAAAAACCAGCTCCAAGTGTTGGAAAGGATGGTGGTGGTGTGGTGCTATGAGGTGGTGTAGAAATGGTCCAAGAACAATGGACTTTGAAGCTTTGAAAGAGAGAGATGGAGGATGTATGTATGCAAAGCTCCAAGAGGTTTTTCTCACCCTTCAAAAGGGAGCTGGAGGGCCTGGTTATATAGGCACAAGAGTGGGGGAAAAGGGGGGGAAATGAAATTCAAATTTTCCCTCAAAAAGTTAGCCCCCCGGATACAAAATCTAGGGGGAAACAGAGGGTATATTTGTAAAGTACCTGGAGAGAGGAGCAAGGCCGGCTAGTTATTTAGGGTTTAGGTGGCCGGCCGGCCCTCTCCATGGCCGGCCGGCCAAGGGTCAAAAGGGTCAAGACTGATTAGTGGCCGGCCATGCCAAAAAGCTGGCCTCCCATGTGTGCACAACACAACCATGTGGTCAAAAACTGGAGAAAGTGAACCAGGAGAGAGAAAGGCCCATTTTTTAGAGGGATTCAAAAGAGTCAAACACAATTACTGGCCGGCCATATGATATTGGTGGCCTCCCAGGTGTCTACAACACAAATATGTGGTTTAGGGCTAGAAAAAGTGGCCCAATGGTGGTCAACATTGGCTTTCTAGTGAGAAAAACGGGCGACGGAGGGCGATGAAGAAATAAAACTGGTTGTCAGAACAATTACTGGCCTCCCACTCTTCTACGACCTTCCTAACAATGAAACAGAGGTCCCTGCCAAAAATGAACTCAAACCGATGCAAAATGAAGGTTCGGGGGCCGAAACGCGCAGCCTGGGGCCCCGAAAACTGACTGTTAGGCACCGGAAGTGGTGTTCGACCACAAAGTCGGTCTCTCGGACCACAGTGTCCCTCAAAAGGGAGGAAATAAGGTATGTGCCAAAAACCGGAGCAAACGGAGGTGGTTAAACGGTCCCGAACCAAGGCACACGGCCAACAGCTCCGAAAAACCGGAAACTGGCTCCAAACGGGCAAAATGGCCTACGACCACGAAACGTAGCCTACGGCCACTGGGAGATGATCTACGAGACCTCTCCCTCCCTTCGGGAAGAGAAAACAGAGAAAACAAAGCCTGGTTCGCAAACCGAGGCAAAGCATGAAAGAGTCCGGAAGTCCGGAGGCAAGGCTTGCAGCCGAGACTCTGAAACCTCTGAACGAGCACGATATGCAACATCACCAAGTGCTCAATCGGTGACGTCTGAGTCTTAAGGTCAGTCAAAAATGGGGTGTCTACAGCGAGATATTTTAGACAGATTTCAAATGAAGAATTGTAATTCTGTTAGCACTCCAACTGAAATAGGATTGAAGCTCATCAAAGATCCTGAAGGAAGAAAGGTTAACAGCACGCTTTACAAGCAAATTGTGGGAAGTTTACTGTATTTAACTGCAACCAGGCCAGATATAATGCATCATGTAAGTCTCATTAGCAGGTACATGGAATGCCCAAGAGAGATGCATCTTCTAGCTACCAAAAGGATTTTTAGGTACTTGCAAGGTACCGTTGATCTTGGGTTGTTCTACAAGAAGGGAGAAAAATCACATCTATATGGCTACACGGACAGTGATTATGCAGGAGATCTTGATGATAGAAGAAGCACATCTAGGTATGTCTTTATGATGGGTTCAAGGGCCATTTCTTGGTCATAAAAAAAGCAGCCAATTGTTACTTTATCAACTACAGAGGCCGAGTTTGTAGCTGCAACATCATGTGCATGTCAAAGTGTCTAGTTGAGGAAAATTCTTAAAGAACTTCATTTCAAGCAACAAGGACCAACTCCAATTTATTGTGATAACAGTTCAACAATTAAACTCTCTAAAAATCCTGTTCTACATGGAAGAAGCAAGCACATAGATGTCAAATATCACTTCTTGAGGGACCTCACGAAAGATGGAATGATTGATCTCATTTACTGCAGGAGTGAAGACCAAGTAGCTGACATACTAACTAAACCCCTGAAATTAGTTATGTTTTTGAAGATGAGGAAGCTACTTGGTGTCTGCACATTAGAAGATTCAATTTGAGGAACAGCTGCAACGAATCACCATTAAACTGAATGTTAGAAAACTTTCAGTTTAAGGGAGGGTGTTGAGATTTTTGTCATCTTTTAATAAGTCTTTGTTTGTTATAGTTTAGGAGTCAGTTGTGGTGTTTTACCTATTCAATAGGAGTATCCTAGTTATGTAGGAGTCTTAGTAGTGGCTGTTAGTCATGGAGTAATTTGTTCCTTTTTATTCTGATGATTTTGTTACTATTTGTTCTATTTAAGCTGTAATCAGTCAGGTTGAATAAATTGACAGCTTCAGTTCATAATATTTTCTTATCTCTGTTGCTTCCAGTAAAGGTAGTTTTTAACATTATTGAGGAAAAATTTGTCAATAATCATTCAATGCAAACTTAGGTGAAATGTGAGGGTGCAGTCATGAGATCTTCCAACCTCGTGCAAATACAATAACATAGTTTAAACCATCTGAATACTGGATTTAATATAAGCCAATTCAATAAATAATATTATAAAATAAAAAACCATTGTATTGATAGTGAAACATTAATTGGATGCAAATTTCAGACTTTGTTATTTAAATTAATGAAATTGAATATTCACAACAAACTTACCGTAAACTCTGTAACTTGAATGGAGTTTGCAATTAGATCAAACAACCCTGCTTCTTGTACATTTCCATAATGAAAACAACACATGATGTGGACTTCCCATCACTGTATATCCAATCATCTTGCTCTGGAATTGTCAACAATTCATCAAAAGATGACCCACGCCTTTCAGCTTCTACAAGAATTTCAGGAAGGTCAAGGCCCTACACAGAAGTCCAATGCCAAATAAAAAATTTAAACAAATAAAGACAGTAAACATTTCATCTACAAGAATTTCAGGAAGGTCAAGGCCCTACACAGAAGTCCAATGCCAAATAAAAAATTTAAACAAATAAAGACAGTAAACATTTCATCTATTTTAAGTATTACACCAGAATTTAATGATGATATTAGTTATTGTATATCACTCCATCCAGACCAACGTCTAAATTCAATGGCTTGCTGGTTAGGATCAAACTATCCGGTCTAGATTTGGTCCAAGAGATTGTTAGTTAATCTCAAGAGCTGCTAGTACCAATACATTTTCCTAAGTGGTCTTTGATGACACAAAACAAACTAGACCAAATTAAGCCTAGCATCCCAATCAATTGGGGTAAGCTACATGAATCTTAATTGAATTAGAAAATACCCATTGTAATTAAATTCCCACATTGCAAAAAAGCATAAAACCAACAATCTTAACTGAATTAGATAAAATTAACAACTCCAATTCCCAATCATTGCAAACTTAGGGAAAAAAAAAATAATAATAAAAAATAGAGATACAGAAGCCTAAACATATAAGAACCTAAAAATAGTGAAAGAACATAGAAGAACAAAAGAGAGCGAGTAGAAAACTAACCTATGATCGTCATGGAAGTTCTCCAAGAGCAAAAGACAATTCACAGTAGAGAGAGAGAGAGAGAGTTGGATTTGTCTAGTTTTTTGGGTCTAGCCCAGGCCCAATGATAGGCCCAACTGATATGGCCCTTAAAATATATGGGTTGGACTCATGAGCTGGCCCATAGACCTATGTCAGAGGTTCATATTAACCTCATATATATATTAAATAATAAATATTGTTTTTCTCTCTCTCATTTTTATTTTTATTTTTTTGTGTGTACATATACAGTTTTAGTAAAATAATGAAATTAAAATTGATAAAACTAAATGAGTAGCACTCCAACTGTGAAAGTAATAACTATATTTTTATGAAATTAAAGATGCATAGAATTTAATAACATAACCATAATGAATGTAATTATGTATTTCAAGAAATAAAGTTTATTTTTTGTTTTTCTTGATTCAATATTCTATTCTAATTATGGTTTTAAGATTTTGTGTTATAAGTAACTTTTTTTGTTAATTTATTTTGAATTTAATAAAAAAGATCTAACTAAGTGAAATTCTATAGTACACACTATATGCACCTTTTGTAATGAATTTTGAATCAATGATTATGACGTATTGTATTGTTAGTTATCACACATTGTGATGTTGGTTATGATAAGATTTTGGTTATAATTTAGGAGCTATTTGGTTATACCTCCTATGATATTTAGTTATAACTCAATTTTTTTTTTATAGTTATGACCGTCATAATATTAAGTTATGTCATTTGTGATAATCAAACTTATGAATGATATAATTTCTATATGATACACATCTTAAAAGTATTTATCTTGAATTTAAAGCCTAGATTAGGTTCATATGGCCAAGACCGACTTGAATCCTATAAACTCATATTTTTAAGTCCATAAGAGACTCAAACTGCTGACTAGTCAAAGCCCATGGACATAGGCCTTAAATTTTAGGTCCGGGCTAGCCCATTGCCATAGCTTTTTTCTAAACTGACCCGTTGCCATGGCTTAAGTTCACTTCCTTGGCTAAAATTAAAAGGTCAAGTTTATCTTTTCAATTAATTTTTAATTTTTATTTTTAAAAAATCAATTTTATTTTTAGGCTTGTCTCGTCTAAATGATTCTAATTTAAAACCAAAAATAAAAAATAAAATTAAAATTTAAAGGGAAAATAAGCCGAACTAAAAAAGACAAAACTCCCAAAGAAAGTTGTGGTGTAGTTGGGCCTATAATTAGGCCATAATAGGTGCTAATATAGTGATTTAAATTGTTTATCTTGGTTCTTGTGTGTAAATTATATATTAAAAAATAAACAAATTTGATAATTATAATCAAATAATTTTGTTATATTTATTTATAAAAAATAAACAGTATACTTGTCATCCAATTTGTGAAGACAAATAAAAAGCATGTAATTATGATTATTAAATAATTTATACAAAAAATTAACAAATCAAAAAAATTAGATCTCCAAAATAAGACACATGATAACTCTCACGAGCCCAACAACTGTACAATTAGGATGATAATTTTCTTCCGCCCCTAAATCCCGCCTTGCTGTGCGTGGATTTTATCTTCCAAATTATATTTATTAAATAGGTTTACATAATATATAATCTTTACTTTTTTTCAATATAATAAGAAAAAAACACTAAAATATGATACTTAACATTTTTTTTTCTTACCTCTTTTAACTTTTATTAATATTTACAATTTTTTTAAGTTATAAAATTAATCAGTTTTGCTTTGCTCCCAGCCCACCCTACCCTAGCCATCAACCTCATTTGCCCCGCCCTCAATCAATACAATTCAAGACATGGTCTATAAACTCGATCCGTTATCATTTCTATGTACAATTAGTCAAATCTTTTTTTGTCCGCTAAAACGTGTGGTACACATTGGACTCTAGGTACCAAAACATGTAGCTGAATACTTCACGTTTGAGCAATTATTTAGAGGTTCATTCCAAAAAAATAAATAAATAAATAAATATTTAGAGGTGGCCTAAATACACAAATGTGTTGGTAAAAATAAAAATTAATTTGATGAAAATCAAGATAAAATATTTTGGGTAATTGAGTTTTCAGAATCAGTTTTTTTATTTTTTTAAGAATAAAAATTAATTTGACAAAAATCAATGTCAATAAAAAAAAAAACTATCTTGAAAAAAAGAACCATTAAATGATGAGAATTTTTTATTTTTCGTTTTTTTACCAAAAGTTTTGTTTTGTTTTTTTTAAAACTCAACCAAACAAGATACATCATTCATTTTTTTTTTTTCAAAAAAAAGAAAAAACTAATTTACCTTTTTTTTAGCATTTACTTTCATCAAAACTAGTTTGCATATTAATAGGTGTCAGTAGTTTAGATTAAATGCACTGCGAATTATTTATGGATTATGCCAATTTGGTTCATGTCATTTCAATAGTAATATATTTAATCTTAAATTTTACAATTTGTACCAATTAAAGAAAATAAAAATTAGTGATTAAAATTTTGGATGAAAAACGATTATGATAATTTCCGAAATTCACAACTCATAGTCTTATTTTGAAATCCCAATTTTCCTATGCACCTAATTGCACCATATCACATAGTCTATCTTTGGAAAGAAAAATGAGTATTGGGTTATATAATTTAAGTTGTTCAAATTTTAAAATAATCTTTTGTTTATCAAATCAAATTTTACTGTGAAATTGTTACCAACTGAACTACATGAATTAAAATTAAAAATTATGAAAACTAAATAGATGAAATTGCTAATATATAATTTTGTTTTTTCGATCATAAAAATTGCTAATATATAATTAAAACAGAAAAAAGAGGGACGTCCTCCACCCCTTATTCTCTACCCTTTTATCATCTTTATTCAAAGACTCATCTTCAGTTCAGAGTTGTGACCACCATCACCATTATTAATTTGTCATCAACGTTGCAAAATGGTCGAGCGTGCAGTGTTCCATCTACTAGCCAACTTCGCACCCTTCCTCCAACAAGAGGCCAATTTGTTGACCAGAGTTCGAGATGAGATCCAATACATCTGAGATGAATTCGATCGCATGACAGCTTTCATCAGAGTTGCCGATGCTATGGAAGAGAACAACCCCGAACTCAAAGTATGGGTCAAGCAAGTCCGAGAAGCTGCGTACGACATTAGAGATGTTCTCGAGTTGTTCATGCTTCGCCTCGGACATTGTCATAACTCTGGATTTCGCAGTTTTATTCGTAAGGTTTCTTGTTTTATTAAAACTTTAAAAGCTCGTCACCAAATTGCTTCTGAAGTTTAAAGGATGAAGGCTAGTGTCATCGACATTTCAAAGGGACATCAGAGGTACCATGAAAGATATGGTATGTTAGAGGAAGGCTCAAGCTCAAGGTACACTGGTTTTAACAAAGCATGGCATGATTGTCGCGGCAATGCCCTTCTACTCGATGAAGTAGAGCTTGTGGGTATCGATGAACCCAAATCGGAACTGATTTGGTGGTTGGTGCATGAACATCCAGACTCAAGGTGCTCTCCGTATCAGGAATGGGTGGATTGGGCAAAACAACACTCATTAAAAAGGTCTTTGATGATGCAGTTGTGAAGAAGCATATCCAGAACTATGCTTACATCACTGTTTCTGAATCCTTCAACATCATGGAGCTCCTAAAAGGCATGATCAAACAACTTTTTGAAGAAGTCAACCAACCAGTCCCACAAGGGGTGGAGTGCATGGATATGAACAGCTTGAAAGGGATAATTCATGCTTTCCTGCAACAAACGAGGCATCTGCTTGTTTTCGATGATGTATGGGATATTCATGCGTGGCAATCTTTTAGACATGTGTTTCCTATTGGCAATTGTGGCAGTCAAGTAGTGCTCACAACCAGAAATGCAGATTTAGCTTCTTTCTCTAGTACAGAATATCATGGGGATGTCTATAACCTTCAGCCCTTGCCTCCCAAAGAGTCTTGGACATTGTTTTGCAGGAAAACATTTATGGAGAATTCTTGCCCTTCACATTTGGAAGGACTTTCAAGAGCCATCTTGAATAGATGTGAGGGATTGCCGCTTGCAATTTTAACAATTAATGGTCTTTTATCAACGAAGGATAAGAGCAATGTGGATGAGTGGGATAAGATCTACTACAGCCTTGGATCAGAACTACAAGGAAATGACAAACTCTTGAGCATGAAAAAAATATTGTCACTTAGTTACATTGATTTACCTTACTATCTAAAGTTTTGCTTTCTATATCTAAGCGTTTATCCGGAGGATTATTTGATTGAACACTCAAGATTGATTCAGTTATGGGTGGCAGAAGGCTTCGTAGAAATGAAAGCAGGAATGACTATAGAAGAAGTTGCCAAGGGCTACCTCAATGAGCTAATCAATAGAAGCTTAGTTCAAGTAGCAGAGATGAGATCAGATGGAAGGGTCGAAACGTATTGCATCCATGACCTCTTGCATGAAATTATTGTTTCGAAGTTGGGAGAGCAAAACATTGTGACAATAGCTGGTGAAGAAAGAAGAGTGTGGCCCGAAAAGGTGCGGTGCTTATCAATCCACAATCATTTGGAAAATACACAACAAAGCAAGTGTTTCACTCGTTCTTTGCTTATGTTCAATGCAACAAATTCACTGTCCATGTTGTCTATGCTTGCATCGTCAAATGATGGTCTACGATTGCTAACCGTGTTGGAATTGAGAGGTGCCTCATTGGAGACATTCCCAAATGAAGTTTTGAAACTACTTCAACTCAGGTATTTAAGTTTGAGGGGAACCAATGAAAAAATAATACCAAAGTCGATTGGAAAGCTCCAAAACCTGGAAACATTGGACCTTAAACATACATATGTCACTGAGTTGCCTGATGATATCCTGAAGCACCAACGACTTCGCCATATCTTGTTGCATCACTACATACAAAATCCTGTTCCTTCAATTTGTTTTCATGACCACTGCGGATTCAAAGCCCCAACGAAAATAGGAAGTTTGTCATCTTTACAACAACTTTGTTCTATTGAAACAAACCATGACAATGGGACCATTTTACTAGGAGAGGTAGGGAAGTTGACTCAACTGAGGAAATTATGCATTGAAAAACTGAGAAATGAAGATGGGAGGGTGTTATTCTCGTCCCTTGAGAAGCTTAGTAACCTTTGCTCATTAGTTGTTCGGGCAAGAAGAGAAGACGAGTGTTCGGGCAAGAAGAGAAGACGAGATCATTGATCTAGATTCTCTTTCTTCACCTCCTCAACTTCTTCGAACGCTCTACCTAGTAGGAAGTTTACATAAGGTACGGCATTGGATACCTTCGTTGCATAGCTTGGTAAGAGTAGTTTTAGCATGGAGTAAGTTAAGGGATGTTGATCCACTGGAATCCCTTCAAGATTTGCCCAATTTGGTTGAACTTCAACTTCTTCAGACAAATGAAGGGGCAGAATTGTGTTTCAAGGCTGGTGGATTTCAAAGACTTGTGAGATTAGCACTTCTTGTACTAAAAGGATTGAGATGGGTGAAAGTGCAGGCTGGCTCGATGCCTCATCTTGAAGAGTTACTTATCCGGAAATGCGAATTGGTAGAGGAGTTACACTCTGGCATTGAACATCTAACCAACCTTAAGTCTCTTTCTTTGGTTGATACGTCTAATGAATTGAGTTCAAGCCTGAACAGAGACTTAGAAGATGGGAATTATTGGAAAATTGCACACATAGCAGAGGTTGGGATTGTGAATACAAAACATGGCTATGTGGAAGAAAATTATCTATAGTGAGAGGAGAGAGCTCTAACCATATTGGATCACCACCACATTTAGAATGCTTGTTATGTATTTATTTCATGTGCTCTTGATACTTGATTTGTTGTATTCATATTGGGATCAAGATTTTCTTTATTTGTTTTTTCTTGTCTCTATTACAGTTTTGTTTTTTTAGTAGATCGGGAGCCTGTTATTTGACCTCCTAACTCTAAGTTGGTAACTTCACAATTTTTTTGATTGGGATTGTAAATCTTAGGGTTTGTTTGGTGAGGTTTTTATTTTTACAATTATTACTATTTTTTGTTTTAGATTTAATAAAATTTGAAAATTTGAATAAAAAAACGTTTGGTAATTGTTCACTCTAAAAAAAATGGCTACAATTTCAAAATTCGAGGAAACAAAAAAAAAGTGTTTTTACTAAAGTTTCATGCCCTCTTGCCTCCCTCTATCCTCTGGCCACCCTCTTTGTTTCAGTGATCATCTTCGACCACTCCCCCTTTTGGTTAGGGGTGATAAATGAACCAAATAGCTCGAGCTCAACTTGTGTTGGCTCATTAAAAGCTCGTTTGAGCTCAGTTCGTTAAGTAAACAAACTATGCTTGAACACATTTTGGAACTCTTTAAAGTTTTCAAACCAAGCTTGAATAGGCAATTCTCATTTGGCTCAGTTCGATAAGCCTAAACTATATAAAAATACGAAACTATTTGAGTTTGGTTCGACAAAAGCTCGTTTGAGATCGACTCAAAAATTAAAAGAACCAAGTTTGAACAAATTTTAAAACTCATTAAAGTTATTAAACCAAGCTTGAAAAGTATACTGTTCAACTTTTTTTTTTTTTTTTTGAACAATGAAATTAATTGTTTGGCTCGTTTATCACCCCTGCTTTTGATAACTTACCAAACTTTTTCTTTTTCTTTTTCTTTTTTTTTAGTTTTTATATGTTTTGAGAATTAAGTATACCAACTATGCTATTTATTTTATTTTAGTTTTTGCAACTACAAAAAAATAAAAGGATAAAAAACAAAGAATAAATGTATTTATGTTCTCTTTATGTGGAAAACAAAAAAAATTTAACCACATGCTACTAAACACTACTTTAAATATTGTGTTTCTAATCATCTTAATTTTGATTGGCACAAGTTTTTCAAATCTCAAAATGAATATTTATTAGAATTCTAACTTTTTTTAGGGCTGCAAAAAAAGCATTTGAAGACTTATATTCAAACTTTATAAAACTCAACGAATGAAAATAATATACAAACCTAGCTAAAATACGTTGTGTCTAAACCTAGGCCGACATAAGTTGTGTCTAAACCTCACTTCATACTGGCTTTTGCTTGTCCTTGATCTCATTCACACTATCATAACACAATATATTCTACTGCCGGAAGTTGAATCCGAAAATAGGGATGGCAATGGCCAAGTATGGGTCAGAGGCCTACCCCGCTTTGCCCCGCAATGTGACATCTTTGGCCTAAGACCATCTTCGACCCTTACTTAAAGCTTTTACTCAAATTGAGTAGAAGCTTGAGTAAAAGGCTTCATTAGACATGAATCATTCCAATGAATAAACTCAAATTTGAGCAAAATTGCCAAGTGTCAAGTTTGAGTGAAAGTTATGGGTTGAAGTAGAAGAGATAGTGGAAAGTTTAGGTGAAAGTGCCCAATTGTTAAGTTTAGATTGGATAGAAATTTGAGTAAAGAATATAAGCCTCCCTTGTTTTGAGTAAAACTGATAAAATTTTGAGTAAAAGAGTGGAGGGAATTCATTTTGATATGAGCTTTTCAAGTAAAGGAGTGAAGAGGGTTTTGGGAGTTTTTTTACTCAAATTTGAATTTGATATGGGTATTGATTAAGGGCTTGAGATGCCCTAACATATCTATGAATTCATATTTTCACATATTCAGGATGTACATATCCAGTATTCTTGCGCTTAAGAGAGAGAAAGAGGGTTTGTTTGTGTGTGAAAAAATCGAGCCATTCCAACCAAGGAGATAACAATTACCTAAAGCAACATATATAAGAAGACACCCAAACAGGCCATTATTATTCTTATATATATATATATATATATATGTATCTCCTATCCAACACCCATTGCAATTATAATTCCCATAAACCAACAATGTTTACTGAATCAGTTACCCATTAATGCAGGATTACAAAAAATAAAAAATAAAGATAGAAAAACTAACCTACGATTGTCGTCAGGGAAGTTCTTTGGCTACCGTTGTAAGAGAGAAGTACCACTCAACTCGGATGGGAGAGTGTTGAAGATTTCTGTTTCTGTTTTTATTTTATTCAAAAAAAATGAAAAATAAAATTTAGAAAAAATTACTCATAAATCCCATATTGAAAAATGTTCCTCCATCTAGTCCTGAATGTTTTCTTGTAAACCATTTAGTCCTTTTTTTACATCACAACATCGTGATCAAAATAACATCAAACATCATCGTCAAAACAACATCAATGCACGTGATTCTTGTGAGGGTTATAGGTGCAAGGCTGGCTCTTTGTGCTAAAACTCTCAACAGAGCCCAAGAAAAGGAATATTAATATTGCAAAAGCAACCATGAAAATACCCACATACTGTATTCAGTAAATAGAAAGGATGTTGCACCTTCGGATATGGCATTTTGGATTTCGGCGCACTTAATGACGACGCTGTGGTCATTGGCACCCTCCTCTTCTTCAATCAAGTAATCATTGTAGCCATTCTTGTTGTTCGCTGGAGTCGAACCGTTCCGATCAACGGAGACCTTGACGCGAGAGACCGAGAACCACTGGACCAGTGAGAATACGATTCCGACCACCGCGCATACGGGAATCACATTCTCCGTCGCCAGATCTGGCAGCAACGACGACCCCATCGTTAATATACTCGCCGGAACCCTAGACTCGCCGGAATTTAAGCTAGAGAGAGAGAGAGAGAATCGAAAACACAGTGTTTGGATTGAGAGAAACGAGAGAGGAAAGAGTTGGTGGACTCGAACAGGTGGGAATCGGGGTTGCGAGAGAGGAAGGGTTGCTTGCGGTTGGAGAGGCGTTCGAGCATGGCCGTGTGATGTTTGATGTTGATGATGATGATGTTTGTGTTGTTGATGATGTTGTGATGTTGATGATGTGTTGTTGATGATGTGATGATGTTTGATGTTTGATGATGTATGATGTTGGTGATGTTTGATGTTGTGTTGCTGATGATGTAATGACGTTTGATGTTGATGTTGATGATGATGTTTGATGATGATGTTGTGATGTTTATGTTGTTTTGATGATGATGATGATGATGATGTTTGATGTATATGCCCTCTATGGTCAATTTCCCTATAATGGGACCTTTTAGTCTATAAAAAAACTTTTAGGACTAAACAGTGTATAAGTTGTTAATTTGGGATTTATTGGTGCATCACCCTAAAATTTATAGTATGACATATTGCGTTTTTTTTTTCTTTTTCTTTTTCTTTTTCTTTTTCAAAGAAATAATTCAAAAAAAATTAAAAATGAATCCATCCCCCCTTCACATTCAAATGCCACCCATAGCCACCACTCCTCACTATAATCTAGGGTAAGAGTGTTTTGTTTAATTTCTACTTATAGCATGTAAAATTAATTTAAAAAGTTGAATTTTTTACTTATTTAGAAATTGATAAATAATACTTTTAGTTTTTAATGTTTGATTATTAACTTTTAACTTGGAAAAAGAATTAGACCAAACAAAAATGTGAGATTACTTCATATAGGAGTTCTAAAATACTAACACTCTCTTTGTTTTCGTGAAAAATATTTATTAAAAAAAATTATTTTTATATATGCTCGAATGATTGTATTAATGATAAGGATGAATGTGAAAGCAAAGGTAGTAAGAGTGGTGTGGTCATGGGGTGGCAAAAGTGGTGGTAGCAATGGTGGTAGCGATGGCTGTGACAATGTACTGGTGGAGGTAATGGTGGCGATGGTAGTGTTAGTAAAATGGGAAATTTCATATAAGTAAAAGTTGTAAAATATAATTACAATTAAGTGATAAACTTTATAAATATTAATAATTAAAATTATAAAATTTTTCATAAATTTGTAATATGTTTTTTAAATTACCATTTAATGTTAATTTCCCCTTAGTAAAACCTTAGTTTGAAAAATATTTTTTACCTTTTATAAATAGAAAATAATTTCCAATCAAATAGACTGTATTGTAGTGATTTAAATTGTTCATCTTATCGGTTTTTACAAGGTCAGCCCAACCCCTAATAAAGCCTAAAGCAGAATCTCAATATGTAACACTTATTAAGCATACGTCTTTTTTTCCACCAGTCTTAATACATTTTTATTTATTAAATTATACCTCAAGATTTATGTGTCTCAGTATTATCACATGACCTAAGGATGCATTGAGTCCATGCCTATATATAATTAATTTAATAATTGTAAAAAGATGATTTTAACATATTTGTTTTTGAAATGTGGACAATATACCTGTTGTCCATTTTCCAAAAATGAATGCGAAAAGCATTTAAGTTTGGTTTGTTTGAATATAAAATATTTTACACCTAAATTATAAAATATTTTACACCTAAAAATATTCTTTACGTAAATTAATTTTGCACACAAAAAAGAAAACTTTATTTTTTGATATTTAGTTGACACTTGAAATAAAAAAAAAATTTACTCTATGCATTGGGTAGCAACCAATAAAGATCTACCCTTTCACTTTTGAAAAGTTCAATGTGGTGGAATAGCCAGGTTAAAAGTGAATTTTCTAAAAATTAACTTAACAAATCTTTAGTGACAAATTATTTTGGAGACTATGACCAAAAATTGTTATCTTGAAAACACATTTTACTTGCTCGTTATTTATTCAACTGAACAATAAGAAATATGTATAAAAAATTTTTTAAAAAAAAAAAGACATTTTCCGTCAAATAAAAAAATAGGAATACATAAGGTAGCGTTTGGTTTACTTTTCAAAACTTAACTCTATTTTTAAATCATGATTTGGATCAAAACTCATAATCAAACATATTTTAAATATTCAAAACTCCTCTCTTTTTATTATTAGATCAATCAAAAAATCATTTCTCTCTATAATCCCTTTTCAATTAGATACATGAATCAAAAAAAATTTAAAAACATTAAACATCATCAAAACTATTCAAAACTCAAACTAAACAAATTTTCTTTTTTCAAAACACAATACAAAAACTCAAAATCAAAATATAAACTCACACTCAAATTATAATTATAACCCAAGAGATATTTAGCCAATTCCACACGTGGGATGGGAGTTTAATCAGTACAATACCGTGCACCATAACTAATAATAAAACAATTAGGAGTAAACTCACTATTCAAATATAATTAAAAATTCAATAACTATTACATCTGCTTAATCCATTCAAAACTTTTTAAATAAATTACTAAATATTCTGTTCAAATGATAACATAATTATAAAAATAATTATAATTAAATATAATATAATTACTATTATAATATATTATAACTAACAGTATAATAAATCAAAATCAAAAACATAAAAATCGTAATAAAAAATTGCATACAATTGAATTTCCCATCAAGTTGTGATATTACTTGAATTTGATTGGTACCAAGTGGGGGCAGGTACAACACCCCCCACTCGTCTCTTTCTATTTTTTATTCGGTCAAGCAAGACGGCTCCATGTGAACCGCAAAAACAAATTTAATAGGAAGGAAGAAAAATGAGATTTCACACATCAAAACGAGTAAATGCCCCCATCTGGATCACTGAACCCCCCAATTGAATTTCAGCATTACAAATCCCCAAACCCAGTTCAGAGTTCAGACCACCATTATTATTTGCTCATCTTCCTCCTCCCTTCAAACCCAACCAACCAAGCAAAGGCTACTCCTCTGCAACAAAACACATTTAATTAAAAAAAAAAATGGCTGAGAGTGCAGTGTTCCATCTACTAGCCAACTTCACACCCTTCCTCCAAGAAGAGGCCAATTTGTTGACTGGAGTTCGAGAAGAGATCCAATACATCAGAGATGAATTCGATCGCATGACAGCTTTCCTCAGAGTTGCCGATGCTATGGAAGAGAACAATCCCGAACTCAAAGTATGGGTCAAGCAGGTCCGAGAAGCTGCGTACGACATTGGAGATGTTCTCGAGTTGTACATGCTTCGCCTCGGACATCGTCATGGCGCTGGATTTCGCGGTTTTCTTCGTAAGGTTTCTTGCTTTCTTAAGACTTTAAAAGCTCGTCACCAAATTGCTTCTGAAGTTCAAAGAATGAAGTCCAGAGTCATCGATATTTCCAAGGGACATCAGAGGTACCATGACAGATATGGTATGTGAGAGCAAGGCTCAAGCTCAAGGTCCACTGGTCTTAACACAGCATGCCATGATTATCGTGGCGATGCCCTGCTACTCGATGAATCTGAGCTAGTGGGCATCGACAAGCCCAAATCGCAACTAATTAGGTGGTTGGTGCATGAAGACCCCAGACTCAAGGTGTTTTCCGTATCAGGAATGGGCGGATTGGGCAAAACAACACTGGTTAAAAAGGTCTTCGATGATGCAGTTGTGAAGAATCAAGGTGTTTTTCCAGAGCCATGTTTGGATCACTGTTTCTGAATCCTTCAAGATTGATGTGCTCCTAAAAGGCATCATCAAACAACTTTTTGAAGAAATCAAGCAACCAGTCCCACAAGGGATGGACAACATGGATACCAACAGCTTAAAAGGGATAATTAATGCTTTCCTGCAACAAAAGAGGTATGTGCTTGTTTTCGATGATGTATGGGATATTCATGCGTGGCAATCTTTTAGACATGTGTTTCCTAGTGGCAATTGTGGCAGTCGAGTAGTGCTCACAACCAGAAATGCAGATTTAGCTTCTTTCGCTAGTACAGAATATCATGGAGATGTCTATAATCTTCAGCCCTTGACTCCCGAAGAGTCCTGGACATTGTTTTGCAGGAAAACATTTATGGAGAATTCTAGCCCTTCACATTTGGAAGGACTTTCAAAAGCCATCTTGAATAGATGCGAGGGATTGCCGCTTGCAATTGTGGCAATTAGTGGTCTTTTATCAACAAAGGATAAGAGCAGTGTGGATGAGTGGGAAAAGATCTACCGCAGCCTTGGTGCAGAACTAGAAGGAAATGACAAACTCCTAAGCATGAAGAAAATATTGTCCCTCAGTTACATTGATTTACCTTATTATCTGAAGTTCTGCTTTCTCTATCTAAGTGTTTTTCCAGAGGATTGTTTGATTGACCATTGGAGATTGATTCGGTTATGGGTGGCAGAAGGATTTGTAGAATCAAAAGCGAGAATGATGATAGAAGAAGTTGCCGAGGGCTACCTCAATGAGCTAATCAATAGAAGCTTAATTCAAGTCGCAACGAGGAGACGAGATAGAAGGGTCCAAACGTATCGCATCAATGACCTTTGGCGTGAAATTATTGTTTCGAAGTCGGGAGAACAAGACATTGTGACACTAGCCAGTGAACAAGGCAGAGCGTGGCCAGAAAAGGTGCGGCGCCTATCAATCAACAATCATTGGGAATATACACAACAAAGCAAGCGTTTCACTCGACTTCGTTCTTTGCTTATGTTCTGTTATGAAAAATAGAGAAAGAAGAGAAAAGAAAAACTCTATATATAATTGAATGAATAATACAATAGGAGAAGCCTCTATATATAGGCAGAAAAGAAACCTAGATAAGTAAGGAGATAGGAAACCTAGATAATTAAGGAAATAGAGATTGAGAGAGATACAAATACAAGAGATGGAGAGGGATACAAATAGATAAGAAACAGCTATAATAATATATGGAGAGGGATACAAATAGATAAGAAACAGCTATAATAATATACAGCTAACACCCCCCCTCAAGCTCAAGGTGGTAAGTCAGATATCAATTTGAGCTTGGAGAGGAGATCAGAAAAGCGGCCTGGAAGATGAGCTTTGGTGAAGAGGTCGGCGGTCTGATTAGCAGAGGTAACAAAGAGAAGACGAACATGGCCACTAGTAACATGCTGTCGTATGAAGTGGCAATCGATCTCAATATGCTTGGTGCGATCATGGAAGACATCGTTATGAGCAATCTGAATAGCACTTTGATTGTCACAATAAAGATTAGTGGCAGCGGAATGAGAAACACCCATGTCAGAAAGAAGCCAACGAAGCCACACAAGTTCCTGTGTAGTATCTGCAAGAGCACGATACTCAGCCTCGGTACTAGAACGAGCAACAAGGGTTGCTTCTTGCTACGCCAGGAAATGAGAGAAGTGCCCAAGAAGAAGCAGAACCCAGTAGTGGAACGACGATCGGTAGGATCCCCTGCCCAATCGGCATCAGAAAAGGCATGCAGCTGTAGAGAAGAGTGAGGGGAATAGTGAAGACCATGAAACAAGGTTCCTTTGAGATAGCGCAAAATGCGAACCAGAGCAGCATAGTGTGGAGAGCGAGGAGCAGTCATAAATTGATTGACAATGTGAACAGCATAAGCAATATCGGGACGAGTAACTGTGAGATAGACAAGACTACCAACTAACTGACGATATAAAGTTGCATCTGACAAGAGGGGGCCGTCAAGAGGTGTAAGACGAGTCTGAGGATCAACTGGAGTAGTGACAGTCTTGCAATCGGAAAGGTTAGCACGAGCTAAAAGATCAGAAGTATACTTGGCCTGAGTGAGAAAATAACCAGAGGAATCTTGAGAAATTTCCAAGCCAAGGAAGTAGCTAAGTGCACCCAAATCTTTCATCTCAAACTGGCGATGGAGAAACTGTTTGAGACTAGAAATACCCACTGTGTCATCTCCAGTGATAATCATATCATCCACATAGAGGAGAAGAAGAATAGTACCCTGCTTCGTCTTACGGATAAACAAGGCAGAATCATGGCACTGGAAGAAAAACCAAAGTCACGAATGGTAGAGCTGAACTTGGCAAACCAGGCACGTGGAGCTTGTTTCAAACCATATAAAGCACGGCGGAGTTTGCAAACCTTGTTTGAGGGAACAGAAGAACCAGGAGGAGGTTGCATAAAAACTTCCTCAGTGAGATCACCATTGAGAAATGCATTCTTGACATCCATCTGAGAAAGATGCCAGTGGCGAGCAGCAGCAACAGCAAGTAAGCTGCGAACTGAAGTAAGGCGGGCAACAGGAGCAAATGTTTCTTCATAGTCAATCCCATATTCTTGACTAAATCCCCGGGCAACAAGGCGAGCTTTGTAACGCTCAATGGAACCATCAGAATGAGTTTTGATCTTGTAAACCCATTTGCAACTAACAGTACGCTTGCCAGGAGGAAGATCAACTACATCCCAGGTATGAGTTTGTTCGAAAGCCTGCAGTTCATCAGTCATAGCTTGTCGCCAAAGACGTTTCCCTTTAATGAAGCTGGAGAGAGCTTGGGCCCAACTAACATAGTTAGACCCATCAAGGATAATAGGAACGGATTGGATATTGTCAGTACGATCCATAAGTGCCAAAACAGAGGTCACCAATAGATTCAAGCCAAAAAACCTTAGGAACAAGGAGGGCTGACGTCAGCACTGTGCTGTGGTGATGTCAGCAGCTAGCCAGGGCTGAGGAAGGCTGACGTCAGCGGTGGAATAGGGCTGACGTCAGTGGCTAAACCAAATAAGGAACACGGCTGAGAGAAGCCAGAAGGAAGCCAAGGGGAGATCGGCTTGGGACGGAAGCCGATGGCCGATGCGGAAGCCGATGGCTGATGCGGAAGCCGAAGACGAGCCGATCGCTGATGCGGAAGCCGAAGGCGAGCCGAGGCTGATGCGTAAGCCGGAGAGCAGAAGCCGAGGGAAGCCGGCTGAGGTGACGCGTGCGGGAGCGTGTCGAGAGTAGAACCGTAGCAAGACGACGCGCCAATCTTTGGGTGGCGCGTGACGGCGCGTGTAACGTCCTATGGAGGTGATTCTGGTGGCGTTTGCTTCCTCTTGAAGAGACGAAGAGTTTGATGTAGTCCAATCGTTGAAACAGATAAGAACTAGATATGCAGAAGCCAGCAGAAACTGATCTGGGACAGAACCAGAAAAATGAGGCTAGAAAAAAAACCTAGGCTCTGATACCATGTTATGAAAAATAGAGAAAGAAGAGAAAAGAAAAACTCTATATATAATTGAATGAATAATACAATAGGAGAAGCCTCTATATATAGGCAGAAAAGAAACCTAGATAAGTAAGGAGATAGGAAACCTAGATAATTAAGGAAATAGAGATTGAGAGAGATACAAATACAAGAGATGGAGAGGGATACAAATAGATAAGAAACAGCTATAATAATATATGGAGAGGGATACAAATAGATAAGAAACAGCTATAATAATATACAGCTAACATGTTCAATGCAACAGATTCACTGTCCAAGTTGTCCATTCTAGCATCGTCAAATGATGGTTTACGGCTGCTAACCGTGCTAGTCTTGAGAGGTGCCTTGTTGGAGACATTCCCAAATGAAGTTTTGAAACTATTTCAACTCAGGTATTTAAGTTTGAGGGGAACCAAGGTAAAAATAATACCCAAGTCGATTGGAAAGCTCCAAAACCTGGAAACAATGGACCTTAAACATACGTATGTCACTGAGTTGCCTAATGATATCCTCAAGCTCCAACGACTTCGCCATATCTTGTTGTATCGCTACATAAGAGATCCGGTTGCTTCAATTCGTTTTAAAAACCAATGCGGATTCAAAGCCCCGACGGAAATAGGACGTTTGTCATCCTTACAGAAACTTTGTTCTATTGAAACAAACCATGATAATGGGACCATTTTGCTAGGAGAGGTAGGGAAGTTGACTCAACTGAGGAAATTACAGATTGAAAACCTGAGAAATGAAGATGGGAGGGTGTTATGCACGTCCCTTGAGAAGCTTAGTAACCTTCGCTCATTGAATGTTCGTGCAACAGAAGAAGACGGGATCATTGATCTGGATTCTCTTTCTTCACCACCTCAACTTCTTCGAATGCTCTGCCTAGAAGGAAGTTTACGTAAGGTACCACATTGGATAGCTTCACTGCACAGCTTGGTAAAAGTAATTTTACGATGGAGTAAGTTAAGGGATGTTGATCCGCTGGAATCCCTTCATGGTTTGCCCAATTTGGTTGAACTTTGACTTCTTCAGACATATGAAGGGGCAGAATTGTGTTTCAGGGCTGGTGGGTTTCAAAGACTTGTGGAATTATACCTTGGTGGATTAAAAGGATTGAGATGGGTGAAAGTGGAGGCTGGCTCGATGCCTCGTCTTGAAGAGTTAACTATGGATGAATGTGAATTGATAGAGGAGTTACCCTTTGGTATTGAACATGTAACCAACCTTAAATCTCTTGGATTGGGAAATATGTCTGATGAATTGATTTTGAGTCTGAACAAAAACTTATAGCGTGGGAATAATTGGAAAATTGCACACCTTCCAAAAGTTTGGATTGCGGACACAAAACTTGGCTATTGGAAAGAAATTATCTATAGAGGAGGAGAGAGCTCTAATCATTGAATCACCACCACATTTAGAATGCTTATTATGTATTTATTTATTTCATGTGCTCTTGTACTTGATTTGTTGAATTCAGTTGGGATCAAATTTTTCTCTTTTCTTTTTTCTTTTCTCAGTTACGTTTTTTTTTTTGTAGACCGAGAGACTCTTATTTGACCTCCTAATTTTGATCCTAGAGAATTGGTAACTTCACAAATTTTTTAATTGAGATTGTAAATCTTAGGGTTCTTTGGTGAGTTTTTTTTTTTTAATTTTTAAAAATTTTCTTTTCCTTTAGATTTTTTGAAATTGGAATAAAAAACACAATTGTTAATTGCTTTTACTTTTAAAAACACGTTTGCTAACTTCACAAATTTTTGAATGGTGAGATTTTTATTTGGATAAATTACACTTTGCACCCCTGCATTTCGCACCAAATCTCACTTTGGCCCCTACACATGAAATCATGATAGTTAACCCCGTGCACTTCTAGTCAAATCTCACTTTTGTCCCTACACATGAAATTGTGACAGTCAACCCCTTGCACTTTTACTCAAATCTCACTTTGGTCCCTACATAAGTGTCAATGTCCCTCTTTTGTTACTCCGTTTTTAAATCTTAAAAAAAATTAAGACATGTGACAAAAATGCAACTACAAAATGAGAGTAAAAGAAGAAAATCATCAATGTTTCCCACCAATATACTTTGTCCTACGTGAGAAGCACATGAGAGTTATAATATATATATATATATATGTTCATATGGTAAAAATTGGGACGAAAAGGTAAAAAAGTAGAGCTTTTGAAATAAAATAAAAAAATGCGACAAAGAAATCAAAGAGAAAGAAATATGAATAGACAAAAAGACTGTGTTACCATAAAAAACAAAGTTTCATGATTTCAATCTATGCAAAATGTTAGTTCATCTTCTTAATTGTTCACAATCTACATTTTAATTAGCTTAATATAGTCATATTTTGATATAAATTTTAGAATAAAGTGTGTATTGGTGGAAAATGTAAATGATTTTCCTTTCTTTCCCTCATGTCATAGTCACATTCTTATCACATAACTAGATTGTGTTAAACATTTAAACAATTAAGTAACAGAAAGGGGACATTAACACTTGTGTAGGGACTAAAGTGAGATTTGACTAAAAGTACAGGGGGTTGACTGTCACAATTTCATGTGCAGAGACCAAAGTGGAATTTGACCAAAAGTGTAGGGGGTTGACTGTCATGATTTAATGTGTAGGGGCCAAAGTAAGATTTGGTTTAATGTGTAGGGGTGCAAAGTGTAATTTACCCTTTTTATTGTATATATTTCCTTTAGCTTTAGATTTTTTGAAATCAAAATAAAAAACACATTTGCTAATTGTTTTCACTTTCAAAAAAATTGGCTACAATTCTTAGAATTTCTGGAAATAAGAAAATTGTGATTTTACTTATTTTCAAAACAAATTTCAATCTTTCTTACCACACTCACCCTTCCATCTTCGCTCTGGCAATAACATTCGACCACTCCCCCTTTTTGATAACTTACTATACTTGTTTTCATTTTGAAAAATAATATACAAATCTATTTTATAAACTCACTTTCTAAATGCAGTGATATATAATGTACCAAAAATGATTAGTTAATGATTAGAGAAAAATCCAGTGATATATAATGTAACATAAATGATTAGTTAATAATTAGAGAAAATATTAGATAGAGTTAACTTAAATATTCTAAGATAAATTACAAATACACCTCCTAAGATTTATTTAAAATATAGATTATCCCCTGTAATTTTAAAAATTACAAATACCTCATTGTCAAAATTCTTTATTTGACATAATTAACAGAAAGATGAAAATTTTAATTATTCTCCTATATAAAAATAAAATTAATTGAATTGTTAATTAAAATATATTTCTGACATTATTAAAAATAATTAATTAACTTGATTATTTATTAATAAAATGAATTATTTGTTATGTAAGGGCAAAATGTAATTTTTAGAATCACATAGGGCAAATATGTATTTTAAGCAAATTTCAAGAGGTGTATGTATAATGAGTGATGCTATTAGCACCCCATCATCAATTATTTTGGACCCCTACTTATAAATTGTAAAACCCTTAAAATTTCGTTTCTCTCCCCAAATAATACCAAAATTATCCTTGTAAAAACAGTTAGACTTATTTATTTTGATGATTTATTTGAAAGAGAAAAATAGAATCAAAATTTATTTTGTCCCATTATTTCTCATCTAAACCTTTATCCTAAATATTGTTAGAATGTATTTAATATTTGATTAAATCAGGAGTTCAAACAGCCCAAAACAAAGGTTCAAACAGCCTAGCACAACAGCAGGCCAAAAGGTTCAAAAGATTCAAATGGAAGATATTCAAATTAGTAATGATGGAAGCACAATAGCTATAAACGGCTATAAAGGTTCAAAAGGCCAAAAGTTTCAAAAGGTTCAAGTGGAAGATATTCAAATTTATAATGATGGAGTGGAAGATATTCAAATTGGTAATGATGGAAGTATAACGGCTATAAACAACTATAAATTCAAATGAATACAACGGCTACAAACGGCTATAATTTTCATTATATATACCAAAGTCTCTAATGTAAACAAGTTAAAACAAAAAACCTGAAAATATTCTTTGATCTATAATCACTCACATCTATTCTCAAAAATTATACACTGAACCTTATAGCATTAAGATCATCTTTCCTGTGTGAGATTTACAAAAAAATCAAAACTTCATTTTATATATTTATCTTTTAGAGATATTTATTGTAAACTTTCTTTGAAAGCTAAAATACCATTTCATCTTGTAAAAGTGTTGCAAACACTATGTTCTTGAAATCTTGAGAGTGATTGTGAATCACCTAAGATTTGCAAGGGTTTAGGCTTGTAAAGTCTATGTAAAATCTATGGAGGATTGCTCCATTTGTAAAGAGATTGCTAGCACCCCTGTAAAGTTAGAAGATAGTAAAAAATCTAAAGTGAAGCTTGAGGAGTGGATGTAGGCTTGGTTGAAGTCGAACCACTATAAATCTGTTTGTCTCCTCTTCCCTAATCTCTTTACTTTCCTACTACTGCTATAGTTATCTAATATTCACATGTTAATCATTTGATTTACCCTATATGTTAGTTATATTTCATTATTATTTTGCTTGATCATTTAGTGCTAAGTTCATCATTGTGCTTGTTAATAATTTGATGTACTAGTACAAATTTTATTGGGGTATTATTAATTTTAATTGTAGAAACCTAATTCACCCCCCTCTTAGGTTGCTTTTTGGGTAACAAAAACATTCCACCCATTCAAATGCACATCCCCACACCCTCCACACCTCAAAAAGCCTCTCTCCCAAAACTTTAACAAAACCCACGACAATGGAACCTCTTAAAACCAATGAAAAAAATTTGTGGTTATGAAGAAGTTTTTTCTCTGCTTTATTTCGAGGTTTGTCAATCTGTTTGATTTTTTCTTCCTATTATCTCTTTTCACACACACAACACAATCTACTTTCATACTTCTTTGGTTGGTTTTTTGTCTTTCATCCATGGCCTCACTATACTTATATACTCTCTGTGTGAGTAAAACTAGGTAGGATTTCACTGACCAGTCTACCCCCTGATCAACTGACCGATCGACCACCCAAGGGTTTTCCAGCTTCCTTTGTTTGCCTGCTTCTGTTGCTACTTCGATTATCTATTCCCAAATAAATAAGAAATGTTCAATTATCTATTTCCGAACAAATAAACAATGTTTGGGCTTGTGTTTCAGAATTTCAATCATATATTTGGGAGTTCAGTTCTGAAAAAATGATGAACAATTTTTATTATTTTTGCCATTTTTTTCAAAAATTTACCCTTACATGGCCAATATCCTCTAAGCTAAGAACACCATCAAAGCTATGAACTTCTTCTGAGTTTTTATTTTTATACTCCTCTCATCTCATAGAGTTGTGGTTGCCGAAAAAACTTTCACTCGTTGTCATTATCGAAGAAGTGTATGTAATCAAACGATTGTCACCGTTACCGTCGGAATATTGCCGCTAAAGCGTTTTGGGTAGGTTTTGAAGGTGAGATTTAGGGAAGATGGATGATTGGTGATGGAGGTAGGTGCTCTCATAAGCCCTAACTCATGATGGGATGCCCCAAAATTATTGATGTCCTTTTTAATAATTTCATTTGAGGTTATTATTGTAATAAAAAAAAGAGCTAAAAAATAGGAGTTCAAAATAATTGATAGGGTGTGAATGGCCACTCATTTATAATTTATCAATATTTTAATAGAGTACTACATCATTAAGCTTGAAAAATAAGTCTAACTTTTTTATTAAAGTAGCACTACTCTTTGATTTTTTTTGTTCTTGAGAACATGTATACTAAATGTGCTATTTATTGTAGTTTTTACAAAAATAAAAAGAATAGAAAATAAACATATTTTATGTTCTTTGTACAAAGAAGGAAAAAAAAATTAACCACAAGTTAGTAAACACTACTTCAAATGTTGGGTTTCTAATCATTTTAATTTAAATTGGCACAAGTTTTTCAAATCTTAAAATGAATATTTCTTAGGATTATCACTTCTTGAATTTTTTAGGGCTGCAAAAAGCATTTGGAGACTTATTTTCATACTTTATAAACCTCAACAAATGAGAATAATATTTGCGATCAGTTAAAATTTTTGATACATGACCATATGATTCAAAGTTCAAACTCAATATATGTAGTAGTTAGAATTGGAGGAATGATGACTTGGTTAAGGGTGTAGGTGCGAAGACAAGCTTCCTATGTTTAGAGGTCTTTAGTTGATTTTCCACTTCGCAGACGTGACGTGGTTAACACAATAGGAGTTCTTTCTACCCAACTGATTGAGCAACATGATGTAATAGAACGGCCAGTGAAAGAAGAAACATGCCAATATCAACCGTGGAACTAGTTTACGGAACAACAAAAATCAATCCTAATGGCTCATCAAACAGCTACATCGATTAGATTTAACTTGACAATTTTTGTAGGATGCCTTCCAAAATTTATTGATCTTTGAAAAAGAATAGCAATTCCATCGAAATTAAACCTTATTCAATCATCTAGATTTCTGAATTAGGATTTGCAAAAGTAAAACTGTGCAGTAACAATGAAATTACCATTACTTTCTGTGCACATTGTGGTAGCAAATTTACTTACAATATCAAACCTACATCAACTAATCTTTTGGAATCTTTCAAGTCTTTGCATCAGAAAAGTTATATATAGAAAAATAAATCATACAACCACCTAGTATTATGCAAAGTTGTGGTTTCAAGGAGAAGAATTGTGTTTCAAGGCTGGTGGATTTCAAAGACTCGTTGTAATAACCCTCAGCACTGATTACCGATAAGTTACTGATTACTGCTAAACCCAGACCGATTATGATTGATAATTGAATTGATTGAAATACTGAACTGACTGACTGAGATCCGAAATTGAATCGATTGACCGTATCTGTTCAATTGCATGTTTATCTGTTTGACTGTTTAATTATCTGTTCAAATTGGTATGTTTAAACTGCAAATTGAAGGCCTTATCGGCGGCCAAATCTGAAATTGATTGATGTTCTGTGTTCCTCATAATTAATGTGATTTTATGGCATATTTCTGAAAATCGATTTGGTGTGATTAAATTAGATTAAAATAAACTAAATCAAAGAGTTGCGTTATTTACATTAATGCCATTGTTAGTGGACCCTTTTTATAACACATTTGAGCCTTCAATTCACTCCAACACAAACATTTCTTCAGCTCTTTACCTTGTTATTGCCGAACTAGAGAGAGGGAAAGGAATTAGCTTGAGCTCTTCACACTTTGGCTTAGAGACTTGTAGAAATTGAAGGATAATTGTCTAATTGAGCTTCTAGTCTTGTGATTGAAGACCTAAGGTAGATCATTGACCTTCTTTATTGTGCATTTGAGTTTATTCTTGCATGATTCGTGGGTCTTTAGTGATCTAAGGCATGAAATAGCTTCATATGTTGAGTTGAGTTAGAATTCATGCATGGATGTGTTTATCCTTGCATTGTGAGGTTTGATTTCATGGAAATCTTGCATGCATGTTCATATCCATGTTAAAGACCATGATTTCATCTTGTTCTTGAAGAAATGAGCTCAGTTGAGCTAACATTTGAGGCTTTGAATTGATTGAATTCATGGATATTGCATGTTCATCATGTTTATGAAAATTGTTTTGAGAATGAGTTTAATTGAACTACCCTTGGGCTTTGATTTTATAAATTGAGCTTAGAATCATGTAATTTATGAGTTTACAAGAGTTTTCTAGAAATTCAGCCCAAGAGGATCGATTTTGATGCTTTGAAACTTGGTTTTGATCTTGGAGTTCAAATCTGGAATTTCCAGATTTTGGTCGTCCGCTCGAGCGGGGGAAGTTCCGCTCGAGCGTGGAAATCGAGCTCCCAGCATCTCTCACTATTTTACAGTCCGCTCGAGCGGGGTATTGTACGCTCGAGCGGAGGCTTGTGTCACACGCTCGAGCGGGAACCTTTGTTGCATGTCCGCTCGAGCAGGGAAACCTGCGCTCGAGCGGGGAACTGTTTTTTCTGAAAATTCTGAAACTGTTTTCTGAGTGCATCTTTGCATCCTCATTCCATCCTAGGCATTCTTAGGCCTAGGTTAAGGCATCTTGTTGAGGATATAGATGTAGAACACACCGAGGCAAATTAGGGATTAAGTTATTATCTTTCCCAACTGTGTAGCTTAGTGTGTGTTCAATCTGTTAACTGTGTAGGTTTGGCTTACCGAGGAGACGCTCTAGCTTACTGTAGCCCCGAACTCTGTGAGTAACAACTGTGTAAAGATATGTTCAAAAATGATTATTTACTGAATTGATATTGTTTACTGAATTGAACTGTTTACTGAACTGATACTGTTTACTGAATTGAACTGTTTACTGAACTGATACTGTTTACTGAATTGAACTGTCTACTGAACTGATACTGTTTACTGAATAAACGTATGTCCCTTATTTTGAAATGTATTGTGGCATCCTTAGCACCTACTGTTCACTGTTACTGCCACTGTCACAGAGATCTCTGTCGGTTCCCAAGTTTGGAACCACTACTGTTTACTGTTATGATGGCCATTCTGTATTTCTGATATGGAACAACGTGCTGCACGGAGCTAAGTGCTACAGAGTGAGCCACCTCTAGAGTCTGTGCGAGACATCTCTTGAATCCATAAGTACTGTACTGTTTTCTGAAATGGTACTATCACTGTTATTGTACTGCTACTGATGGCCATCATACACTGTTTGGTCTGTTAAGACCCGGTCTTTCAAGACCTACCATTTACTGTACTGTATGTTAATGGATGTACCACATATCACTGTTTTGCCTGAATGACTGTTATGGCCTGAAATATGAGCCACAAACTGAATGACTGATAAACTGATTGAAATGACTGTTTTCAATACTGAAAGGATATTCACTCTTAACCTCTTTACGCATTGTGTTATTCACTGGGCTTTAGCTCACTGCTCATATATATATGTAGGTGTGCAAGCACCGGACCGTTGCTAGCAGCGTCAGGGTAAACTCCAGTTTTGTCAAGCCAACCACTGTGCCTCACTGTGAGGTTCCGAGCCTATCAAGCTATGGCTTAGGGGCTTAGGGGTGTTTTATTTCCCCCATCTGTCTCTGTACCTGTTTTGTATAACTGTACAGACTGATAGCACTGTACTGTACCGTTTACTGTACTGTTTAATAGGGATTAAGTCCCTGTACTGAATGATTGTATATATGATGCATACTGTTCTGTACTGAAAGTATTAATGTATGAAAAATCTTTTTACATACAGACTGTCACAGCTCGTTGGACATTGTTTATTTACTGTATTGGCTTCCGCCATGCCTTGTCTGTTATACTGTCTTACTGTTAAGTAGGCCTTCGGTAATCTTGGATTACTGGCCGGTTACGGTGCTAAACCCATAGGGGCGGGTTTGGGTCGTGACAGAGTGGTATCAGAGCGATACTTACCACGAGTTTATACCGCACACCTGTCCAAATGAGCTATTGGATGTCCTAGAAAAGAAGTTAGGGCATTGCATGAGCATAAAAAAAAAAAAAAAAAAAAAAAAACGTGTGTGGTTATGACATGAAAATTGTGTGGTTATGACATGAAAATTATATGCTAATGTGATTAATGTGTTTAAGTATGCAACTGTCTATGCTTATGATTACCGTACTGCCTATGTAAACTGAAACGAAACTTATATGCATACTTAAAGAAGTTAAATGGAATAACATGTAATGTTAATGTTACTACTAACTGTGGAATTCTATAAGAAAATGAACGTGTGAAAGTAAAGGGTCATGTGACCGTGCCTGAATCAACTGAATATGAATTGATGACACTAATCCAGAAACCCAAATAAACTGAAACCACCGGAACTTCTGGGAGGTACTGAACCACTGAAAACTGAGACTTGGGTTTAGAAACTGAAAAAATGTGTGAAGTTTTCTTCGAAAAATGCTTTCCCCAATGCATCCGAGATAGGAAAGTACCTGAGTTTGAACAACTTGAGTAAGGTGATAAGACTGTGGTCGAACATGAGGTAAAATTTACCCAGCTAGTTCGATAGGCACCCACATGATAGATACTGACTACAAAAGACTAGAAAAGAACTGAAGGTGGGGTGACCTAGATGTGTTTGACTGAATTGGCATGCTAAAACCCAGAAAAATATGTAGATGTCCTGGATAGAGTATAATGCCTGAGACAACGTAGCAGCATTGAAATATCCAAATCAACATCGTCAACTGAATCAGAAAGAATGAAACAGAAGTAACAGAAAGTGAAAATGACCGGTAAATCAATGACCTCCGTGACCTCCGTGAATGGAAATCTCGGGCAATAGCTTTGACCAACTAAGGTCGAAGAAGTAATGTGAACGATGATATACCTATCTGTACTGTATGTAGGAAATACCGCTAGGGCGTTGCCGCCGCCTATCCGAGACTTAGTTAGACGTGGATAGGAAGGTTACTTGCCTATATCTTGCCCATAAACTCAATTGAACATGAATGAGTCTAAATCCAGACCCTAGTTCTAGAGAATGCTCGGAACACTGAAAGACTGACGCAAGTGTTACCTTAAATAGATGAAATTGCTTATACGAACGGTTGTGTGGGAATTGTATGTTCCGTAATTTGGTATAGATTGAAAACGTATTGACTGAACTAATTGAATTACCGGGATCATGAACCATACACTATGAGAACTGTTAGGACTTATGAACAGCGAGAACTTGCTGAGTTAGGTCCTTGTATCGTATTGCAACGATTGAAAGTGAACTGTTAGGTATGACCTTTTGAACTGTACTAGAACTGTTGAACATGGGAATACCTTATGATTGACTGTAATTCGAGAAATTTGTACGATTATGATTCGTACTGAACTGTTACGTATTGACGGACATTATTGAATGAACAGACCCTTGAACTCGAATTATACACGTGAACTGTTTGTGTGTGAGACTGCCGAAACTACGGACCCATATTGGTTTGTAAAGATGAACTTCTGCTTATGAATTTGTGAACGAATGCCTACATGAAAACTGATTCTGAACTCACACCTGTATATATGTTCCCGTGCTTGTAATACTGTTAAGACTGAGAGGAATGGACTGTGAATATGAATCTCTTGAAATCTACTGTTGATGCGAACTAGATGTATAACACTGTAAAACCCCATGTTAACGATTACCTATGCTATGGAGACTGTTTAGACTTATGTACATATCTGCGTACCTTTGCTTAAGGATGTTATTAGACTGAATAGACGTATGACTGGTTACCTTAACTATCGTATCCGGAGAAACTATTTTGTATTGTACATTGAACTCGTGAAATCCGTATTAGGAATGTTAGTAGACTCTGAACATGCACACATATAATGATATCTTTACTTAAAAAGGATTGGTAAGTTATTTGTTGATAATTTAACCGTTGGGACTATGACCCTGGAACTGCATGACTAAATAAAGACCCGAATGATAAACTATTGACTGTGATGCTTACTTCTCAATGCGAATAACTGCATGTCTGTGCGCTGCCTATAAACTTATTGGGAGGAACACGTTGTATATGACCTGGACTGCTTTGACATGAATTGTAATGGTATCGGACTCTGATGTAAGTTTGACAAATGATGAACTTAGACTGATTGTGAAACTACTGACTATGTACCGAAATGACCGTAGTATGAACTCATGTACCTCATCTGGAAATGATAGGGATGGAACTGTTATCCGATCTAATCTGATAGAACGGTGGGTTGATGAGACCCTTTGGGTAACTGATAGAATTTCTGTTTGATGCTTGTGCTTTGAACTTTTACTCGTTATGATTAGGCAGAACTTGCATTTGGCATGACTTGGTCGAACTTTCGTCGAATTGACCTGAGAAAACTCTTGTTGAGAGCTGTTATCTGAATTGCTTACAATGTGGGAAAACTGGGTATGTAACATGTGATGACTTACCCGGTATTACTGTTATGACCATGAACTTGTTTGACTAGGAAATGATTGGTTTGGTGACTACTGTACTTCAAAACCGATGGGATCTGTTGACAACAGACTGGTTTTGATTATAAACTCTGACTGTCTGGAAGTATATGTAATCTGTATGACTGCTTTCGTATGACATGTGCTATGACTGAATCTGTGAGGACTGGAACTGATGAATAGTAAATGAATGCTTACTTCAGAACTCTGCCTACTGCTATGGGAGTAATGTACAATTCACCTTATGTTCCCGATAACTCCCGAATGAACTGGACTGACTGTGATGAATTACCGAATTGAGAACCAAATTGAACAAGAACCAGATGAATGACTCAGTAGTGAATGAATCGAATCTTTGTAACTTAACGGGGGGAAATTACCTATGAAGAGGAGACCAGTGTAAATTTATAACCCCGATAAGTACTTGATATAAGTAGTGTGAATACTACTGTACTGCTACTGTACTGTTACTGTATTGTTACCGTTACTGTTACTGTACTGTCACTGTACTGACACTGTTATGTACTACTGTGTAACTGTATTCACGTTCTATGCCACGAAATAAATTTTGTTTCTGAAATGCTATATGCTGTATACTAAAGGGTTGTTCGATTTCTGATATATATTCGTGACTCTTGGTAATATGTAACATATGTTAGCTGCCCGGTATCGGAGGTTCCTTTATGGAACTTATATATGTCTGCACTCTGTTACCCGTACCGGAGGCCTCGTCATGGAGGCTTAGCTTCTGTACTGTTCTGTTCTGTTCTGTTACCTGGATTTGGGATTCCTTTATGGAACTGGTCATTTGTGACCCTCATGTGACTATATCTGTTCTGCACTGTATCTGTATCTGTTCTGTATCTGCTCTAGTAGTGCTAATGAACGCACCATGTATACCTAAGCAAGAATTGTGGCATCTACGTATGCCCTGGACAAGAATATAGAAACGATCATGTACCCGAAACTGTCCTTGACTGAAATCTGACTGTGCATAAGATTCTGTTTTAATATAAGCCCCAATCTTTATACGTGATTTCTGATTCCATTTCTGTGCATTGCTAAGATTGAGATTGGGCCATGAACCTGTTATTGATATGATTATGCTCCTGTTAAGGAGTAAGAGTTACTTTTACGCTAAGCATCATCTCTGTTGTCATATGTTAATTCGAGTTTGGAGGACCAAACTCTTTATAAGGAGGGGAGACTGTAATAACCCTCAGCACTGATTACCGATAAGATACTGATTACTGCTAAACCGAGACCGATTATGATTGATAATTGAATTGATTGAAATACTGAACTGACTGACTGAGATCCGAAACTGAATCGATTGACTGTATCTGTTCAATTGCATGTTTATCTATTTGACTGTTTAATTATCTGTTCAAATTGGTATGTTTAAACTGCAAATTGAAGGCCTTATCGGCGGCCAAATCTGAAATTGATTGATGTTCTGTGTTCCTCATAATTAATGTGATTTTATGGCATATTTATCTGAAAATCGATTTGGTGTGATTAAATTAGATTAAAATAAACTAAATCAAAGAGTTGCGTTATTTACATTAATGCCATTGTTAGTGGACCCTTTTTATAACACATTTGAGCCTTCAATTCACTCCAACACAAACATTTCTTCAGCTCTTTACCTTGTTATTGCCGAACTAGAGAGAGGGAAAGGAATTAGCTTGAGCTCTTCACACTTTGGCTTAGAGACTTGTAGAAATTGAAGGATAATTGTCTAATTGAGCTTCTAGTCTTGTGATTGAAGACCTAAGGTAGATCATTGACCTTCTTTATTGTGCATTTGAGTTTATTCTTGCATGATTCATGGGTCTTTAGTGATCTAAGGCATGAAATAGCTTCATATGTTGAGTTGAGTTAGAATTCATGCATGCATGTGTTTATCCTTGCATTGTGAGGTTTGATTTCATGGAAATCTTGCATGCATGTTCATATCCATGTTAAAGACCATGATTTCATCTTGTTCTTGAAGAAATGAGCTCAATTGAGCTAACATTTGAGGCTTTGAATTGATTGAATTCATGGATATTGCATGTTCATCATGTTTATGAAAATTGTTTTGAGAATGAGTTTAATTGAACTACCCTTGGGCTTTGATTTTATAAATTGAGCTTAGAATCATGTAATATTATGAGTTTACAAGAGTTTTCCAGAAATTCAGCCCAAGAGGATCGATTTTGATGCTTTGAAACTTGGTTTTGATCTTGGAGTTCAAATCTGGAATTTCCAGATTTTGGTCGTCCGCTCGAGCGAGGGAAGTTCCGCTCGAGCGTGGAAATCGAGCTCCCAGCATCTCTCACTGTTTTACAGTCCGCTCGAGCGGGGTATTGTACGCTCGAGCGGAGGCTTGTGTCACACGCTCGAGCGGGGGATTTTACGCTCGAGCGGGGACCTTTGTTGCATGTCCGCTCGAGCGGGGAAACCTGCGCTCGAGCGGGGAACTGTTTTTTTCTGAAAATTATGAAACTGTTTTCTGAGTGCATCTTTGCATCCTCATTCCATCCTAGACATTCTTAGGCCTAGGTTAAGGCATCTTGTTGAGGATATAGATGCAGAACACACCGAGGCAAATTAGGGATTAAGTTATTATCTTTCCCAACTGTGTAGCTTAGTGTGTGTTCAATCTGTTAACTGTGTAGGTTTGGCTTACCGAGGAGACGCTCTAGCTTACTGTAGCCCCGAACTCTGTGAGTAACAACTGTGTAAAGATATGTTCAAAAATGATTATTTACTGAACTGATATTGTTTACTGAATTGAACTGTTTACTGAACTGATACTGTTTACTGAATTGAACTGTTTACTGAACTGATACTGTTTACTGAATTGAACTGTCTACTGAACTGATACTGTTTACTGAATAAACGTATGTCCCTTATTTTGAAATGTATTGTGGCATCCTTAGCACCTACTGTTCACTGTTACTGCCACTGTCACAGAGATCTCTGTCGGTTCCCAAGTTTGGAACCACTACTGTTTACTGTTATGATGGCCATTCTGTATTTCTGATATGGAACAACGTGCTGCACGGAGCTAAGTGCTACAGAGTGAGCCAACTTTAAAGTCTGTGCGAAACACCTCTTGAATCCATAAGTACTGTACTGTTTTCTGAAATGGTACTATCACTGTTATTGTACTGCTACTGATGGCCATCATTCACTGTTTGGTCTGTTAAGACTCGGTCTTTCAAGACCTACCATTTACTGTACTGTATGTTAATGGATGTACCACATATCACTGTTTTGCCTGAATGACTGTTATGGCCTGAAATATGAGCCACAAACTGAATGACTGATAAACTGAATGAAATGACTGTTTTCAATACTGAAAGGATATTCACTCTTAACCTCTTTACGCATTGTGTTATTCACTGGGCTTTAGCTCACTGCTCATATATATATGTAGGTGTGCAAGCACCGGACCGTTGCTAGCAGCGTCAGGGTAAACTCCAGTTTTGTCAAGCCAACCACTGTGCCTCACTGCTAGGTTCCGAGCCTATCAAGCTATGGCTTAGGGGCTTAGGGGTGTTTTATTTCCCCCATCTGTCTCTGTACCTGTTTTGTATAACTGTACAGACTGATAGCACTGTACTGTACCGTTTACTGTACTGTTTAATAGGGATTAAGTCCCTGTACTGAATGATTGTATATATGATGCATACTGTTCTGTACTGAAAGTATTAATGTATGAAAAATCTTTTTACATACAGACTGTCACAGCTCGTTGGACATTGTTTATTTACTGTATTGGCTTCCGCCATGCCCCTGTACTCTGTTATACTGTCTTACTGTTAAGCAGGCCTTCAGTAATCTTGGATCACTGGCCGGTTACGGTGCTAAACCCATAGGGCCGGGTTTGGGTCGTGACACTCGTGAGATTAGGACTTGCTAGACTAAAAGGATTGAAATAGGTGAAGGTGGAGGTTGGCTCAATGCCTCATCTTGAAGTGTTATTAATACAGGAATGTGAATTGGTAGAGGAGTTGCCCCCTGGAATTGAATATCCAGCCAACCTTAAATCTCTTTATTTGATTAATATTTTTGAGGATTGATTTCGAGCCTGAACAAAGACTTGGAAGGTGGGAATTATTGGAAAATTGCACACATTCCAGAAGTTGGGATTGTCAACACAAAACATGGCTATGTGGAAAGAAAATTATATATAGCGACAGAAAAGTAAGCTCTAACCACATTGAATCATTACCACATTTAGAATGCTTATTATATAATTATTTATTTTCATGTGCTCTTGGGACTTGATTTGTTGTATTCATATTGGAATCACATTTTTCTCTATTTTTTTCTTCTTCTTTTCTCTATTAAATTTTTGTTTTTATAGTAGATGAGGAGCCTACTATTTGACCTCCTAATTTGATCCTAGAGAGTTGGTAACTTCACAAATATTTTAATTGCAATCCTAAATCTTAGGGTTCGTTTGGTGAGATTTTTATTTTTATTTTTTATTTTGCTTTAGCTTTAAATTTTTTGAGAATTAAAATAAAAAACACGGTTGCTAATTGTTTTCACTTTTAAAAAAATTGGCTACAATTCTCAGAATTTGAGGAAATAAGAAAAATATGTTTTTACTTATTTTTAAAATAAGTTTCATTCCTTCCTACCTCCCTCACTCTTTCGTCCTTTGGCCACCATCTCTGCTCCAACGACCACCTCCAATCACTCCCCCTTTTTGGTAACTTACTATACTTATTTTCATTTTAGAAAATGATATACAAGTCTATTTTGTAAACTCACTTTCTAAACTCAGGGATATGTAATGTAAAAGAGATGATTGGTTAATAATTAAAGAAAATATTAGAGAGAGTTGACTTAAATATTCTAAGGTAAATTACAAATACACCTTTTAAGATTTACTTAAAATATAGATTACCCCCTGTAATTTAAAAATTACAACATCTCATTGTCAAAAAAATTTATTTAACAAAACTAACAAAAAATAAAATTTTTAATTATTTTTCTTATAACAATAAAATTATCTAAATTGTTAATTAAAATATATTTCTGACATGATTAAAAATAGTTAATTGACTTGATAATTTATTAATAAAAGGGGTTATTTGTTATGTAATTAGAAACCTAAAAGGGTAGGATGTAATTTTCAAAATCACATAAGGCAATATGTATTTTGATCAAACCTTAAGGAACGTATTTATAATTTACCCAATATTCTAATTGAGCACCACATAATTTGAAAAATGAATCTAACTTTTTGGCTAGAGTAGCACTACTCTTTGATTTTTTTATGTTTTGAGAACATGTATACTAAATATGCTATTTATTTTAGTTTTTACAAAAACAAAAAATAAACAGAATAAAGAATAAACATATTTTATGTTCTTTGTATATAAAAAAAAAAAAAAGTAACCACAAGTTCCTAAACACTACTTTTAATCATTTTAATTTAAATTGGCACAAGTTTTTCAAATCTCAAAATGAATATTTCTTAGGATTATCACTTTTTGAATTTTTTAGGGCTGCAAAAAGCATTTGGACACCAATTTTCAAACTATACGAACCTCAACAAATGAGAAAAATATATGAAATTGAGTTAAAATTTTTGTTTCACGACCATATGATTCAAAGTTCAAATTCAATATTAGGCACTTGAACTTTACATAGATTAGATCTAACTTCACAATTTTTGTAGGATGCCTTCCAAAATTTATTGATCTTTGAAAACAAACAGCAATTCCATCCAAATCAAACCTTATTCCATCATCTAGATTTGTGAATTAGGATATTCCAAAGTAGAACTGTGCAGTAACAATGAAATTACTATTACTCTCTTTGTATTGAGGTAGCAAATTTACAAACAACATCAAACCTACATCAACTAAACTTTTGAAATCTTTCAAGTCTTTGCATCAGAAAAGTTGTATACAGAAAAATAAAAAAATACAACCTAGTATTGTACAAAGCAGTGGTATAAAAACTCCGAAACATAATAAACAAATTAGAAGACCTTTAACAACCCTTCGGCCTGGAGTATTTTGGGGGAAGAGATGGGCACCTTTCATTCATATGAGGGTATGGATCCATTGTATTGTATCCAGGTAATTCCATTCTATACTTCCCTCGAATTTGGCAGAAAGGGAGCTTCATAGTGTCCGCATCATTGCACCACTTTGGCAAGCGGCTTGAATTGTTTTCAAAGAACTTGAGTGTATAAGCATCTTTTATCTGCAGTTTGGACAAGATAAATTAATAAAGCAATAATATGTGAAATTCCGAACCTCCGTTTTACGTCCACACAACAATCAATTTCAGTTGAACATCCATATTTACCCTCAGTTCAAGTTCAGTTTCATGATAGTAAAATAAAGGGCAAATTACATAAATATCCCTAAAGTATACCATTAATTTCATTTTGGCCTATAGTTTTTAATTTGTATCAATTACATTCCTAAACTTTATACATTGATTCAATGTAGTCCCCTATCCTAACTATCGTCTAAAAAAATATGAAAAATGCTTATGTCAGCTTCGCATAAGGCATTTGGAGAGCATTAGAAGCAATTTCTCATTTTCCACCTAAATAAATTGCAAGACACATGAAATGAACATTATTTACAAAATAAAACACGTCTAAGACTTCCACTTCATTACTGAAAGTCAAATACATAGCGTGTTTGGTGTTGGAAAAAATAGTTTTTTGGTAAACTTTAATGTGAAATTAAAGTAGGTCTCAACCATTGGTTGAGGTGGGATTAAATGAGTTTAGATTCTTTGTAACAAGGTCTTTACACTACAAAAATAATGACAAAAAACCATTGAGAATTGAATGAGAAATTGTCTCATAAAGATGGCCTCATGAATGAGGTATTAGAAATTGTGTATAACTACCAATCCCACATTGATTGTAGAAGAAAGCTTTGATGGGTATTTAAACCTTAAGATTTTGATAAGGGTATGAGCCTTTTGGGGCATCCCAATTTTCCGAAGGAACGGAGTTATGGATGCTTCAAGGATGGGCTTGGATCACAACTATGGTCCAAGTTGGTTATGGAAAAATTGCCACACGCGCGTGCCGCCTGCCCGCCTGGACCGGGTCTTAGTCTGTGGATCTTCGATCTTGGGACTTGAGAATTGAGACTTGAGACTTGCTGAAATGGGTTAGGTTTGGACTGGGCCGGATTGGTGGTCCACCAACCTAATCTTTTTGGGCCAAGTCTGCTACAGATATACACACTAATGTATACAAAAAATATATCTCAGATATTTTTTCCCATCAGTTTTGGTCCATTACTCCCGTAGTTTTGCAGGAGTAATGGCCATTAGGTGCCAGCCTTCATGGGCATTAGTTGCTAGCTTTCATAGTTAGATGCTCCTCCTCTTTCCCCCATGGTGTATAAAAGGAGACCCATCTCCCTTGTTTTGGTACAGGATTTTTGCCTTCCAGATATACAACCAGTTTGCTTCTTCCTATAATTTTCTTCCTGTGTTAAGAGAGTGTTGCCATTTTCGGTTTGCCAAAACTATCAGAAAGTGCTTCTGTGTTAGCCGGTCTAAACTGTCGTAACCTGGGAGACAGAAGTCAACGTACCTCCAGCACCCATGGTGAGGCGGCTAATCTGTTTTAAGGAGACTGTGGTATCACACGGGCTTCGGTTTGCTTTTCTATCCTTATTTTCCTTATATGTATTTCTGTTCGTTAAGTTGTATGTTATAATCCCGTGATTTCATTTCCTGTAATTCAATTGCATTTCATATGAATCTGTTTGTCTATTTTATTTAATTACACAAGTTTGTGTAACAATTGGCTCTTTGAATGATAGAATATGGTATAAATAGATGCATCAAAATGCCCTTTATGTCCTTCAATGCTTGATGTGAGATTGGCATAAGCAATTTTTAGTATGTTGTTTAGACAACAGTTAAGAAAGGGACTACATTGGATTAATGTGAGAAGTTCAGGGATGCAATTGATGCAAATTAAAGATATGGGACCAAAATGAAATCAAGGGTATAATTTAGGGACCATTTGTGTAATTTATCCTAAAATAAACTTAAATTCTTTATTTTTTGTACGTAAATAAGTACAAAGCAGTGCATATAGACAATAACAGTTTTATTAAGAAAAAAATTCGTCAATAATCATTCAATGCAAACTTAGGTGAAATTTGAGGGTTCAGTCAGCAGATCTTTCAACCTCATGCAAATACAATAACATAGTTTAAACCATCTAAGTACTGGATTTACATATAAGCATTTCAATGAATAAACTAAACCATTTTCTAGATCATGCAACATTAATTGGATGCAAATTTGAGACTCTTGTTATTTAAATTAATGAAACAGAATATTCACAACAAACTCACCGTAAACTCTGTAACTTGAATGGAGTTTGCAATTGGATCAAACAACCCTGCTTCCTTGTACATTTTCAAGAATGAAAACGACACATGATGTAGACTTTCCATCACTGTATATCCAATCGTCTTGCTCAAGAATTGTCAACAATTCATCAAAAGATGACCCACGTCTTTCAGCTTCTACAAGAATTTCAGGAAGATCAAGGCTCTACACAGAAGTCCAATGTCAAATCAAATATTTAAGCAAATACAGACAAGTACACATTTAATTTGTTTTAAGTATTACACCAGAATTTAATGATGCTATTAGTTATTGTATATCACTTCATCCAGACCAACAACATCTAAATTCAATGGCTTGCTGGTTAGGATCAAACTATCTTGTCTAGATTTGGTCCAAGAGATTATCGATTAATCTCATGAACTGCCAGTACCAATACATTTCCCAAGTTGTCTTTGATGACAAACCAAACCAAACCAAACCAAATTAAGCCTTATGTCCCAATCAATTGGGGTAAGCTACATGAATCCTTTTTCACCATTCAACTCTATCAAGAACTATATGCTTAGTTAAATGAGATAAATTCATTTTTTTTTTACTATCCCAATTACACACTAGAGATACAGATGCCTGATACACCATTCCTCAATATAAAAGCCCTAGTGGAAATAGGAACTTTGTCATCCTCATAGAAACTTCGTTGTATTGAAACAAACCATGGGAATAATGGTGGCATTTTCCTGGCAGAGATACAGAAGTTGACTCAACTGAGGAGGTTACACATCAAAAGCTGAGAAGTGAAGATGGGAAGGGATTATGCCCGTCCCTTGGGAAGCTGAGAACCTTCGTTCATTGATTGTTTGTGCAACAGAGGAAGACGAGATCATTGATCTAGATTCTCTTTCTTCACCACCTCAACTTCTTCGAACACTCTTCCTAGAAGGAAGTTTACATAAGTTACCGCATTGGATACCTTCACTACATAGCCTGGTAAGAGTAAGTTTAGCATGGAGTAAGTTAAGGGATGATCCACTGAAATCCCTTGAAGGTTTGCCCAATTTGGTTGAGGTTGAACTTCTTTAGACATATGAAGGGAAAGGATTGTGTTTCAAGGTTGGTGGATTTCAAAGGCTTGTGAGATTATACCTCACTAGATTAAAAGAATTGAGATGGGTGAGAGTGGAGGTTGGTTCGATGCAGAATTGGTAGAGGACTTATCCTCTGGCATTGAACATCTAACCAACCTTAAATTACTTGAATTGGATGATATGTCTGATGAATTGATTTCAAGGCTGAACAGAGACTGGCCTCGTTTGGGAACAAGCTATTTAGTAACGTTTTGACTTTTTACGAAAAGATGTGCAGAAAAATAGAGAATGATGTGACAACTTATAGTAACTTTTTGACTTTTTGGCTAAAATATATAGTTGACAAATGAGGCCTAAGAAGGTGGGAATTATTGAAAAATTGCACACATCCCAAAAGTTTGGATTGGAAATGCAATATGTGGTTATTGGAAAGGAAATTATCTATATAGAGAGATGAGAGAGCTCTACCCATATTGGATCATCACCACAATTACAATGCTTATTATGTATTTATTTATTTTCATGTGCTCTTGGTACTTGATTTGTTGTATTCATATTGGGATCAAATTTTTCTCTATTCTTCTCTTTTTCCTTCTCTCTCTTCCACTTTTGTTTTTTTAGTAGATTCGGAGCCTTTTATTTGACATCCTACTTTTAATCCTAGAGAGTTGGTAACTTCACAAATTTTTGAATTAGGATTGTAAATCTGAGGGTTCGTTTGGTGAGATTTTTATGCTTTTATTTATTATTTTAATTTTTTGTTTTAGCTTTAAGAAATTTTGAAAATTAAAATAAACAACATGTTTGGTAATTGTTCACTTTTTAAAAAAATGGTTACAATTTTCTAAATTTGAGGAAACAACAAAAATGTGTTTTTACTTATTTTCAAATAAGTTTCTTTCCTTCTTGCCTCCCACACCCTTTTGTCATCTAGCCACCCTATCCGCTCCGGCGACTACCTCCAACCACTCCCCCCTTTTGGTAACTAACCAAACTTGTTTCCTTGTTTCATTTTTTTATGTTTTGAGAAGGGTTAGTGTAGAAAATTAATGTATTGATATTATTGATTGATTGTATTCAATATCTTAATTTTACAAGACCAAATGACACTCCTTATATAGGAGATATTACAAACATCATCATAACCCATTAAACCCATTATATACCACTTACACATTATATATTTCCACTATCTACCACTATATATTTCCACTATCTACCACTATCATATTATACACATTATATATGTCCACTACATTGCCACTATCAAATTATATATATTAACAGCCCCCCTCAAACTCAAGGAGGATAGAGACTAGCCAACTTGAGTTTGGAGAGAGTAACAAAACAGGAAAATAAACTGAAAATAAAAAGTGGATAGGAGACACTGTATGGTCGTGTCAGACCGTTGTAGAAGACCGTATGGTTATGGCAGACCGATGTAGAAGACAGTTTATGGGGTCATGTCGGACCGTTGTAGAAGATAGTTTACGGGGTCATGTCAGACCGTTGTAGAAAACAGTTTACGGGGTCATGTCGGACCGTTGTAGAAAACAGTTTACTGGGTCATGTCGGACCGTTGTAGAAAACAGTTTACGGGGTCATGTCGGACCGTTGTAGAAGACACTATATGACTGTGTCGAACCGTTGTAGCAGATAACCGAAATCAATGTCGGAACAGTTTACCGAGTCTTGTCGGACCCATATAGGAGCTAACCGGAATCAATGTCGGGACAGTTTACCGAGTCTTGTCGGACCCATATAGAAGCTAACCGAAATCAATGTCGGGACAGTTTACAGAGTCTTGTCGGACCCATATAGAAGCTAACCGAAATCAAAGTCGGGACAGTTTACAGAGTCTTGTCGGACCCATAAAAATCGCACCCTCAAAAGGCGTGCCCAATCTTATCAAAAAGCGTGCCATCAAAAGGCGTGCCATCAAAAAACGTGCCATAAAAAGATGTGCCCGACAGCCATCAAAAGGCGCGCCGATTTGTCGTCTGGCGTTGGAAGGCGCGTGATACGCGTGTCTGCCTTGCCTATTTAAACCAAGGCGAGGCAGCCGCTGATGCAGAACAAACCAGCTGAAAACTCTTCGTTCTCTCTGTAACACTTCTGAGAGAGATACTCTGTAACACGCTGTTGCTCTGAAAATGGTTTCTTCTTCCCGCCCCGTTACCCAGAACATAGCCTCTTCGTCTCGTGGTCTTACTCTCTTTCCCGACCTCAACGAGGCCACAACTCAGAATATAGCCCTTGAACCTCAACCAAGCCCCCCTGGTTTTGCGCCTTTGAACTTTCCGATGCTGTCTGTGGAGCAAAGAATGGCTGCACAATCGGATATTGAGACGAATTATTACACATTGAAGTCATGTGTTGAGACAATGACGGCGGTCAACAACCTGTCGCACCGGCTTCAGAGTAGAACAAATGAGGTGCAGCAGGTAAAAGCCCAACTGGCTCTGCTCCAGAGCATGTATACGGATGCCCGAGCAGAGATATGTATGCTGAAGGCAGAAAATAAGGAACTGAAGCGGAAGACCACCGTAATGCTCAGATTTGGAGGTCCGCCATATGTGACGGTTGAGGAGCAACGGGAAGTGAACGTGCTCGGCAGCGTGGGAAACACGGAGGCAGCACCGGCAAGGGACGCCCAAGACAAAGGCAAAAAGAAGAGAACAGCTGAAGAGGCGAAAAAGTAAGGCCGGTTTTTGTGGTGGTTATGGGTTGTTTTTTTTTTTTTTTTTTTTGGTGTAAAAATGTGATCGGGGTTGATCCCCGAGATGAATAAAATAAGGTAAGGTTTGGTGTGCAAATCGATATGGTATGGATGACACTGAGCAGAAAATGGAGTGAATATGAATAAAAATTCCAAAAAATGGCAAGAAATATTGTTAAATTTGAAATTAAGAAAACCAATGCAGATGCTAACTTCGGTTTTAAGCCACCATCTGCATCTGCTCCTGCTCCATGTACAGCTGCTCCACCCAAGAGGGGAGAATCTCAGAACCACCGCTGGTCAAATGATACTGCTGATACTGCTCCACGAGTAACTGTGTTTATTTGTTGCTCAATAATACTCATCTGCTTGATCATATCATTTGCAAAGGTATTGCGTGAGTCATCAGAGCATTGATCAATGCAAGAGAGAACTAATTCAATTAGAGCCCTCTCAGTTACATGTTGCTGACAGATATTAATGCCTTCGACATCCAATGCTTGAGTGGGTCCTCTTCCCGACCTTTTTAATTCAGTCCCTTCTTCAACAACCTCTCATTCTTCAAGAGAACTGGCTTCAAAATTCCGCATGTCTCCCTTGCTGGTCACGAGATCCGAAGAAGAAAAACACCAGCCCCAAGGCTTCCGAAACTGGACTTTAGTTGACAGGAATTGGGGAGGCAGCATGTATAGCCTCCGATAAGGAGGTATCATGGCACTCCAGTTTTTCAATCAAGGATTGCTCAATCAAAAGAAGCCTGAGCTCAACCCACTGCCAATGAAATTTTGCAGGTTGCAATGTATCTAAAACATGTACCAGCTTGTCCAGAAGCTTTGTCTCACTTTCTGCATACTGGACACCTGACTCACCATGCCCTGAGACCCGTTTCCCATCATCCTGTGAAACCATGGAGTGTGGCATTTTACAATCAATAATGGCATCTAGAAAAAACCTTGCACGTAGAGGAACAAAGGCCATCATTGCTTTCAAATGCATGTCTGGACCATTCAATTCTAGCATTGCAGCAAACTCTGAATCTGTGGTATCTGCAGCAACAAGATCATATAAACCGCGAGTGTCTCTCAGACAGACATCTCGAAAAGGGAGGTGCTTTATGGCATCGCCTATTGCCAATGTCAAAGATTGATACACTTGATGGACATCTTCACGGGCTGGTGAGGATGAAAGGCTTGTAGGATAGGTCGAGCGGAGCTGCTGGTTCATGTTCTGGCGCATCTGCATTCCAGTTGGAGACTGCGCTTGGGTTGCAGAGGCATCTAGAGAAAGTCCCTAGAACTGAGGCAAAAATTGCAGGATCAATAGATCCGAAAACATCATCAAGGTTAGTAGGTTTCACACCTCCGAGCCTATTGAAATCCCCACTTCGATCAAAAGACGAAGCTGCAAAAGCCGCAGCAGTAGCCAAGTTACCATTCCAACTGGTGGGGAGGAGAGACTTGACATCTCATCCATCAACTGTTGCTGCTGCCTGCGACGATGACTTTCAAGCCCAAGTAATTCAGCATCTAAATCCATGTCTCTAGCACTCCACGAAGATTTCAACCTGCTACCAGGAAGCTGCAGTGTGGGAGGCACGATGTTGTGCTGGTTCTGCCACATAGACATCGACCCACCCATAGGAGAAGAAGCTCCTGAAGGAGTCATAGGTGGTTTCTCCATAACCCTACTTGTTGAGGTAATCAAAATGTTCTCATCTATCTGATTCTGCAGCAAAGAGAGAGAAGAAAGAGATGGCATCATGGCAGTGGCTGAAGCTGCGGCCATGGACGCCGCGGCAAGGAGCCCTGATTTCTTCATGTTGGTTGGTAGCCGAGAATTATGATTCCAGAAATATAGGAAAGACCCAAGAAAATTTTCTCGGGAAAATATAGGGAAGACCCAAGAGCTTGATTTGCTGTGGAATTTGTGGCAGCGGTATGTGTAGAGGTCCGGAGGGCGGCCAAGGCGAGGTTGCCGCCCGCCGGTGAAGCGAAAATACTAGGTGCTAAACCCGCTCTGATACCATGTAGAAAATTAATGTATTGATATTATTGATTGATTGTATTCAATATCTTAATTTTACAAGACCAAATGACACTCCTTATATAGGAGATATTACAAACATCATCATAACCCATTAAACCCATTATATACCACTTACATATTATATATTTCCACTATCTACCACTATATATTTCCACTATCTACCATTATCATATTATACACATTATATATGTCCACTACATTGCCACTATCAAATTATATATATTAACAGTTAGGCTTCTCTTAAATTCAAATTGGAACTTGAGGGGCCTATGGGATGCAGTACGAGTCTCGTTTCTATGATCTAAATTGTTTATTTTGTAGGGTCTTAATTGTATATCATCCACGGAAAAAATTAGGTTGATTTGATAATTATATATTCCATTCATCTTATCCCATTCGTCTCTATAAAAATGAACAAGAAGTGTATTTTTGAAAATAGATCATCCATTTTTTTGGATGATCTGTATGGTTTCCACAAAATGAACATTTTAGATTGATTTGTGGTAACCCCATGGGCTCCTCAAGTTGTCTCAATTTCATATTTGAACTTGAAAGAAGCCCAACCCCTCAATTATATAGGGCCAAACTTCTTGCCACATTATTATTGGTGAATTTGTATGTCTAAAATTGAACTTCTCTAATATTTCTTTAACATAGTTTGGAGACTAAAAAAAACAAAAAGCATATTCTAAGAATCAAAATATAACAAAATACATAGTTTGGGATCAATTGTATTTGATCACTTGATTTTTTAAGACTTAATGTAAAATTAAAAAATTATCCTGATTCTTGTTATTGATTTACACGACACTTTTGTCTCATAATAGCCACTATTTTCTTTTTTCTTTTTTTATTACAATTTTTCCCTAATCACAAAACATCTGAGCCTATTTTGTGAACCCATCCCTTCACTACCATCTCCACCGGCCACCACTACTGCCACTACCAACGCCACCATCCACTATAGTTGATGCCACCCCCCTAGCTTCTCTCTATCTTACCCCGCCACTCTCCTCATCATCTTCCTTGTCTTCTTATTAAGGTTTAAAAGGTGAGTGTATGTTTATTATTATGATAAGTGTAATAAATAAAATTGAATTTTTGCAAATGGTAGTGTGATTAGAAATTTTTGTTGGCAAATGCAAGAATTTGTGGAAACAAGTATATATGCTATATTACGTTTATTTATGTATAAATATGTGTATCTATGTTTGTTTTTAGTGATTCTGACAAAAAGGCCAGTTGATTTGAGTAGAATTGATAATAAAAAATAAAAATAAAAAATTGAGTGAAAGAATGGAGGGAATTTTAATAACTTTTTACTCAAATTTAAGTTTGAGTCTAGGGTTGGAGATTCCCTAAAGCCATCTCCCTTGATTTGACTAAAAAGTTAGTAAACCTTATTTTGATATGCAATTGGAGGTGATGAAATGGAGGGACGATGTATTTTTCTTTGATACGAGCTTAAGTAGAGGAGTGAACTGGTTTATGGGGGCTTTTTTTTTTCATTTTTTATTTTTTATACTTTAATTTAAATTTGATGCAATATGAGTAATATTAAGGGCTTGAGATGCCCTGACATTTCTGTGAATTCATATTTTTACACATTGGATGTCTTATTCTCAGCTTGACATTTTAACAAACACCTCACACGCACACAATGAGATGGAGCATTCTTGCACTTAAGAGAAGGAAGGAAAGACGGCTTGTTTGTGTGTGACTGTTCAGAGAGAAAGAGAAGCCTACGGGGGAAATAGAACTATTCCAGACAAGAAAATAACAATTACCTAATGCAGTGGCACAAGATTAAAGAATAAGAACAATTCACATCAGACTCAAAAGCAGCAAATATAAGAAGAGACCTAAACAGGCCATTATTCTTCTTCTATATCTCTCTCCTAGCAAACACCCATTGCAATTATAATTCCCTCATTGAAGAAGAATAGCATAAACCCAGTAAGTTAACTGAATAAGATAACAATTAACCAACTCCAATTCCAATTCATCCAGAATTAAAAGAAAAAAAAAAAAGTAAATAAATAAAGATAGAGAAGCTCCAACAAATAAGAACAACAAATAGTAAGAGAGAGAGAGAGAGAGAGAGTAGAAAACTAACCTATGATCGTAGGGTAAGTTCTCCGGCTACCGTTGATAGAGTCTAGAGAGACAGAGAGTGTGAAAATGGGAAAAGAGAGATTCTGCGAGAGAGATTTTTATTCAGACAGATACAGAGAGAGAGAGAGAGAGAGAGAGAGAGAGAGTTCCACAATTTGCGTGGTGGTTTGGTTAAGATTTCTGTTTCTGATTTTGTTTTTATTTTATTTAAAAAAAATGAAAACAAAAATATATTCTATATATTATTTTGGTTTGCTAAAAAAATATAATTAATTTCAATTTTTTTTAAAATGAACAAAAATTAATAAATTTTCACTTGTTTTTAAAGTAAGTTTTTACTCTCTCATCTCTGCCCTTTACCTTCAGTCTTTACCCATCGCCCATTGTCAGAGTATTTGGTGTAATATCTATTTATAATTTATGATATAAAAATAATTTTAATAAGTTAAAAAAAATCAATTATTTAGAAATTGGGGTAATAGTATTTTTAATTTTTATTTTTTAATTATCAACTTTAAACTTAAAAAAAGTTACGCCAAACAAGCCAAAGGTGTGGAGTAGGGTTAAATAAGTCACATTTTTTTGAACTTTTGCTGTGGTAATTTTTTTCAAAGTCATACCAATTTTTTAATTTTTCGGCCCGCATCTTATGTAGAAGAATTTAAAATGTAAAAAAATTAACCTTTGAGCTTGTTTGGTTAGGTTTTTCAAAAAACGATTTTAAGAAAATTCTACTTTCTTGTTTTTTGTGTTTTTTTATTTTTATTGAATTTTTTTAATATTTTAAGTAATTTTTTTTACTTTTTAGACATACCTAACATAAATATACCTAAAAACTAAAAAATTTGTGAAAAAAAAAAACCTTTTAAAAATTCACTAAATACCAAAAATATAAAAAAAAAAATACGAGAATTCAGTACATTTTTTATATTTTTATGTATTTATTAATTTTTTAAAATATTTTTTCACAATTTTTTTACTTTTTAGATTTATCTAAGTAAGGTGCATCTAAAAAAGTAAAAAAAATGTTTAAAATTTTAAAAATATTCACTAAAAATAAAAAAAATACGAAAACTAAAAAACTCAATTTTTAAAAAATTTAATCCAAAAAACTCAAACTAAACACATATTTTTTAATCCCTTTGGACAGGTTTATTATTGGTTTTTAGACCCCCCCCCCCAAAAAAAAAAAAAATTTGTATTTTCAGTATTTATGTGGTACCTTTGATTATGAGATTTTTCTCTTTTTGGATATGTTGACAAAGTTATTTATTAAAAAATGTAGATGATTATATTTTTTTTTGGGCAAATTACATGGTAATCCTTATAGTTTGCCTTTTATATTATTTTGGTCATTGTCATTTCAATTAGTTAAATTTCGATCTTTAATTTTAAATTTTGTGTCAATTTAATAAAATTAATAATGACAATTAGGATTTTTGAAGAAAAGTAGTCACTAATTGGTTGATGTTAATTTACTAAGTTTAACAAGTTTATAATTTTACCAATAAAAATATGACATATGACACTTATGTACAAATTTTTCATAAAGAAAAAAAACTAAAAATTGTAATCAATTAGGTGGCGTTTGGTAACACTTACGTTTTCAATTTTCATTTTAAATTTACAAAAATTTAAAAAACTATCATAAAAACTTGTTGGGTAAATTTTTTGGTTTATAAACTAGTAGTCTCAGTTTATAAATTTGGCCAAAAATTGTAAACTCAAAAAGTGAGTTTACGTTTCCAGTTTTCAGTTTTTTTTTTTTTGACCACCCACCATTTGCCACCACCCGTGATCATTTTCCACCACCGTCTTCTACCATCACCACCCACCACCACCAACAGCATCCTCGACACCACGCCAAACCACTGTCTTTCGCCATCACCACCTGCCACCACCATCTTCTGCCACCACCACCCGCCACCACTTCCTAGCACCATCTTCTGTCGCTACCACCTGCCACCTGCCTCCACTTTCCACCACCGTCTTCCACCGCCACCACTTTCCACCACCGTCTTCCGTCGCCACTACCCACCACCCGCCACCACTTTCCACCACCACCATCTTCCGCAGCCACCACTCGTCACCTGCCACCACTTTCCACCACCAACTTCTGCCGCCGCCACCACTCGCCACCACCCGCCACCACTTTTCACTACCATCTTTCGCCGCCACCACCCGCCACCTGCCACCACTTTCTACCACCGTCTTCCGCCAACACCACCCACCACCCGCCACCTGCCACCACCTGTCACCACTTTCCACCACCATCTTCCGCCGCCGCCACCACCCACCACCTGCCGCTATCACCCATCACCCGCCACCCGTCATCATCGTCTTTCGTCACCACCACTCGCCACTACCCACCCACCACCACCGTCTTTCGCCGCCACCACCCGCCATCACTCATCGCCACTCGCCACGCCACTACTCGCCACTTCTCACTCTTTTAGTTTATATTTTTTAAAATTTTCAAACATTTTGTTCAAACCAAACGCGTTTGTAGTTTATGTTTTTCTAAAAATAAACAAAAATCAGTTTATAAAATTTTTGTAAATATAAACTGAAAACGTAAGTATTACCAAACAGGCCCTTAAATATGGAGGTTTTTTTTTAGGGTCCCTGGTATTAAGACTTTATAGTATAAAGGACATCTAATATTTTCATAATGTCTAAGGTCACTCAACATTGATCCAAAGAAATTTCAGTCCAGAGAAATTCCAGTCTAGAGAAATTTCAGCCCAGAGAAATTTTTCTCAGAGAAATTCTATTCAGAGAAATTCTGGACTGCACAGAGAAAATCTCACATTTCTCTGGACTTTCTAGAGAAATTCACTTCAACCCAAAGAAATTTCCCTCTCTAACTCAGAGAAATTCACTGAAAACCATAGAAATTCTCATCTCCAATCCATAGAAATTCTCCATCTCCAACCCAAACCAGAGAAATTCTTCCTCGCAAATCTAGAGAAATTCCAATTTCTGTGATTGGGATGCTAGAGATGGAGGCATATTTCTCTGCTTTAACATCATGGGCACCTTTGTATACATCAAGAAGATAAATACAGAGGGGGAAAAATGCAATGAAGCCTATTACAGATTCAAAAACCCTAATCTGACCCCAAACAAACAAAATCGCGATGAAACATACCAAAAAATTGATAATAAACCTGAGAGTATGCAGAATTCATAAAAAAACATACTGAACAAGAATAGAATCTAGATCAAACTGACCGTAGAAAAGTACCTTATCGAGATAAAGATAGACTTTGTCTCTGAAGAGAAGAACAACACTAGCCTCATCAAGAACCCTGTCGCATGATCCAACAAAACCCCCTTTCTGATCCTCGCCGCCGGGTGAATATCGACAGAGAAGACATCAGAGACCCAGGAATGGAGCGCGAGAGAAATGGGTTTTCAATTCTGGATCTAGAGCTTGTGGGCGACCCGGTGGGCTTGGAGAGTGAGAAAGCCTTTGTAGTTGAAGAGGCAGTGGGAGAAAAAGAGGCAGGCCGGGTCGTGGATCCAGGCGGTGCGGAGGTCTGCGACGGTGGTGGAGCGGAGAGAGGAGTCGGAGGAGAAGGTGTAGAAGAAGAGGTCGTAGAGGAGGATGGAGGAGCAAAGCTTGTTGCCAAGGTGGACATTTGTCCGTAACATCAAGTAACTGATTTGAATGCCTTGGATCTCGAAGACTAGTGGGTGAGAGGAGAAGAGAGAGAGAGAGAGTAGAGACAAAGAGTCAAATTTCTCTGATATATGTTGAAGGACCTTAGACATCAAAAAATAATTTTGTGGATCTCTTCCATTACGAAAAGTGGGAGAGGGACCCTAGACTAATTTTCCCAATAAAGACAAAATCATAAATTTCAGATCAAAATCAAACTAATTAAAATTACAGATACTAAAATGATACAATAATCAAAATATAAGAACTATTAGGATAATTTCTTCTGATTTTTGTTTTTTTGAGCTTTGTACAAAGAGAAATAGAATTTGGAGCACTGAGTTGTGTACATCACCGATTATAAGATAATTAAATTAATTTAATAATTGCAATACGATAATTTTATTATATTTGTCTTTAAAGTTTGGACAATATGCTTGTTAAATCCAGTGGTGTGTATAAATTAAATGTATAAATAAAATAAACAACAAAATAAAATAATTCAAAAAATAATTATATAAATTAAATTCCGTATTAATTGTTTACAGAAATTATAAGTTGAGACTTGTGTTGGACACAATTTCCTTAAAGTAGATTTCGCCCTCGCTCCGGTGCTTCGAGATTTACCGACGTTTACTTCTTAAGATGTGTAGCAATCCCGATTTTGACCTGTCTTTGTGTGGTGTTTCGGGCTCGGGTTGGTATGGTTTTGAACAGTGTTACGTATCTTAGTTTCCCTGTATTCCCTTTATTTTGGTTATTGGGTTGTAGCGGTGTGTTTGGAACAGGTAATATCTCCAAACTTTTAGATGCGAATCCAACCTGAATTGTGCCTTGCAAAGTTGTATCAGAAGTTAATTCTTTCATGTTTTGCCACTTCGCTGAGTAGGTCAGGGATCGAGCTGCCCGGTCAGCTCGCGAGGGTCCAGGGGGCAGCGTCCCTTGGCGGGGCCGGGGCAACGCTCAGGCAGGAATGAGGAGCAGCGCCCCCAAAGCAAAAATGCAAAATGTATTCGAAGTTGCTTGTTCGCTCGAGCGGCAGTTTATGCACTAAAGCGAAGAATGTTTGGTTTCAGAAGTTTGACCTGTCTGCAAAAGTACTGGGAAAGTTTATTCGACTCTTGAACGGAAGGCTGTGTCTGACACTCGAGCGGACCATGTTATATCAGTTCGTGAATCTGATATTTCAGATCACTTTTTCAGTTCTCTCTCTATCTAAAACTCTCCAGAATTTTAGATCTAGAGCTTCTCTCTCTAGAAGTCATCTTCCCTCTTTGATTTGTCCAAATCCATTGGGATTTGGACCTAAATTCTTCATCAAAGTTGGTTATCATCTCGAGGGCTTCGTTGTATGCGCCGGAGATTGAGTTTAGGCATCGTTGATTTTGGGGTTTCATCTCAATTCTTCTTCAATACTTGAGGTAGGGATTTTCTTAGAGTTATATATATATTTTTGCAAGATCTAGATGATTTTCGAAATCATCCTTCGATAGCTTTGAAAATTGATTGTTGATTCAAGAAATTGAGCGATTTTGAAAGTGGGTTTGTCTCTTGTTCTTTTAAAATGATCTTGTAGGTTTTGATCTTCATTGATTGAAGAAAAGATGATTTTGGAAAGTTTTTTTTCAAAAGATTTGAGTTGTATAGTTTTGGTGAGAAAACCTAGAAATTGGGGATTTTTAAAAGAAATTGAAAATCCATGAATGATATTGTTATATTTATTTGTGTGTCAAAATAAATGGATGTTTGGAAAATTTCTTATTTATATTTATATAAATGATGAATTTTATGGAATATGAGAATTGTTGTTCATTTTGGAAATTATTGTTCAAAACGTTAAAATAGTCTTGAAATGACTAATTGTTGAGGATACTTGAGAAGAGATAATTGTGTTATTTCTTGGATGATGAATCGAAATAAAAATATTTATATTCATTGACATATCAATTCATTTGATTACATTAAACTTTGAAAGTTGATTTGAAAACTTGCATTGAGAAAGAATGTTGAGAAACAAGTTTTTATGGAATGGTTTTGGGGTAAATACATTGGTAAGTCTTGATAGGTGGTGTAGATGATATTGAATAAGTTGACCTGAGAATCCGGGGTGAAAGACCGAAAACCAACGCAGATAGGTGTCGAGCCTTCCGGTTAATACTGGTAAAAATGACAATTTGGTAGTATTTGTATAGTCTACTTGCAGATACTGACCTAGGGATTACTAGAGTCGTATTTACTGCACTTGAAATAAATTGTTAAGTTTTGAACAATTGAAATTGCATGACATCATTGAGCATGATGGTTTTCAAAAGATGAAAATGTAATTTACTTTCAAAAGGGGGTATAACATGACATGTGCATTTCATCTCTTAAGACTTGTATAAAATGTATATACTTTGTTAAGGATTTCCTACTGGGTTTTATGCTCACCCTACGAGATTTTTGTGCAGGAAAAGCTGTGGTAATCCAGCCTAACTAAAGGCGAGGAAATATGTGTTGAGAGTACAAGGCACTTATTTTGCTGTAACTCTATTTGTAAGCCAATGGCTGTATTTGTGTGGGTTTGAATAACCATTTTGTGTAACCAGGCCTAAGCCTTGGAAACTTGTAAACCCTTGGGGTATCTATTTGTTTATGTTATTTTGATTTAAAGTGAATATATTATCGCCTAAAGACTAGTTGTATCATGTAAAATGCAAGTGTAGGGATTTATTTTCAGTTTTACTTTAAAGAACCATGGTTATCGTATTATCATTTGGGTATAAAAATTAGGGCGTTACAAGATGCAATGACTAACACTTGATTTGTAGCACTACAAAATCAAGTTTGGCGAACCAAAACTTTGCTATAACTCTCTCTTTTTTTTCTTAAAAATAAATGCAGAATAGATGCAGAAAATAGGAAGATGGAAAGGAAAGAAAGACGAAAATTTGAGGGAAAAATCGAATGAGATGAATTGCTGGATGGCAGGCTTTATATAGGATAGCTGGTGGCTTTTCCGAACAGGTGCCAACAAATAGGAAACTGTTCGAACAAATTCAACAGGTAGAAAACTTGTTTGGACAGATACAGATCTGTTCGGTTTGAATTCAACAGGTATGAACCTATTTGGGTGAAGGGAAAAAACTGGACGAATTTATTTTGAATTTTGAAACCAAAATAAAAAATAAATAAATTAAAAATGTTTTTGGCCCAAAAAAGATATGTATTGGGCTGGACAAGCATAACCTAACCTCACACCACGCACTCGCGCCCAAGCCCAACCCAGCCATTTACTCATAACCTCACTCTTTCACAAACTTGGGTACCCCTTGGAGGCCATCCCAAGTATCCCAAGCTAAAGTATATAAAGCCATACAAATCCTTAAGCATTTCCAATGTAGGACAACCACATTTCACAAATGTATAGGAAACTCACCTAAAGCCATTTCCACAAACCCAAAAATGCACGTTGAATTCTCATTCATCTGGAAATGGTTTTGAGCAACCAAATACACGATGTTATTCACTACGCGATATTAAACATGACCCCAATTAGTAACGTTAAAAATAACACTTGGGTCCCACCTTAATTAATGCTCAAAGGCCTATTTTGGGAAGATAGTAAAAATCAGATTTTTTGCTTTTAATCAAGATTTTTTAGAGTGATTTGGGAAGTTGGTAAAAAGTTGGTTTTTACTACACTAAAATGACTAAAATAGCCTCACCCAACTTAAAAAATTACTTTTAACCCAAACTCACAAAATATAAACCTTAAGGGTAATTATGTAATTTTGCCACCAACTTTATCTACTCTTGCCAAATGAACAAAAAGGAAAAATCTGATTTTTGGATAAAAACGCAAACCATGCGTTTTTATCAGTTCCCAAAATGGCCCAAAGTTAGCAAAAAATAAGGTTTTTCCAAAGCCATTTTCCAACAATACTTGCTATCCATTTTTTAAAAATAAATGCGAAAATCATTAAGGATTCATTTGTTTCACAATATAACATTTTACACTTGAAAATATTTTTTATGTAAATTAATTTTGTACACAATAAAAAAAACTTTTTATTTTGCAGGATTTGGTAAAACAAAAACTTTATACCATTTGCATTGGGTAGAAACCAAATGAAGAGGAACCCTTTCACCTTTGAAAAGATCAATGTGCTGAAAGAGCCAAATTCAAAGTGAACTTCTTAAAAATTAACTTATAATTATTTAGGAACTATGATAAAATAAAAAATATTTCACTTACTTTTTATTCAACCAAACAATATTAAATGCGTATTTTACATCTAAACATATGAAACCTTAATAATTATCAAATCAATATAATTTATTTCATGAAAAATTCACACACAAAAGTCCATAAGATAAACAATTTAGAGAATCTCCAACCTGTTTGGCATTTAGCCTTTTTTTTTTAAATTTTATTTTACCTATTTACATTTTCCATATTTCTACTTCAATTTGTTATTTATTTTAACTATTCATCCAAACAGTACTTGCGTTATGAAATTTCAGATAAGCAATAAAAATGAAAAGAAATAATCACAAAGGCCAAATATACTTTGCTTAACTTTGAAGACTAACTATATTTAGCTAGTAAATTTGGATTGAGGCAAAATGCCTATCATATATCTAATGTGTAAGTGATGTAGGACAATATTTTAAGAATTTTTATATTTTTAGTTTTAATATTTTTGATATATTATCTTATTAGGATTCTTGCAATATAGTATAAATATTTTAGAATTATTAGGTTTCTTAATTTGTTTTGATTTTGTTTTTCTAATTTCGTAGGTTTCTTGTTTTCCAAAAATTAGATTAGTTTATTGTTTCTTAATTTGAGTTTTCTTGGTGTCAAAGAATACTTGGTCTCCAAGGTTTACATTATTATAAATAACTATGTAAGCCTCATGGCAAAAACAACTTTTATTCAATAATATTAAAATATTTTCTTTTCCTTGTGGATTCAAGGTTTTGGAATTAGATTTTGACAAGGATTTTAAATAGTTTAGAATTTTAGGTTTCCTAATTTGTGTTGATTTAAGTTTCCTAGTTTATTTTAGAATTACTTTTCCTACAAGTTTTAGGTTTAGTCAGGGCCGACCCTGAGATTTGTGAGGCCTAAGGCGAACTATGAAAATGGGCCCCCTTTTATATATTTCTCCAAAGGCAACGGTAACTGGAATAGTCAACAATATTCTATACGCAATCTAAGCATTTGGAAAACAACCATCTATCAATTTCAAATAATTCATCACTTCAATTGGCCTATTGATTTCTTTTGGCAAAACTTCTTTGAAGACTTTCAACTCCGAAAATAAATCTTTCCTGTCAACATTCATGAGTCCATCATGTTTCAAAAAATCTTCAAGATTAGCACAATAAGTCTTCAGGCACTCATCATTGATAGAATTTAACTTCTTCAAATCAAACAAAAATCCAAAAGTTTCTTCATATATTTGAAATTGTTCAAATCTACTCTTAAGTGAAGAAAGAGTTTGATCTACTATGTATATGAAGTAATTAACTCTAAAAGATTCTCCAGTTGATTGTGCTACCTCTTCACTAACATTATCATCAAACTGAGTGAGAGTGAGTGGTTACTCTGTGGGCCACCAACAGCAACTCAGTATGTATGTATTGTTGTTCTCTTCTTGGGCCTTTTTTTTTTTTTTTTGGTGGATTCCTTCTCCATGGTCCACCAATACATTTTTGTATATATTTTAATTTTAATTGGACCAAACTACATTTATAAATAAATATGGGCCCAATAGAATATATTGGAGCCCTTTAAATTGGCTCTAAAACAACAAAAATAATTTGGGCCTATAACATTTTACTAAATTTAGGGGGCCCCATTTTGGGCCAAAATTTTGGAGCCTAAGACACAAGCCTCACTGGCCTTAGGCTAGGGCCGGTCCTGGGTTTAGTTTATTATAAATAAGCCTACGACCATATGTGTTAGGTCCCTTAGTCTTGTCAAATCCACGAACAAAACTTGAGTCATTGAGTTGTAATTTCCTTGCTATTTTGTCTTGCTCGCTCGAGCGAAGGCTGCGTCTGGCTAAAAACCTGAGAAGATTGAATGTGCGCTTGAGCAAAGGTTGTGTGGCTCAAGCGAAGCCACTTATGGAAAAAACACGCGAGATTAGTTCCTCGCTCGAGCGAGAGAGTCTTCGCTCGAGCGAGATTCGCTGTTCCAGATTTCTATAAGTATTGGTTTCAGTCCAAAACTAGGATTACGTTTTGGAGATCTACTTTGAGGTTTTCTAGGGTTTTCTTTTGGAGTGTTTTGTGAGTTTTCCTTGATGATTTGAGTGAGTATTAAACTCATGTATTGATAAGCACATATCAAGGAGGTTGATTGATAATATTCAAGAGTGTGCTTCTTCGGTGGAATCCAGAGATTTAAACGTGGAGTGTCAAAGGAGTTTGATGTTGTGCGTGGTCATTGATTCGACAAGTGAAGTTGTGGATTCAACTTCAGATTAATCAATTCCGAGACGAAGGCGTGGTGAAAGAGTTACAGAAGATTTGAAGACAAATTGGATGCGTTTGGTAATTTGTTTGTTGTCTTTGTAATATTTCTTTCTTCAGTAGTGGATTGATTAGTGGCATTTCGCCCGTGTTTTTTATCACAATTGAAGGTGCTTCAATTATGGTTTTTCGAAGTAAAAATCGTTTGTGTCGATTTATTGTTTATTTCGAAAACAACAATCTAAATCACTTTCGTAAGTGCTTGATGATTTAGATTGTGTGTTTTGAATGATTGGGAATTGGAATATTTAAAACTTGATCTAATCACGAATCACTTAGGATTTTCAATTGGTATCAGAGCAAATCACTCTTTGTTTTTTATCAAAACTATAGGAGTGTGATTTTGTGTGATTGATGTTATGGATTCAATTCGTGAAGGTAACTCGACCCATAGACCTCCATTACTTGATGGAACAAACTATTCTTATTGGAAAGCTCGTATAAGAGCATTTTTAAAATCCATTGATGAGAAAGTTTGGCACAGTGTGCTCTATGGGTGGAGTGAACCTATTGCCACCATTGATGGTATTGATATTCCCAAACCCCTTGATAAATGGGACACAACCGATTACCAAAACTCGAGTTGGAATAGTAAGGCTCTCAATTCTCTTTTTTGTTCCGTCACACCTGAAGAATTTCGTCGTATTTGCATGTGTGAGGTAGCAAAAGAGGCTTGGGACATTCTTGAAATGATTCACGAAGGTACTACTTCTGTTAAAAGGTCAAAACTTCAGCGTCTCACTTCTGCCTTTGAAACCCTTTTTATGCGTGATGATGAGACGTTTGATGATTTCTATGCTAAACTTAGTAACATCGTGAATTCCTGTTTCACACTCAGTGAAAAAATCCCTGAAGCTAAAGTTGTTGGAAAAATTTTGAGGTCTTTACCCCAGAGATTCCAATCAAAAGCGACAGCCATTGAGGAGGCTCAGAATGTTGATACCCTCAAGTTTGATCAGTTGGTTGGAAATTTGCAGACTTATGAAGCCCACTAGATTTCTAAGAAAAAATAAAAAGATAGTGTGGCTTTCACTAGTGCTCATGAGACCGCAAAAACTCCGGAAACTGAGTTTGATTTAGAGTCTGAGATGACGGCTATGTTTACTAAACAGTTTAAAAAAATTTTGAAGAAAAAGAAGCCTAATTTCAAAGACCCTATTTCAAAAGACAAGAGTAATGAAAAATCCAAAACTTTTCCACCAAAACTTGCTCTAAAAACTGAAAAGAAGATTGTAAAGGGGCAAGGGGTCAAGTGCTATAAATGTCAAGGGTTTGGCCGTATTGCCCTTGAATGTCCTTCGAAAAAGAATCGAAAGAAAGTCTATACTGTGACTTGGGATAATGAAAGCGGGTCGAAGCAAGAACCCGAAAAACTTGAATCCGGTAAAGACGGGGATAGTGCTTTCATGGCATTTTGGACCACTCTCACTCAACCACTTCTAAAGCCCATGGAATTTGCTCATGGTCAGAATCTACATCATACTCCCACCTTTGATGGGAGTAATTACTTGTATTAGAAGATCAGAATGAGGACGTTTATGAGAGCTTTTGACCCAGAAGGCTGGCAAGTCATTGAAGAGGATGTTGACAGTGCTGACAATCTAAGCAATCAGAGAGTTCTGATTACTATTCGTGGAGCAGTTTCTGATGAAGAAAGGCAACGAGTTGCTCACTGTACAAAGGCTAAAGATGCATGGGACATTCTGAGCCAATTTCATGAAAGAGGAGAGTCATCTTCACCACCATCTATCACCTTTCCTGCCTTAGGTGCTCGACTGGATGAGGTTAAGGAGAATGAGGAGCAAAAAGAAGATGATGAAACATCTGAAGACAATGATGAGATTAACGGTGATGATCTACAACAAGCTTACGAAAAGCTTTACGATGAATCTCTGAATTTGTCCAAAATCAATGACAAACTCACTCTCAAGCTCAAGGCATGTGAAAGCGAGAATGTCAAGCTCAAAGGAGAACTTGTAACAGCAAAGCAGAATGTCATCAAAGATCTCTAGTGACAGGCAAGACCTGTGTGGGAAACTTCTAGCCTGTGAAACTGAAAGGAATGAACTTCTGAAAGTGTATTCCACATATGAAGAGAAGCTTGAGAGTCTTGAGATGTCACAAGCTACATTGGAAGAGATGGTTTGTCAGAAAGATGAAGAACTACGAATTTCTAGAGCCACAATTACCATGTGGAACAAAGGTTTCAAATCATTAGAAGACATCCTTGGGTCTCAACAAATGGGTTGTGACAAAAGTGGGCTAGGCTATGGTAATGCGACAGCTCACAAAGGACAAGCCTCTACATCACATGACCTAAAGACTCAAGCAAAGGTAAAGTTAAAGGTAGACTAGGGTGATCCCTCTCTTCATCTACCTAAAGGGGGTAAGATCAACAAAAGGGAGGTAAAACCTGTTTTTATTTGTCATCACTGTGGTAGGTATGGCCACATTCGTCCTTATTGCTTTGAATTGTTTGGTAAGGTGTCTCAAAAAGGTAGAAATTCAAATACTTTTTGGGTTAGAAGACAACCTTACATGTCTAGGCGAAACACCAAGATACATGAGGGTGTTCACAATGTCAAGACATTTACCAAGACTACCAGACCTAATTTTGTTAAGACCAAAAAGATTTGGGTAAGAAAAGATGATTTGAATTGTTTAGTTGCTCACACTGCTCTAAAAGCACGTGACTCACACATGTGGTATCTTGATAGTGGGTGCTCTCGTCACATGTTAGGTGACAAATCCTACTTCACCTCCCTTGAAAAATATAAAGGTGGAATTGTTACCTTTGGAGATGGTGGCACTTCTAGAGTCATTGGTAATAGCTCTATAAGTGTAGCTGGTCTTCCCAAGCTTGAAAATGCATTACTTGTTGAGGGCCTTAAAGAAAATCTTTTAAGCATTAGTCAAATGTGTGATTCCCACCATGAAGTATTGTTTTCAAAAAATAAATGTGAAATTTTGGATAAAAAGGGAAATACGGTCTTGCATGGGGTTCGCACATCTAATAATTGCTATGGGATTGTTATTATTAATGATCTCGCTTGTCACTCTGCCATCATAAGTAACATTGATTTGTGGCATCAAAGATTAGGTCATATGAATTTCAAAGACCTAACTAAGATAGCAAACAAAGAGCTTGTGAGAGGAGTATCTAAATTGGGTAAGAATTTGAACCATGTGTGTGGACCATGTCAGCTTGGAAAGCAAACCCGTGCCCTTCATAAAAAGGTGAACAGCTTTACAACCAAACGTCCTCTTGAATTGGTTCACATGGATTTAATGGGTCCTACTCGCACTGAAAGCATTGGAAGTAAAAGATATATTTTTTTAACTGTTGATGATTTTACTCGGTTTTCATAGGTAAATTTTTTAAGGGAAAAATCTAATACGTTTGATGCTTTTCAGGCCTTAGTCCTTAAAATCCAAAATGAACAGGGTCTTTCCATTGGGCGTATCATAAGAATCCGAACTGATCATGGTCGTGAGTTTGAAAACAGTTCGTTTTTGGATTTTTGTGATATGCATGGAATTAAGCATGAATTTTCTGCACCTATTACTCCACAACAAAATGGCGTGGTTGAGAGGAAGAACAAGGTTGTTCAAGAAATGGCTAGGGTCATGTTCCTTAGTAAGAAACTTCCTCCAAAGTTTTGGGCTGAAGTCCTAAATACGGCTGTTTATGTTCTAAATCGCGTGTATTTAAGGCCCGACACTTTACAAACTCCATATGAATTATGGAAGGGATTGAAACCTAATGTAAAATACTTCAAAACTTTTGGGAGTAAGTGCTACATTTTCAAAGATAGAGAGCCTTTGGGAAAATTTGACTCCTGAAGGGATGAAGGTATTTTTCTAGGGTATTCAACTACTAGTAGGGCGTTTCGAGTCTACAACCTGCGAACTTTTTCTTTAATGGAATCAATCAATGTGGTTATAGATGACACAGGTTCCCCTACTCTAGCAACAAATGAGGATGACAATGGTGAGTCTCCAATCCTGAATACTGAACCACAAAGTCAAAGAGAAGCTGAGGCCCAAGCAAAAGAAGTTGAGACAGCACCAACTTCTCAGGTAAGTTAGAGTCCAAAGAGTGCACAGAGAGACACCACTTCTTATACTTCTGTCACCACAAGTCATGAGTTCAAACCGTCAGCAAGGGTGAAACTGAATCATCTAACACAACAGGTGATTGGAAATGTTTCGAATCGAATGAAAACCCGAAGACAAATTCGGGATGAGGTATCTCATATGTGTTATGTTTCTTTAATTGAACCTAAGAACATTAAAGAGACCTTACTAGATGATAGTTGGGTTAATGCTATGCATGAAGAATTAGGTCAATTTGAACGTAACAATGTTTGGACTCTAGTTCCCAGACCTAGAGGCATGAATGTGATAGGTACCAAGTGGATCTTTAAAAATAAATCTAATGAGAATGGTACTGTGGTTAGAAATAAAGTCAGGTTGGTTGCTCAAGGCTACACACAAGTAGAGGGAGTTGACTATGATGAGGCATTTGCCCCAGTTGCACATCTCGAATCTATTCGTATTTTACTTGGTGTTGCATGTTTTCTTGGTTTCAAATTGTATCAAATGGATGTGAAAAGTGCATTTCTGAATGTGTACTTGAAAGAAGAGGCTTATGTTGAGCAACCAAAAGGGTTTGAGGACCGTAAATGTCCAAACTATGTCTACAAGTTAGACAAGGCTTTGTATGGGTTGAAATAAGCCCCTCAGGCTTGGTATGATAGACTTACTACCTTTCTTCTTAATAATGACTTTCAAAGGGGTAGTGTGGATAAGACTTTATTTGTGAAACATACTAAGTCTCATGTTTTTGTTGCTCAAATCTATGTTGATGATATTGTGTTTGGATCCACTGCTGATCATTTTGTGAAATATTTTTTGGATTGCATGACACATGAGTTTGAGATGAGCATGATGGGAGAGTTGTCTTATTTCTTGGGTCTTCAAATAAAACAGTCCCCTTCGGGTATGTTTGTTTCTCAGACTAAGTATGCCAAAAATCTTGTGTCAAAGTTTGGTCTTGAGTCTGCCAAACATGCACGTACTCCCATGAGCACCACTCTTCATCTTTCCAAAGATTCCTCTGGTACTGATGTTGATCCTACCCTGTATGGGAGTATGATAGGAAGTCTTCTTTACCTCACAGCCAATCGTCCTGATATTGCCTTCAGTGTAGGTGTTTGTGCCCGTTACCAAGCCAGTCCTAAAGAGTCTCATCTTCTTGCTGTCAAACGCATCATTAAATATGTTAATGGGACTTTGGGATATGGGGTTTGGTTTTCTACTGATACTACAGTTGACATTACTAGTTTTTCTGATGCCGACTGCGCAGGGTGTGCTGATGATAGGAAGAGTACATTCGGGGGGTGTTTTTACCTTGGGAATAATTTGGTTTCCTGGCATAGCAAAAAGCAAAATGCCATCTCTCTTTCGACTGCTGAGGCTGAGTACATTGCTACAGGGAGTTGTTCTGCACAAATGCTATGGATGAAGCAAATGCTTCATGATTATGGGATAGAACAGAACACTCTCACACCAAACACATTGACATTCGTCATCATTTTATTTGAGAGTTAGTAGAAGAAGGCCTTGTTGTTCTTGAACATGTTCCCACTGAGCATCAAAAAGCTGATATTTTTACAAAACCCCTTAATCTTCTTCGGTTTGAGTTCCTTAGAAAGACCTTGGGTGTCATGCTCGATAACTAGAGTGATACTTGTTCCTTGAGCGGGTGTGAGTGTTTGGCCTTATGTGTGCTTGGATACTATAATCTCATTGTCATTGATTCCTGTCATTTTTGCATCCAAATTTATTTGAACACTACTCATGCTGCTTATAAGATCTCATTTTTCTTTGTTCATAGCTCATTTTGAATGCCCATGCTCATTAACTTCATGATCTCATTCTGTACACATCATTGAGATAAACTGTTGCAAGGGTTTCCGAACAAGTGATCAAAGTTCTCTATGGACCACTAACAGTGTTTCTTAGACTTTTTCAGAAGAATTGACCTATACTAGTATATCATGGGTGATGTTGAGTCTCTTAACCACCATCAATCATTTTTTCACTTCCATGGTTTCTCCCTCAGTTCCTTGAAGTCTAGGCATTAGGAAAATGCTACCTCAGAGGCACCTACTAGGCCATCCTTATTGATTTCATTCTACTTTGGTTTGGTTTCCATACTCTTGAGCGTGAATGCCACCAGTAAGTGCTCACAAGAAAGAAAAGTTGAAAAAAAAAAAAAGAAAAAAAAAAAAGGGACTCATTGATTGAGGGGGAGCCTCCCCATTTACTGAACAAATACCCCGTGATTCCTAGTGGTTTGACTTTTCACTATGATGTTTAGTTACTCTTGTCGGAGGTCCAGCCATCCGATCACTACGTGGATTAAGTCTAGCTCTTTGGCCTCTCAAGGACTGCACACACACACTTTCATTTTGTGAGCTCTCATGTTGGATTTTGAGTTGTACATTCTCATGTAGCTTATGATCATTGATTATATCTTTTCTGATTTGCTCATGATTACCAGTGTCATATTATCAAAATTGCAAGTTTGCAGGTTTCATGGTTTATAGATTATTTCATCTCAGTATCATTTTTAGCTAAATGTGATCATCTACTTGTGTTTCAGGTCTCACTTCATGAGATTGAGTATAGTATTTTTGCTCAAAAGGTGTTTTTTTGGTTTTGTTTTTTTTCTTCTTCGCTCGAGCGAAGGAGTCCTTGCTCGAGCGTGCTTCTGCTGCTGAGTTAGACCTGAGAGCGTGATTTTTTTGGCTCAAGCAACAAGTTCTTGGCTCGAGCGACCCCGTGTGCTTAAGTGTCCTCGCTCGAGAGAGAGAGTCTTCGCTCGAGCGACCTGTCGAGGTTTAAATATTGCTACTGCATCTCTTCACTTCATTTTTTTGCCCTCTTTGCTTCGAGTGTTGTCTCTTTCTCTCCCCTTGGGCGATTTCACTTCCATTTGTGTTCATCCCTTGGATTTTTGCTCGTGTTTGGGGGTTCTTCTCTTCATCTATCCGGTATTGTCATTTTTGGTAAGATTTCTTTTATTTTCTCTTGTTTTTACTTCTCATTTGTTTTATATGTCTGTGAGTCTGCTCTGTTTTGCTCGAGGGTTCGTCATTGTTGATTTTGGTTATTTAATCTTGTTTTAGAGTCTCTCTCTTGCATCTAGGGTTAGTGGCTTAGAACATTTTACTAGGCTTTTCTACTAGGGTTTAATTTGGGGTTTTAGTTAGTGTTTAATATCCTAATCTATGTGGTCTTACTTCATTAATTTTTTGATTATTCTCTTAGTGATATGTCTGGTTCTGTGATTTTCTGATTATTCTGTTTTTCATACCATTCCTATTCTGCTACAGTTTTATGTTTATTTTTCACTAATGGACTACTAATGTTTTTTTTTAGGCTCTTCTGTTTGGCTAATTTTTTTTCATTGGGTATCTTGTGTTATGGGTTGTTGGATTATCTCTATAATTGTCTTGCCCTTGTGGTTTGTTTAGTTATGGCTGAGTCCTCCAAGCGTCGTAAAACCATTGTGTCTCACCCAAGTTTCAACACTGAAAAATTTGAGTCCAAGGAAAAGTCTAAACTATTTAGAGAGTTCTATGCCTCTAGGAAAGTCCACCTTGAGAGGAATGTTCTTCCTAGTGCCTTTGAATTACTTCCCATCCGTTCGTTGTTTGATTCACTAGGAGGTGATCAAGTTCTGGTTTTTTTCAGTCCTCAGAATCTCAGTTTAGTACGTGAATTTTATTACAATATACATTCTATTCGCAAAGAAATTCCTTCCTTATTTCGTACTTGGGTTAGGAAGACACCTGTACACATCACTGGCAATGTTTTTCGCTTGTTTCTTGATCTTCCCGAAGTCGGCAATTTTCATTTTCCTTTCCTTACTCGGACCAGTGTCGATTTTGATCGCGTTGCGTCTGAACTTTGTGGTGTTACCCGGACTTGTATCGCTGGGGCGCTTATTCAACAGAATGAGCTTCTTTCTAGGTTCCGTCTTCTTAATATCATTGTTTGTGCTAATCTTCATGTGACCACTCACTCCTCTCACATTACCCAAGATCAAGGTTATGTGTTGTACTACATTGATCACAGACTTCCCATTGACCTTTTCGAGATGATAGTTTCCAAAATAGTTGCGGTCTTTGATGGTCGCAAGTCTTTAGGGCTTCCGTATGGGTGTTTTCTCATCCGCTTTCTCTCATCTCTTGGTGTTCCCACTCTTGATGATGATGAGTTTGCCCATCCTATTAAACCCATCACCAAGTTAACAGTTTCTCAGAGTCAAGCCCATGTTAGGGGGGGTGTGTTGGGAGTTGGTTTGTCTGATACAGGTGATGATCCCCTTGCGGAGGAGGAGGAGTTTGATGCAACCACTGCTGGTGCACTTAAGATGCCCGAGTTGCGTCCACGTTTGTTTCGCGGCCAGCTCCAGCAGTTTGAGCAGTCTGTCATGCATCGGCGTGATCAGTTGGATGCTCGAATGGATACTTTTGATGGTCGTCTTGATGAGCAGGGCACAATACTCGCCCAGATTCTCTCATTACTCCAGATGCAACAGCCACCTCCACCTGATTCCTAGTTTTTGGTAGTCTTTGGATCATACTTTTTGGACAGTTTTTTTTTTTTGTGTTTTGTTCTTTTCTTGGCCAGTTTTTCTGGTTTATACTTCTTTCTTTTGTCACTCCCGGCCAAAAAGGGGGAGTATGTTTTGGGGGGTATATATCTGATACTTTTGGGGGGTATATATGGATTTTGATATATGTTGAAAACTCATGATGGATTTTGCAGGTCGCATTGGATTGGACTAGTGTTTTGTATGGGAAATTATGCTTTGTTTTTAGGCTTCTAATTGCTTCTAAGTTATTATGTCTTGATGGTCTTGATGGTTTGGTTTCTTATATTGAATAACACTTCTCTCTGTTTTTAGCTTTCCATTACAAGTCTCCATCAAGCTTGGTTTGTTAGTTCAAGATTGTTTTTAGATTGTTTTCCATTGAGTTGGCTTGTTTTGTTAGTTCTTTTGTTTTCTAGGAAATTGTATTAGAAAGTTTTGTCTGGGAATTGACAAAGGGGGAGATTGTTAGGTCCCTTAGTCTTGTCAAATCCACGAACAAAACTTGAGTCATTGAGTTGTAATTTCCTTGCTGTTTTGTCTTGCTTGCTCGAGCGAAGGAGTCCTCGCTCGAGCGAAGGCTGCGTCTGGCCAAAAACCTGAGAAGATTGAATGTGCGCTCGAGCAAAGGTTGTGTGGCTCGAGCGAAGCCACTTATGGAAAAAAAAACACACGAGATTAGTTCTTCGCTCGCGAGATTCGCTGTTCCAAATTTCTATAAGTATTGGTTTCAGTCCAAAACTAGGATTACGTTTTGGAGATCTACTTTGTGGTTTTCTAAGGTTTTCTTTTGGAGTGTTTGGTGAGTTTTCCTTGATGATTTGAGTGAGTATTAAACTCATGTATTGATAAGCACATATCAAGGAGGTTGATTGATAATATTCAAGAGTGTTCTTCTTTGGTGGAATCCGGAGATTTAAATGTGGAGTGTCAAAGGAGTTTGATGCTGTGCGTGGTCGTTGATTCGACAAGTGAAGTTGTGGATTCAACTTCAGATTAATCAATTCCGAGACGAAGGTGTGGTAAAAGAGTTACAGAAGATTTGAGGACAAATTGGATGCATTTGGTAATTTGTTTGTTGTCTTTGTAATTTTTCTTTCTTTAGTAGTGGATTGATTAGTAGCGTTTCGCCCGTGATTTTTTATCACAATTGAAGATGCTTCAGTTGTGATTTTTCCACGTAAAAATCGTTTGTGTCGATTTATTGTTTATTTCAAAAACAACAATTTAAATCACTTTCGTAAGTGCTTGATAATTTAGATTGTGTGTTTTGAATGATTGGGAATTGGAATATTTAAAACTTGATCTAATCACGAATCACTTAAGATTTTCAATTGATATCAGAGCAGGTCACTATTTGTTTTTTATCAAAACTATAGGAGTGTGATTTTGTGTGATTGGTGTTATGGATTCAATTCGTGAAGGTAACTCGACCCATAGACCTCCATTACTTGATGGAACAACTATTCTTATTGGAAAGCTCGTATGAGAGCATTTTTAAAATCCATTGATGAGAAAGTTTAGCACAGTGTGCTCTATGGGTGGAGTGAACTTATTGTCACCATTGATGGTATTGATATTCCCAAACCCCTTGACGTATTGTATTATTAATTATCATACATTGTGATGTTGGTTATGATAAGATTTTAATTATAATTCAAGAGTTGTTTGGTTATATTTTGTATGATATTTAGTTATAACTTAATTTTATTTATTTTTTAATTATGATCTTCTATAGTATTGAGTTATGTCATTTGTAATAATCAAATTTATAAATGACATAATTTATATATAATACACATCCTAAAAATATTTCTCTTGAATTTAAAGTCTAGATTAGGCTCATATGGCCAAGTCATGACTCGAATCCTATAAACTCATATTCTTAAGTCCATAAGAGATGACTTGGTCCGAACACAAACTGTTGACTAGTCAAAGCCATGGACATAGGCCTTAAATTAGGTCCGGGCTAGGCCATTGCCATGGCTTAAGTTCACTTACTTGGCTAAAATTAAAGGAAAAATTATTTATTAGTCTTATTAGGAGAACTTATTTAATGTGAAGTCCTGTGTAGTTTTTTTTATAGAGTTTTAAGTCCTATTTAGATTGGAAGGTGTTTCACAAGATTTTATGAATTGTGAGTAAATGGTATTAGTGTATTATTATGCCCTTTATATGTTTTCATATTATCGATTATTCTATCATTTAGCTTATTAAGTTTTTGGAGATTTTTAGGAAAGTGGAATGTGTACGCTTCGTCCGTGGGAGTGAATATCGCATTGATCGCGGATTCCGGTGGATTTTGAAAATGTTGCTAGTTTGGATGTAGATATGGGTGATGCTGTCGTCAAGGTTAGGGGTTATATTGTTTGCTTTTTTCGATTTGGACTCCAAGTGTTTGAAGGAAGGAGGTAAGATTTTTTGCTTCTGCAATTGGTGAGTGTTGTTGTTGTGTGTTTGCCGATTGTTCTTTTTTCAATGTCATATTAACTGATATGGCTTTCGCAATCTATTATAGCTATCCAATGTTAACCCATATCTACAATGTTGTTATGTACAATGTTGTTATATATTGTGTGTGTTACGTTCGGTTGTATTTGTCTTTGGATTTGTACTGTGTTGTTGTTGTATTCAGTGTTTACATACGTGTCACGTTACGTTTCGCAAACTTACTAGTTTTTTTTTTTTAATTTTTTTAATTGAATGTGAAAATGTTACTGGTTTATGAAAAATGGTATAGCCATATATTGGCACACTTTTATTAATCTCCAATGACGTTGCATTTAGGTTGTAATGTTAACCCATAGTTGCAATGTTGTCATGTGTTTGTGCATGTTATGTTCGGTTGTATTTGTCTTTGAATTTGTATTATGACATTGTTGTATTTACTGTTTACATATATGTCACGTTACGTTTCGTAAACTTACTGGGTTTTTAATTTTTTTAATTGAATGTGAAAATGTTGTTAGTTTATGAAAAATGGTACAGTCATACATTGGTACACTTTCATTAGCTTCCAATGACGTTATATTTAGGTTGTATCTCAACCCATATCTGCAATGTTGTCATGTTTTGTGCGTGTTACGTTCAGTTGTATTTGTCTTTGAATTTGTGTTGTGACGTTGTTGTATTCAGTGTTTACGTACGTGTCACATTACGTTTCAAAAACTTACTGGATTTTTAATTTTTTTAATTGAATGTGAAAATGTTGTTGGTTTTTTAATTTTTTTAATTGAATGTGAAAATGTTGTTGGTTTGTGAAAATTGGTACAATCATACATTGGCACACTTTCATTAACCTCCAATGACGTTATATTTAGGTTGTAATGTTAACACACATCTGTAATGTTGTCATGTTTTGTGCGTATTACGTTCAGTTGTATTTGTCTTTGAATTTTTGTTGTGACGTTGTTGTATTCAGTATTTACGTACGTGTCACGTTACGTTTCGCAAACTTACTGGGTTTTTAATTTTTTTAATTGAAAGTGAAAATGTTGTTGGTTTGTGAAAATTGGTACAATCATACATTGGCACACTTTCATTAGCCTCCAATGACGTTACATTTAAGTTGTAATGTTAACCCACATTTGCAATGTTATCATGTTTTGTGCGTGTTATGTTCGGTTGTATTTATCTTTGAATTTGTGTTGTGACGTTGTTGTATTCAATGTTTACATACGTGTCACGTTACGTTTCGCAAACTTACTGGGTTTTTAACTTTTTTATAACTAAATGTGAAAATGTTGTTGGTTTATGAAAAATGGTACAACCATACATTGGCACACTTTCATTAGCCTCCAATGATGTTACATTTAGGTTGTAATGTTAACCCACATCTGCAATGTTGTCATGTTTTGTGCGTGTTACATTCGGTTGTATATGTCTTTGAATTTGTGTTGTGACGTTGTTGTATTTAGTGTTTACGTACGTGTCACATTACGTTTCGCAAACTTACTGGGTTTTTAATTTTTTTAATTAAATGTGAAAATATTGTTGGTTTATGAAAAATGGTACAACCATACATTGGCACACTTTCATTAGCCTCCAATGCCGTTACATTTAGATTGTAATGTTAACCTACATCTGCAATGTTGTCATGTTTTGTGCGTGTTACGTTTAGTTGTATTTATCTTTGAATTCGTGTTGTGACGTTGTTGTATTCAGTATTTACGTACGTGTCACGTTACATTTTGCAAATTTATTAGGTTTTTAATTTTTTTAATTGAATGTGAAAATATTGTTGGTTTATGAAAAATTGTACAACCGTACATTGGCACACTTTCATTAGCCTCAAATGACGTTATATTTAGATTGTATGTTAACCCATATCTGCAATGTTGTCATTTTTGTGTGTGTTACGTTCAGTTGTATTTGTCTTTGAATTTGTGTGGTGATGTTGTTGTATTTAGTATTTACATACGTGTCACGTTACATTTCACAAACTTACTGAGTTTTTTATTTTTTTAATTTAATGTGAAAATGTTGCTGGTTCGTGGAAAGTCTTGGAATCTATGTAAATGTTACTCTTAGTTTTCATTATATATTTATTGAATTTGGAGTTAGATTGTTTATCTGTAAACTTTCTTATGATGGCTTCTGAAGTGGGTTGTGAATATCGAAATCTTGGTTCTTCACATTCATATAGATATGATCTATAGTAACATTCAATTTTCTATATATGGTCTTACATTGTTTTCGATATTAACAACTAACATTGAGAGTAAATGTGTCCACAAACTTCTTACAGAACTTATAGGATTATAATTTTTTTACTAGGATCAAATGTACCATAAGTCTCTCTTCTAGGACTTATAAATAATTTTCCCATTAATAAAAGGTCAAGCTTATTTTTTCAACTTATTTTTATTTTTTATTTAAAAAAATCAATTTTGTTTTTAGGCTTGTCTCATCTAAATGATTCTTATTTAAAAAAATAAAAGAAAAAAAAAATTAAAGATAAACTAAACTGAACTAAAAAAGACAAAAAAAAACTCACTCCCGTTGTGGTGTGGTTGGGCCTATTATTAGGCCATAATAGGTCCTATTATAGTTATTTAAATTTTTATCTTGATTATTGTGTGTAAATTATATATTAAAAATAAATAAACTTAATAATTATAACTAGATAATTTTGTTATATTTATTTATAAAAAATAAACGGCATACTTGTCCTCCAATTTGTGAAGGCAGGTAAAAAGTATGTAATTATGATTATTAAATAATTTATACAAAAAAATTAACAAATCAAAAAAAATTAGATCTCCAAAGCTTGAAAATTAAGTCTAACTTTTTGATTAAAATAGCACTACTCTTTGATTTTTTATGTTCTTGAGAACATGTATACTAAATATGCTATTTATTGTAGTTTTTACACACAAAAAAAATAAAAAAATAAAAATAAAAAGCATAAAAAATAAACATATTTTATGTTCTTTGTACATAGGGGAAAAAAGAAAAAAACCCCACAAGTTTGTAAACAATACTTCAAATATTGGGTTTCTAATCATTTTAATTTAAATTGGTGGACTAAAAGGATTAATATGTGAAGTATATAAGGATGCAATTGAATCAAATTAAAGATTAGGGACCAAAATGAAATCAAGGATATACTTTAGGGATCATTTGTGTAATATTTACCCTAAAATAAACTAACATTCTTTTATTTTTTGTACGTAAATAAGTACAAAGCAGTGCACATGTAGACAATAATAGTTTTATTGGAGAAAAAATTGTCAATAATCATTCAATGCAAACTTAGGTGAAATATGAGGGTGCAGTCGTGAGATCTTCCAACCTCGTGCAAATACAATAACGTGGTTTAAAACATCTGAATATTGGATTTAATATAAGACAATTCAATAAATAATATTATTATAAAAAAAAAAAAACCATTGTGTTGATCGTGAAACATTAATTGGATGCAAATTTGAGACTTTGTTATTTAAATTAATGAAATTGAATATTCACAACAAATTTACCGTAAACTCCGTAACTTAAATGGAGTTTACAATTGGATCAAACAATGCTACTTCCTTATACATTTCCAGAATGAAAACAACACATGATGTGGACTTCCCATCACTGTATATCCAATCATCCTGCTCGGGCATTGTCAACAATTCACCAAAAGATGACCCACACCTTTCAGCTTCTACAAGAATTTCAGGAAGGTCAAGGCCCTACACAGAAGTCCAATGTCAAATAAAAATTTTGAACAAATAAAGACAGTAAACATTTCATCTATTTTAAGTATTACACCAGAATTTAATGACGATATTAGTTATTGTATATCACTCCATCCAGACCAATGTTTAAATTCAATGGCATGCTGGTTAGGATCAAACTATTTGGTCTAGATTTGGTCCAAGAGATTGTTAGTTAATCTCAAGAGCTGCCTGTACCAATACATTCCCCAAGTGGTCTTTGATGACAAAACAACCTTAAGTCTCTTTATATGGTTGATATGTCTAATGGATTGAGTTCGAGCCCGAAGAGAGACTTAGAAGATGGGAATTATTAGAAAATTGCACACATACTAGAGGTTGGGATTGTGAATACAAAACGTGGCTGTGGAAGAAAATTATCTATAGTGAGAGAGGAGAGAGCTCTAACCATATTGGATCACCACCACATTTAGAATGCTTGTTATGTATTTATTTCATGTGCTCTTCGTACTTGATTTGTTGTATTCATATTGGGATCAAATTTTTCTTTATTTTTCTTTCTTTTCTCTATTATAGTTTTGTTTTCTTAGTAAATGGGGAGCCCTATTATTTGACATCCTAACTCTGAGTTGGAAACTTCACAAATTTTTGGATTGGGATTGTAAATCTTAGGGTTCGTTTGGTGAGGTTTTTATTTTACGATTATTACTATTTTTGTTTTAGATTTTAAAAAATTTGGAAATTGGAATAAAAAAACATTTGGTAATTGTTTTCACTCTAAAAAAAATGGCTACAATTTCAGAATTCTAAGAAACAAAAAAATTGTGTTTACTTAAGTTTCACTCCCTCTTGCCTCCCTATCCTCTGGGCACCCTTTTGTTTCAGCGACCATCTTGGATCAGTCCCCCTCTTGGTTAGGAGTGATAAATGAATCAAATAGCTCGACCTCGAGCTTGTGTTGGCTCGTTAAAAGCTCGTTTGAGCTCAGTTCGCTAAGTAAACAAGCTTTGAACACATTTTGGAGCTCTTTAAAGTTTTCAAACCAAGCTTGAATAGACAATTACTCATTTGGTTCAGTTCAATAAACCTAGAACTATATAAAAAAAGGAAATTATTTGAGTTCGGTTCGACAAAAGCTCGTTTGAGATCGACTCAAAAATTAAAAGGAACCAAGTTTGAACAAATTTTAAAACTCATAAAGTTATTAAACCGAGCTTGAAAAGTACACTGTTCGGCTCTTTTTTTTTTTTTTTTTTTTTTTTGAACAAGGAAATTAATTGTTCGGCTCGTTTATTGCTTTTGATAACTTACCAAACTTTTTTTTTTTTAGTTTTTATATGTTTTGAATAATTAAGTATACCAAATATGCTATTATAATTTTCACAACTATAAAAAATAAAATAAAATAGAAAACAAAAAAAATTAACCACATGTCAAGTTTGAGAAAAATTGCCTAGTGTCAAGTTTGAGTGAAATTAATGGGATGAAGTAGAAGAGATTAGTGGAAAGTTTAGGTGAAAGTGCCCAATTGTTAAGTTTAGATTGGATAGAAATTTGAGTAAAGAATATAGGCCTCCCTTGTTTTGAGTAAAATTGATAAAAATTTGAGTAAAAGAGTGGAGGGAATTCATTTTGATATGAGCTTTTCAAGTAAAGGAGTGAAGAGGGTTTTGGGAGTTTTTTTACTCAAATTTGAATTTGATGTGGGTATTGATTAAGGGCTTGAGATGCCCTAACATATCTATCAATTCATGTTTTTACATATTCAGGATGTACATATCCAGTATTCTTGCGCTTAAGAGAGAGAAAGAAGGTTTGTTTGTGTGTGAAAAAATCGAGCTATTCCAACCAAGAAGATAACAATTACCTAAAGCAGCAGATATAAGAAGACACCCAAACAGGCCCTTATTATTCTTTTATATATATCTCTCCTATCCAACACCCATTGCAATTATAATTCCCATAAACCATCAATGTTTACTGAATCAGATACCCATTCATGCAGAATTACAAAAAATAAAATAAAATAAAGATAGAAAAACTAACCTACGATCGTCGTCGGGGAAGTTCTTTGGCTACCGTTGCTAGACAGAAGTACCACTCAACTCCAATAGAGAAGAAGAAAAAAATCAAAGCGGCGAGAGACAGAGAAAGTGTGAAACAGAGAGATTTTCATTCATGTACAGATACAAATACAGAGAGAGAGAGAAAGAGAATGGATGGGAGCAATGTTTTGAAAACAGGCCGGTGAGTCAACCGAAAAAATAACCAGTTGGGTCTCTTGTTGATGGGTTATTTTTCCGGTTCGTTTGGTGAGTTTCTTTTTTGGAAAATTTACCCATAAGTCCTAGTTTTTGAAACGTTGAACCATTTAGTCCTAAAAGTTTTCTTATGCTCCATTTAGTCCCATTTTTACATCAGCATGATGTAAATGATGTAAATGATCTGATGTTTCATTCTATAATTTTAAAATTTATTGAAATCTGATGAACATTAGATGTTTTTCATCCTATATTTTCAAACATTATTGAAATTTGATGAACATTAGATGTTTGAAATCTAATGTTTGTAACATGACTCTGATGTTATTAACATTGTATCTGATGTTATTAACATTGTAATGGGACCTTTCAGTCTATAAGAAAACTTTTAAGACTAAACAGTGCATAAGTTATTAATTTGGGATTTATTGGTGCATCCCCCTTTTTTTTTTTCTTTAGCTTTAGATTTTTTGAAATTGAAATAAAAAACACGTTTGTTAATTGTTTTCACTTTTAAAAAACATGTTTGCTAACTTCAAAACTTTTTGAATAGTGAGATTTTTATTTTATTTATTTTTTTTAGCTTTAGAATTTTTGAAATTGGAATAAAAAATACATTTGCTAATTGTTTTCACTTTAAAAAAATCTAGCTATAGTTCTTAGAATTTTTGGAAATAAGAAAATGTGATTTTACTTATTTTCAAAACAAGTTTCATTCTTTCCTACCATCCTCACCCTTCCGTCTTCGCTCCCGAAATTGCCTTCGACCACTCACCCCTTTTGATAACTTACTATACTTGTTTTCATTTTGAAAAATGATAGACAAATTTATTTTATAAATTGACTTTCTAGATCCAATGATATATAATATATAAAAATAATAATTGGTTGATAATTAGAGAAAATATTAGAGAGGGAGTTGACTTAACTCGTAAGGTTTATTTTAGAAATTACAAATATCTCATTGTCAAAAAAATTTATTTAACATAATTAATAAAAAGATAAAAATTTTAATTATTCTACTATACAATAATAAAATTATTTGAATTGTTAATTGAAATATATTTCTGACATCATAAAAAATAATTAATTAACTTGATAATTTATCAATAAAATGAGTTATTTGTTATATAATCAGAAACTTAAAAGGGCGATATGTAATTTTTAAAATCACAGAGGACAATATGTATTTTAAGCAAACTTCAAAAGGTATATTTGTAATTTATTAATATTTTCATAGAGTGCTACATCATTAGGCTTGAAAAATGAGTCTGTCTAGTTTGGGAACAGACTATTTTAACAACTTTTTAACTTTTACGAAAAAATGTATAAAAAGATAAAAAGAATGATATTATAACTTATAGTGACTTTTTGACTAAAATATGTAGTTTTCAAACAAGACTAACTTTTTGGTTAAAGTAGCACTACTTTTTGATTTTTTATGTTCTTGAGAACATGTATACTAAATATGCTATTTATTGTAATTTTTACAAAAAGAATAAAAAAATAAACATTTTTTATGTTCTTTGTACATAGAAAAAAAAAAAAAAAAAAAAAAATTCACCATGCTTGGTTACCACTTTTCAAAAACACTTTTTAGAAAATTCTACTTTCTTATTTTCCGTGTTTTTTTTTTTTTGTTTTTACTGAATTTTTTTAATATTTTGAGCAATTTTTTTAATTTTTAGACATACCTAACATAAATATACCTAAAAAGTAAAAAAAAAAAATTGAAAAAAACCTTTTAAAAATTCACTAAATACCAAAAATACAAAAAAAATACGAGAATTCAGTACATTTTTATTTTTATTTTTATGTATTTATTAATTTTTAAAAATATTTTTTCACAAATTTTTTACTTTTTAGATACATCTAAGTAAGGTGCATCTAAAAAAGTAAAAAAAAATGTTTAAAATTTTAAAAATATTCACTAAAAACAAAAAAACACGAAAATCAAAAAATTCAATTTTCAAAAAACTTAACTCAAAAAACTCAAACCAAACACACTGATTAATTTCTAATCATTTTAATTTAAATTGGCAAAAGTTTTTCAAATCTCAAAATGAGTATTTCTTAGGATTATCACTTCTTGAATTTTTTAAGGCTGCAAAAAGCATTTGGAGACTTATTTTCAAACTTTATAAACCTTAACGAATGAGAATAATATTTACAATTAGTTAAATTTTTTATTCATGACAATATGATTCAAAGTTCAAACTCAATATATGTAGTAGTTAGAGTCGAAGGAATAATGACTTGGCTAAGGGTATAGGCTTGAAGACAAGCTTCTTATGTTTAGAGGTCTTTAGCTGATTTTCGCAGACGTCAAGTGATTGACACAATAGGAGTTCCTTCTATCCAATTGACTAAGCAATTTGATGTAATAGAACGACCAGTGAAAGGAGAAGCACCTCAATATCAACCGTGGAACTGGTTTATGAAACCACGGAAATCAAGCCTTATGGCTCATCAAACAACTACATAGATTAGATCTAACTTGACAATTTTTGTAGGATGCCTTCCAAAATTTATTGATCTTTGAAAAAGAATAGCAATTCCATCAAAATCAAACCTTATCCAATCATCTAGATTTCTGAATTAAGATCTTCAAAAGTAAAATTGTGCAGTAACAATGAAATTACCATTACTCTCTGTGCATATTGTGATAGCAAATTTACAAACAATATCAAACTTGCATCAACTAATCTTTTGGAATCTTTCAAGTCTTTGCATCAGAAAAGTTGTATACAGAAAAATAAATCATACAAGCACCTAGTATTATACATAGTAGTGGTATAAAAACTCCGAAACAGGATAAACAAATTAGAAGACTTTTTAGCAACCCTTAGGCCTAGAGTATTTTGGGGGAAGAGATGGGTACTTTTCATTCATATGCAGGTATGGATCCATCGTATTGTATGCAGGTAGTTCTATTCGATACTTTCGTCGAATTTGGCAGTAAGGGAGCTTTACGATGTTCGCGCCATTGCACCACTTTGGCAAGCGGCTTGAATTGTTTTCAAAGAACTTGAGAGTGTAATAAGCATATCTTTTATCTACAGTTTGGACAAGATAAATTAACAAAGCAATAATAATATGTGAAATTCCTGACTTGGGTTTTAGATCCACACAACAATCAAGTTTATTTTGGTGATAGTAAAATGAAAGATAAATTTACATAAAATCCACACAACAATCAAGTTTATTTTGAGTTGAGGATCTGAAATCGAAGGGTAGATTTGATTACAATGGAAAATCCAAGAATTTCTTCGATTTCGATGAAGCTTCGTTGTGACTATCATTCCCTTGTTATTGTCATTGGATTTTATACAGTGTTTGGTTCGAAGATTTGGGAAGGGAAAAGAAAAGATTAGGTGAAATATGAATAAAATATACTTATATTTCACTTAATTTCACATACCTTTTCTTTTTTCTTTTCAAATCCCTAACCAAACATAGCTTTAGAATTTTGGATACGAATGAAAATGGAGGGTCGTAGCCTAGGGTCTTCAATTGATTGGCTTAAACAACGAGAGAGAGAGAGAGAGAGAGAGAGAGAGAGAGAAAATGAATGGGCTTTGGTGGATCCGATCCCCAAGAAAGGTTCTCATTCCTGCTCCGGCTACTGACTTGACTTCGTTCACTCAAAAAGAATGGAATCCAAGTGATTTCGATAGGCTAGCCTTTGGGCTTTTAGTTAAGACTTCTTTTCTTCCTTACCTTATAGAGCTTTTGTCTGATAGGAAATTTTCTGCTCGCTGCGCCCCTGCCCCAAGCCAAAATTAAACTTCGAGCTAGGCTTTGCTGACTTTAAAGTCCAAGTGCAAGTAGTCAGAATTGCTGACAAACGAAGCTCTACTGAACCTACATAATAAATAGAAATGCAATTGCCGTACGATGAGGTTTCTCAAGGAATACCAATTAGTTGAGCACTTAACTAACACTTGAAACCTGAATCAAAAATATTTTAGGAAAATTACAATAAACAAAAAAATTCGGATTTGACCACTGTAAATAAATAAATTATGAAATTTTAATTTTATCTATTTAAATTTTCATTATTTGATTTGTTTTCGATTTAAATAATTTATCTATTTCGTTAGGTAAAAAAAAAAATATTATTAAATTCACCAAAAAAAAATGATATTTTAGACATTTTAATGGCTAAAAAAAAAAATTCTGTCAATTTTAATTAAAGAAACTATGTAAATAGTTTAAATTGAAAATAAATAAAAAATTTAAATTTAAATTGACAAAATTAAAAACTCAAGACAAATAATTTAGATTGAAAATAAATAAAAAATTTGACTTTAAATTGATAGAATTAAAAATTTATTTTGTATTAATAGTCAAACTTTTTTTTTTATGGTTATTAAAAGGTCTTAGGGTAATGGGATTTTACTTTATTTTCTTAATTTTAACTTCATCTATTTAAATTGCGTTTCAATATATTTAATATGGGTCCTTGATATTAAGATTTTATAGCATAAATGACATTTAATATTTTTATAATGTTTAAGGTCTCTCAACATTGATCCAGAGAAATTTCAATTCAGATAAATTCTTTCCCGAGAAATTCTCTCCAGAGAAATTTTGGACTCCCAAAGAATTTCTCTGGGTTCAAACAAAAGAAAATTCAAATTTCTCTGAGTTCAAACCAGAAAAAATTGAACAACAGATAGAAAATTAAACAGGGTAAAGAAAATTACCCAAAGAAAATTCAAATTTCTCTGAGTTCAAACTAGAGAAATTCAGAGAAAATTGAACAAACACTATTTTTATTTTGATCAATTTTCTCTAGACTGTAAGACATTCAAACAACAACAAACCAGAGAAAATTGAACAACCACCATTTCATTTTGACCAATTTCTCTGGACAGTAAGACATTCATTTTCATTTTGACCAATTTTCTCTAGACTGTAAGACATTCAGACAACAACCAACCAGAGAAAATTGAACAACCACCAGTTTCATTTTGACCAATTTTCTCTGGACTGTAAGACATTCATTTTCATTTTGACCAATTTTCTCTAGACTGTAAGACATTCAGACAATAACAATCTAGAAAAAATTGAACAACCACTATTTTCATTTTGACCAATTTTCTCTGGACTGTAAGGCATTCAGACAGCAACAACCTAGAGAAAATTGAATAACCACCATTTTCATTTTGACCAATTTTCTCTGGACTGTAAGACAATAACAAACCAAAGCAAATTGAACAACCACCATTTTCATTTTGACCAATTTTTTCTATACTGTAAAACATTCAGACAACAACAAACCAGAGAAAATTGAACAAACACCATTTTCCATTTTCAAAGGAACCTCTATACCATCAAAAGTCTATAGTTCTACTCCCAAAAAATCCATGTAATGCGTAAAAGGATCAAAAGCCATAACTCCTTCCTTGTCTTTAACACTCTAGCTCCCTGAATCAATACAGTTTCTCTATTTCAGTGAGTCTCTCTTTGCCCCAAAGTTGATATCTAATAGCCTCTCAATGGATTATTCCCATCATTTCTGCCATGTCCCAATCTCTCTCTCCCTCCTTTAAGTTAGAAAATGTCTCAAAAAACTTGATTGCCCTTTCTATGCAAATAATCAACCATTGAAGCATCCATTACCATCGGAAAAATAGAAGGGAAAACAACATCTAACATCTCCTCTTTGCACGAGACCAAAACTTCAAACTTATCCCACCCTTTCCAAACCTGAACCCATTGATGAAATCATCAGCCTTCGCATCAATTGATGGCAGTCCACTTGGTGATCGTTCGATATCCCAGACGAGAGTCCGATCAAGAAGGTCAATGAAGAGAAGGAGGGTCCGATCATGAAGGTCGGTCATAGCAGTGGAGGCGGAGGCGGCGGCGGCCATTGAAAGGAGTGAAGTGAGGTTTGGATTTAGAGAGAGAGAGAAATGAGATTTGATTTGAGAGAGTCAAATTTCTCTGTGATATATGGATGTGGGGTTGAAGGACCTTAAATATTATAAAATAATATTGTGGATCTCTTCTATTAATAAAAATGGGAGAGAAACCTTAGACTGATTTTCCCTATGTAATAACCTTTTATATCTCATTTTTTAATGTAAAATTTGTTTTCTTGTTATTGTAAACACAAATTTTGAAGATTTATTTATAACATTTACTATTGCATCTTTAGGCAAAGAAGATTTTATTAGCTGGGAATTTGTATGAAGAGATTTTCTTCAAAACCTTTTAGATAATTGAAACAATTTTTTAGCGTTTATGATTGAAGCTTCAAACAAAATTTTTTTTTTTAAACCTTGGACAAAGGTTTATTATTGGTTTTTGGACAAGAAATGTATTTTAAGTATTTATAATGATATAATGAGAATTTTTTACAAAAACAAATAAATTTAGATGATTATATTTTTTTGAGCTTTGTACAAAGAGAATTAGAATTTGGGGCACTGAGTTCATGTGTGTAGATTATCCATTACAAAAATCTTAATTAATTTAATAATTATAATAAGATAATTTTATCATATTTGTATTTAAAATGTGGACAATACAATTACTGTTCATTTTTTCAAAATAAATGCAAAATTTTAGACTTTTTTTTTTTGTTTCAATGTAAATTTATATTTTTATTTAAGCACTTTACAAAATTTATTTTATTTCCTGATATTTGGTAGACACTTAAAATAAAATAAAAAATTACTATATGCATTAGGTAGAAACCAATGAAGGTCCACCCTTTCACCCTTAAAGATATCAATGTGCTGAAAGGGCCCAGCTAAAAGTGAACTTCCTAAAAATGACTTACAGAATTTCTAATGATAAGTCATTCTAGAGACGAGACAAAAATATTTTTATTGCAAAATATTTTGCTTATTTTTTATTCAACCAAACAATATAAATGCTTAATTTACATCGAAACAAATGACACCTTAATTATAATTATTAGATCAATATAATTTATTTTATGAAAAATTCACACACAAAATTTAATAGAATACACAATTTAGAGCATTTCTAACCTTGTGTGGCATTTTGCCTATACAGAGGTTACCATAAATTGTACATTTTATTTTGTCTATATACATTTTCATGTTTCTACATTAACATTGCTATTTATTTTAACTATTTATCCAAACAATACTCACTTTATGAAATGTCACATAAGCAATAAAAATGAAAGGAAAAAATTGCAAGAATCAAATACATTTTACCTAACTTTTGAAGATTAGTTACATTTAGCTGACAAGTTGGGATTAGGACAAAATGTCTATCATATACCCAGAGAATTGAAGTTAAAGAAATTGAATTACACTAGACAATTTAACTAATGGACAGTAGTATATTAAAGATGCCTGGTATATTAGAGATGCTATTAAAATCCACACAAGTAAAACCATGATAACGCCCCAGATTGAGACTAGCCAAAATATTTTTTTCGCCAGCTAAAACGTGTGGGACACAATCCTGGACCTGTGGCATTCACATGATCAAATATTTAAGTGAAGTAATTAGAAAATTATTAGTTGATCCAGAAACAGCTAGACGTGTTGCACCTATGCCATTTTTATTAGCTAGATCCCTTGTTGGTTGGGCCATGGCAATCACAATCTTATAAAGCAATCATGTTCCTGTACCACCTTATAACTTCTTGGAATATTCACATTTTGCAAATGTGTAATAGATAAATGTTGAAATCATAACTTTATGGAATGAGTAATACAATACTAATTTCATTCAGTCACCGGTGACAACGATACTCATATTAATAAAAAAAATATATAAATAAATTTTTATCTATTTTTTCCATCTCTACGCACAAAAACATGGGTCATGTATGCATTTATTAGTGTGGATCTCGTTGTCTTATTAGTAAGAATAAGAAAATAATGTAAAAAATGAATTATGTATAGCATTACACATTGATAAAATTACATAAAATTCGCTCATGTTTAGAAAATTTGATAAAAAAATAAGAATATTTTTCTCATTCAATTTGTTGCTGACAACGAAGAGATATTTAACTTTTGTCTCTTTGTTTCTTTGGTCAAGCAAGACAAATCCAGATGAACCAATCCCAATCATGGATCCATGAAACCCAGTTGAATTTTGAGCATTGCAAATCCCCAAATTTCAAACTCACTACTCACCTTTTAATCAAAACTCTTCAGTTCAGAGTTCATAGGAAAATGGCAGAGACTGCGGTGTTCCATCTACTAGCCAACTTCGCACCCTTCCTCCAACAAGAGGCCCATTTGTTGACCGGAGTTCAAAATGAGATCGAATACATCAGAGATGAATTTGATCGCATGATGTCTTTTCTTAGAGTTGCCGATGCCATAGAAGAGAATGACCCCGAACTCAAAGTATGGGTCAATCAAGTGCGTGAAGCTGCTTATGACATTGGAGATGTTCTCGACTTTTTATGCTTCGCCTCGGACATCGTCATGGCCATGGATTTTGCGGTTTTCTTCATAAGGTTTCTTACTTTATTAAGACTTCAATAGCTCGTCACCAAATTCCTTCTGAAGTACAAAGAATGAAGTCCAAAGTTGACAATATTTCGAAAGGACATCAGAGGTACCATGACAGATATGGTATGTTAGAGCAAGGCTCGAGCTCAAGGTCTACTGGTTTTAACAAAGCATGGCATGATTGTCGCGGCGATGCCCTTCTTCTCAATGATGCTGAGCTTGTGGGCATTGATGAACGCAAATCACAACTAATTACGTGGTTGGTGCATGAAGATCCCAGACTCAAGGTGCTTTCCCTATCAGGAATGGGCGGATTGGGCAAAACAACACTAATTAAAAAGGTCTTTGATGATGCAGTTGTGAAGAAGCATTTCCAGAACCATGCTTGGATCACTGTTTTTGAATCATTCAACATCAAGGAGCTCCTAAAAGGCATGATCCAACAACTTTTTGAAGAAGTCAGGCAACCTGTCCCACAAGGGGTGGAATACATGAATACCAGCAGCTTAAAAGGGATAATTAAAGCTTTCCTGCAACAAAAGACGTATGTGCTTGTTTTCGATGATGTATGGAATATTCATGCATGGCAATCTTTTAGATATGTGTTTCCTATTGGCAATTGTGGCAGTCGAGTAGTGCTGACAACCAGAAATGCAGATTTAGCTTCTTTCTCTAGTAAAGAATATCATGGGGATGTCTATAACCTTCAGTCCTTGCCTCCCAAAGAGTCTTGGACATTGTCTTGCAGGAAAACATTAATGGAGAATTCTTGCCCTTCATATTTAGAAGGGCTTTCAAGAGCTATCTTGAAAAGATGTGAGGGATTGCCACTTGCAATTGTGGCAATTAGTGGTCTTTATCAAACTCCTAAGTAGGAGCAATGTGGATGAGTGGGATAAGATCAATCGCAGCCTTGGTGCAGAACTAGGAGGAAATGACAAACTCCTAAGTATGAAGAAAATATTGTCACTCAGTTACATTGATTTACCTTACTATCTAAAGTTCTGCTTTCTGTATCCAAGTGTTTTTCCAGAGGATTATTTGATTGAACACGGGAAATTGATTTGATTATGGGTGGCAGAAGGCTTTGTGGAAATGAAAGCAGGAATGACTATAGAAGAAGTTGCTGAGGGCTACCTCAATGAGCTAATCAATAGAAGCATAGTTCAAGTGGCACAGATGAGATCAGATGGAAGGGTCCAAACATATCGCATCCATGACCTCTGGCATGAAATTATTGTTTCGAAGTCGGGAGAGCGAAACATTGTGACAATAGCTGGTGAACAAAAAAGAGTGTGGCCCTAAAAAGTGCGGCGCTTATCAATCCACAGCCATTTGGAAAATACACAACAAAGCAAGTGTTTCACTCAACTTCGTTCTTTGCTTATGTTCAATGCAACTCATTCACTGTCCATGCTTGCATCGTCAAATGATGGTCTACAGTTGCTAACTGTGTTGGAATTGAGAGGTGCCTTGTTGGAGACATTCCCAAATGAAGTTTTGAAACTTTTTCAGCTCAGGTATTTAAGTTTGAGGGGAACCAATGTAAAAATAATTCCGAAGTCGATTGGAAAGCTCCAAAACCTGGAAACATTGACCTTAAAGATACATATGTCACTGAGTTGCCTGATGATATCCTGAAGCTTCAACAACTTTGCCATATCTTGTTGTATCACTGCATACAAGATCCTGTTCCTTCCATTCGTTTTCAAAACCATTGCGGATTCAAGGCCCCGATAGAAATAGGAAGTTTGTCATCCTTACAGACACTTTGTTCTATTGAAACAAACCATGATAATGGGACCATTTTGCTAGGGGAGGTAGGGAAGTTGACTCAACTGAGGAAATTACAGATTGAAAAACTGAGAAATGAAGATGGGAGGGTGTTATGCTCGTCCCTTGAGAAACTTAGTAACCTTCGCTCATTGGTTGTTCGTGCAACAGGAGAAGACGAATCATTGATCTAGATTCTCTTTCTTCACCACCTCAACTTCTTCAAACGCTCTACCTTGGAGGAAGTTTACGTAAGGTACCACATTGGATACCTTCACTGCACAGCTTGGTAAGAACTGCACAGCTTGGTAAGAGTAATTTTAGCATGTAGTAAGTTAAGGGATGTTGATCCACTAGAATCCCTTCAAGGTCTGCCCAATTTGGTTGAACCTCAACTTCATCAGACATATGAAGGGGAAGAATTGTATTTCAAGGCTGGTGGATTTCAAAGACTTGTGAGATTATACCTTGGTGGATTAAAAGGACTGAGATGGGTGAAAGTGGAGATTGGCTCAATGCCTCATCTTAAAGAGTTAACTATCAGTGAATGTGAATTGGTAGAGGAGTTACCCTTTGGCTTTGAACATCTAACCAACCTTAAAACTCTTTATTTGGTTGATATGTCTAATGGATTGATTTCAAACCTGAACAAAGACTTAGAAGATGGGAATTATTGGAAAACTGCAAACATTCCAGAAGTTTGGATAGGGGACACAAAATGTGGCTATTTTGAAGGAAATTATCTATAGCGACAGAGGAGAAATCTCTAATCATATTGAATCATTATGACATTTCGAATGCTTATTATGTATTTATTTATTTTCATGTGCTCTTGGTACTTAATTTGTTCTATTGTATTGGGATCAAATTTTTCTCTATTTTTTTTTTTCTTTTTTCTGTTACATTTTTGTTTTTTTAGTAGATCGGGAGCTTGTTATTTGACCTCCTAATTTTGATACTAGCGAGTTGGTAACTTCACAAATTTTTGGATTGGTATTGTAAATCTTAGGGTTTGTTTGATGAGGTTTTTATTTTTTGTTTTTATTTTATTTATTTTTCTTTAGCTTTAGATTTTTTGAAATTGGAATAAAAAAACATGTTTGCTAATTGTTTTCACTTTTAAAATAAAAAAAAAAAACTGGCTACAATTCTCAGAATTTGTGAAAATAAGAAAAACGTGTTTTTATTTTCAAAACAAGTTTCATTCCTTCCTACCTCCCTCACCTTTCTGTCCTTTGACCTAGGGTTACAAACGAGACAAACCAAGCCAAGCCAATTTTTGCTGAGCTCAAGCTCGGCTCATTTGCTTGTCGAGCTCGTTTATTAAGCTCGAGCTTGGCTTAATAACTAACTAGGCTTGATAAGATTTTTTTTATTATTTATATTATTTAAATACATAAATAATGTATTTATGCTATTATTTTTTATTTATTTATTTAATATATAAATAATATATTTATTATATAATTTAAATAAAGATAAACAAGCCAAACTTATTTAAGCTCGAACTTGACTCGTTTACTAAACAAGCCTAATATTCAAGTTCGAGCTCGACTCGTTTACTAAACGAGCAAATGAGCCGGGCAGAGCCCAGCTAGCTCGCAAACAACTCAGTTTGCAGCTCTACTTTGGCTACTCTCTCTGCTCCAACGACCACTCCCAACCACTCTCTCCTTTTTTGGTAACTTACTAAACTTGTTTTCTTGTTTTAATTTTGGAAAATACTATACATGTTCATTTTCTAAACTCACTTTTTAGACTCAGTGATATATAGTGGGTGTTTGGGAAATGGATTTTTTTGTAGGTTTTTTTAGTTGTAGGATATTATTGGAGAAAATTTTTTTGTGTTTGGGAAGATAGTTGGGTTTTTTTTTGTAGTTGGATGTGATATTTGTAAGAGAAAAAGTGAAATGATTATGGGGTTTGATGTGATATTTTGTTTGGATTTGTTTTTTTTGGTTTTGTAAAACATTTGTCTTGCAGTGAAAAAAAACAAAAAAAAAACTCAAAAACCAAGTTCCTAAACACCCCCATAATATAAAAGAGATTATTAGTTGATGATTAGAGAAAACATGAGAGAGAGAGAGAGAGAGAGAGAGAGAGAGAGAGAGAGAGAGAGAGAGTGTGTTATGGTTGATGATTAGAGAAAACCTATGAAGCATGGATACTTCGAAAAACATGCCGTACCTGTACCGGGTACTTACCGGCGTATGGTATCTCGTATGGTACTTCTGCATACGTACCGAGTATACAAAACACGTAGTCAAATTTTTTCTTCTTAATTTTGGCGTACCCAGACATACCTAATATATACCCAAGCCGGACCGTAACTTAGTTGAAACAATATTTTCTTCTAATACAGAGATAAAACTCCATTCACTAGAATTCTTTTTTATTTTTTGTTTCATACTTGGTATGATTTTAAAATTAAACTATGGTTTGTAAGTTATTCAATATATTGACATTTAATTTTGATTTATACCTTTACTTTTGGTATTAAATATTATTGTAAGTTGGACCTTAACAAATTAAACCATTTAATTAAGTTTTGGATTACTCTAAATTAAAAATAAATATGTTTTTACAAGCGTACTGAGCCTGTACCCTATTTTTTTTTAATTTTACCGTATCGACGTACCCGTATCGTACCCGTACCAGTACTCGTACCGGTACCCGTGCTTCATAGGAGAAAACATGAGAGAGATAGTTGACTTAAATAATCTAGGGTAAATTACAAATACACCTCCTAAAGTTTAATTCAAATATGGATTGCCCTTGTAGTTTTGAAATTATAATACCTACTTGTCAAACATTTTTATTAAACAAAATTAACAAAAAAAAAAAAAAAAATTCTAATTATTCTCTTATATAACAATGAAATTATCTGAATTGTTAATTGAAATATATTTCTCACATCATTAAAAACAGTTAATTAACTTGATGACTTATTAATAAAAGGGGTTATTTATTATATAATTCAAAACTTGAACGGGCAGGATGTACTTTCCATAACTACAAGGGCAATTCGTAATTTAAGCAAATCTCAAGGAATAAATTTGTAATCTACCCAATATTCTAATAGAGTGCCACATCATTAGGTTTGAAGAACATGTATAATATGCTATTTCTTTTAGTTTTTACAAAAAAATAAAAAATAAAAAGAACAAAGAATAAACATATTTTATATTTTTTGTACATAGAAAAAAAAAAAACCACATGTTACTAAACACTACTTTAAATATTGGGCTTCTAATCATTTTAATTTAAATTGGCACAAGTTTTTTAAATCTCAAAATGAATATTTCTTAAGATAATCACTTTTTGAATTTTTTTAGGGCTGCAAAAAGCATTTGGAGACTTATTTTCAAACTTTATAAACTTCAAGGAATGAGAATAATATGAAATTAGTTTTAAAATTTTATTCATGACTATATGATTCAAAGTTCAAACTCAATACTAGCCACTTCTACTCTACATAGATTAGATCTAACTTCACAATTTTTGTATCCCTTCCAAAATATATTGATCTTTGAAAAAAAAATGACAATTCCATCCAAATCAAACCTTATTCAATCAAACCAATAATTGTGATTTTTTTTTTTTTTTGTTGAATTTCTCTCAAGTTCATGCCCAATGGACCCATGACGGGTTCATTTCAATGATTCAAACTGTTCATTTTGTAAGATTCTCAATGTATATTATCCATGAAAAATAATATAATAATCATAACATTTTTATTTTATTGTATTTGTCTAAAAAAAAAAATATTAAGTACGTTTGGTGAGGTGGTTATGGAAATATTTGCATTGGACAACTTCTTGGCTATTATTTTAATCAATTTTTCTCCAACCTTGATGGAGATTGTATATAATGAATGAGGTCTATTTTCATGACTCAATGATGGACCTCATTCTTTATGTACTACTGCTTTTTTGTCTTGGTATCAAAATTTCATTATCAGACCATCTTTTAAATGTCTCTTCTATTTGATCTCTTTATTCTTATTCTAACAATAATGGTAGTGGCACAAAAAAGTAAAAACAGAAGTGTATGAAAAAAATGAATTTGTTTTGTGTTCATTTTTATTTGCATATTTGTGTGTGTGTTTTTTTTCCGCGCACATAAGCATTGCTCTTATGTCTTTACACTTTCACATAGAACTTTGTAAACGAGTCAAGTTAAGCTTAGTAAATAGGTTGTGCAAGTTTGACTTGAAAACTTAATGAGCATGGTTTGTTTATATTTCGAGTCAATCTCAAACTAAACTTAGTCAAATGAATCATGAGGCGAAAAGTGAAAAATGATTGAATGCTATTGACTCAGGATTTTAACCAGTCCCATTCACCAGTAAGGCTAATACCAACAAGTTCCAATCTCATACTAAAATAGTTAATATAGTGACAACAACAAAATCAAAGTTCCTAAATTAACCACAAGAACTGAATTTATCAAAACCAGCTACAGTGTCAAGGACTCTGCACCAACTAGGTTGCTATCTGATAAAAATTCTCAAGTCTAAATTTTCCTTTTGAAATGTCATCTTCTATAAATTCTCAAACATCATCTGAATTTGAGCATAGCTCAAGTGGATGTACCTCCAAGTTTCTAGAGGAAGGTTTGGCATTCAAGCTTATGGAGCCCTAACTTAATGACCCACTAACATCATACCAAGTGCTCCAAAAAAAAAAAATGTCTAAGCATCATCTTGTAGCTGATTATCTAGACGTACATAACATAAAATCAGAATTTCAATAGCGTTCTTTTCTTCCTCTTATTTATTTATTTTATTCTGCCCAACAAAAAAAACAATAGTGTAGTGTTAAGGCAATAGAAACCTTGATTTCAGATGTGAATGCCATTTTAACATATGACATGACTCCAAAAGTTTAAACAATGATGAAATTTCCAAATTCCAACTTATTTAATTGTGCTATAAACAGTTATGAAACTAACATTACTCTCCGTGCATATTGTGGTAGCAAATTTACAAACAACATCAACCTACATCGACTAATCTTTTTGGAATCTTTCAAACCTATAGTAATGAAAGTGTCCATGCTTCTTAGGCAACTCCAAATATAATTAAAATCAAGGATCTCGATGGTATAAATGTCTAATTACTTCAGTTTCTTCATTCAATGAACAACCACACTAGTTGGTTGACAACAAGAGCCAATATGTGAAATTTATACATTTTATAATCACACATTCTATCAGTCTAACTAATAGAGAAAAAATAGAGTTTGTTAATAGAATAGAGAAAGAATATGGAGTTTGTTGGGGGAAGTAGATGAAAAAGTGATTCCTAAAATAGGGAATGATTTTTTTAATAATATTTTAGGGTAAAATATAAGTAAGCTGGTAAGGATACTCTTAGGCAACTCCAAATATGACTAAAATCACAGATCTCGATAGTATAAATGTCTAATTACTTCATTTTCTTCATTCGATGAGCAAACACACTAGTTGGTTGACAACAAGAGCCAATATGTGAAATTTATACATGTTTATAATCACATTCCATCAATCTAACTAATCGGCAGAAATAATGCATCATGCATCAAACCACATGAATTCAAATTGTCACTAATAAAAAATTATAATGAAAATCAAACCCTAAGTTGTATAGCTTCATCATTCAGAAAATTGAACTGGAAAGAGGCAAATCAAATTAGAATATAGCACATACAAACACACGTACATGTATATACATAGAGAGAGAGAGAGAGAGAGAGAGAGTACCCAAATTAATCTGTTGAGAACAATCGTTATGACGAAACCATTCCACAAGCGCAGCGACTTCTTCTTCGGAGAGTGGTCCACCAAGAACCTTGCGTTGTTCTTCTACCTATAGCAACTCAACTGCTTCTTCAGCCAGAGCATAAGTGCCGGTCCATTTGTCCAGGTTCAAAGGGAGAGAATCTCGGTGGTTCACGGTACCCAATGGGTTCAATGGTTAGTCTCAGAGTATGAGTATCTGATTTGATTTCAATGAAAAATCTAAGACTTTCTCTGATTTCAATGAAGCTTTGTTTTGACTATTCCCTTGCTTCTTTTCCTTGTTCTTGTTATTGGATTTAAGGGTTTTGGAGGTGAATGAAAATGGAGGTTCATAAGTATATATTCATTTTGGGATTAAGATTGCCTTTAAAAATGAGAGATACATAGGAGTGTTGATTGGGTTACATCATGAAAGGGGATCACTGAGTGTAGGGGTTAGGGTTTGATGTCTTGAATGACGGCATGGAAATATCTTTACTAGCATTGGTGGAAGGGAACTACCTTTTTGCTAACAACTCTCAGCCAAGAAAGAGAATCACCATAGGTGGACACAGTTGGGCAGTTAACAATCAGTTGAAACCTGAAAGACATTTTTGTTATTCAATAAGGTCATTAGAGTAAAGGACCAAAATTACATTTTTATTTTTCACTATTTCATCCTCTTTGACTTTGTTTTAAATAAATGAAACTCACATTTTGGTAATGATATCAACACAAATAGACCTCTATATATTCAAAGACTATAGAAGCAATCTGGTATAACTTAAGAATTTGGAACTAATGAGATCAAATTTTTTTATGAACAAAACTTTTGAGAAGAATTTCATAAGATGAAACAAACAAGACAATGTTTAAATAAGAGGGAAATGATAGTCATCATTTCTTAAAATTAAGAATGAAAAACAATTTAGTTCATTACATAGTTTGTTTGGGAAATCTAAAAAATGAACCAGGTCCACTTTCATCAAGTTCTCTAAATTCGTGAAAACCAACCTCCATCTTGGCTTCATTTTAACCAGGTTTTGGGAAATTTTATCAAAGAAGGGTTGGCCTGCCTACTTCCGAAATGCATTCACCAAACTCTTTAAAAGGTTGTGCTTGAATTATGAATTTGGGTAGGGATTTGAAAAGATAAAGGAAAATGAAAATGCAAGAAAATAAAGAAAAAATTTAGTTTATATTTTATTTACATTTCACTCGCCTTTTTCTTTCTGTATCCAAATCCCTAACCAAATATGTAATTCAAACGTATAAGGTTGTGTTTAAATTATGAATTTGGTTAGAAATTTGGAAAGGAAAATGAAAAGATAAGTGAAATGTTAAACCCCAAACCTTAAGAGCTGTGTTTGGATTATGAATCTGAGTTGGAATATGAATTTTTAAACCATTTTTTTTTTCTTTTCCAAAGCCTAGTCAAATCGATAATCCAAAACAAGGTTTCAATGTGAAATCGCTTTGGCATAACATATCTATAAATTCACATTTTAACTATTCAATGTCTTGGTGTACATCAGTTATAATAGCAAACATATTCTCATCTTGACATTTTAACAAACACCTCACGCACACAACGAAGTGAGTATTCTTGGGCTTAGAGAGAGAGAGAGAGAGTTCTCTCTCTTCTTTTTATTTATTTATTTATTTTTTTTTTGTGTCCGTTCGAGATAGATAAACCTAGGGCAAAAACAAAACTAGTCCAGCCAAGAATAAGAGCAATTCACATCAGACCCAAAAGCAGCAAATATAAGAAGAAACCCAAACATGCCAATATTCTTCTTCTTCTTCTTCTTCTTCTTCTTCTTCTTCTTCTCTCTCTCTCTCTCTCTCTCTCTCTCTCTCTCTCTCCAAGCAAATACCCATTGCAATTATAATTCCCACATTGCAGAATACCATAAAACCCACAATGTTAACTGAATGACATAAAATCAACTAACTCCAATTCCCATTCATGCATACTTAGAAAAAAAATAAAGATAGAGAAGCCTCAACAAAAAAGGAACAAAAAAAAAATAGTGAGAGAACTGAGAAGAACAAAAGAGAGTGAGTAGTAAACTAACCTATATGATCTTCAGGGAAGTTCTCCAAGAGCAAGAAATAATTCCCAGGAATTTTCCGATGTACCAAAAAAAAATATTCACAGTAGAGAGAAGAAAAGAAGAAGAAGAAGAAGAGGGGGCCCAATTTCCAGACCCACTTTATCTGGACCTTAAATATATGGGTTGGACTCATGAGCTGGCCATAATTTCTCTCTCTCACGCTTTTATTTCCCCTTATTTGGGGAACTTACTGATAAGTCCCATGTACCAAGTTCAAAACTCAGCTAATTTCAAAACAAAACAGTTGCACCAATTAGTCCAATACATTTTTAATTGTTACCAAAAAATCCTTTCTTTTTTTTTTAAAATTTACAGACACTGTTCACATCTTACTACCGTCGGACTTCCGTCAAATGGTCGCTGGAGACTCGTCGAATTGTTCAATATCGCCGGGAAGTCGCCGGAAGTTCACCGGAGTGTTAAGAATGTTAATGGAAGTCGCCGGAATGTTCAGAACGTTCACTGGACGTTAAGAACATTACTGGAGACTCACCGGAATGTCTAGAATATTGCCGGAAAAAAAAAAAAAGAATAAATGGATAAATTATAGCAAAAAAAAAACATAGCAAAATGTGCTAAATATTGATAAATTAAAAGGAAAAAAAATGAAACGACAAAAAACAGCAACAATGGAGAAAACATATATTATTTTTTAATTTTTGTAAGGTTCAAGCAAATAATATCTAAATAGTGATCAAACTGAAAAGTAAGTTTTGAAACTGTAAAATGTTACAGTTTCAAAACAAAAATCTATTAAGCATTTATCCTTATTAATCAAACTGAAAAACATGTTATGAAACTGTAAAATTTTACAGTTTTATACCATGATTCATTCCAGCACCAAAAAAATTTGAAACTGCAAAATTTTACAGTTTTCACCGCCTGTAACTAAAACTCGAAAACTACTTGTTCAGAATTCGAAAATTTTCTCCATTGGAACAGAAAAACAGAAGTGTATAGCAGAGAAAAAAAAAAAAAAGAGATCGAAGGAGAAAGGCGGATGTAGAGAGAGGATTGTACTCTGGCAATTATTTTTTGTTTAGATCTAGCCAAATCTGATGTAGATCTACTCAGATCTGATGTAGATCTGAGTAGATCTACATCAGATCTAAGTAGATCCACTCATTTTCTTCGTCGGAAATATATCATCTTCGCCGTCGGTGAGAGTGAAGTCACGAGTTGATTTCGATGGTTGGCGGTTATTAGTGAACCCCGATCAATGGAGAAAGACATGATCACCGATCGTCGTCCATGACAAAGACGATGAGAGAAAAATGCAGAAAAAAAACGAGAGAGGAAGGGAAGCAAAAAGCAGAGAGAGAGAGAGAGAGGAAATGACTTTTGGGTGTACTCAAAAAGTTATGGGATTCAATGGAGTCCACATGTTCCACATGGGACCTGTGGGTAATTTCCCCTTATTTTTTTGTGTACATATACACTTTTAGTAAAATAGTAAAATTAAAATTGATAAAAATAAACGAGTAGCACAGTACTTGCACTCCATTCGTGAAAGTAGTAACCATATTTTTATGAAATTAAAGATGCATAGAATTTAATAACACAATCATAATGGATGTGATTATGTATTTTAAGAAATAAAGTTTATTTTTTGTTTTCTTGATTCAATATTCTCTGTAATTATTGTAATGCACTTCAAGATTTTGTGTTATAAGTTTTAATTTTTTTCCTAATTGTTTTTTGAATTTAATAAGAAAGCTTAAATTAAAGCGCAAATTAGGCCCATATGGCCAAGTCCAACTTGAAGCCATGGGCTTGGGCCTCAAATTTTTGGTTCGGACGAGCCCATTGCAGGTTTAAGTTCACTTCATTGGCTTTTTTTTTTTTGAATTATTATTATTTTTAAAATTTTGAATAAATTATTTTATTTTAATGATATTTATCAATAAATCTCATCTCAGAAACAAGTACTCCAATTAGTCTCAAGTTTTTCTATTGATCTGTTAAGTCTTATTAGTGGAGAATTTCTTTCCATGTGGTTCTATTTTTAATTTTGGTAGTATTTTGGTGGATAGCTATACCCTTTTATTAATATGACAGGTATGATATGATATTCCAATGTGGCAGGTATTAATGTAACACTTCAACGATGTGACACTCCAAAAAAATTAAAATTTCCTTAGAGTATCTGCAATGGTTTGCCATTGGAGCTGCCATTGTTATAATATAGCAGCTGTGTTGAAAAATGATGCTCCAATGGTTGAATACAGCAGCTACCAAATTTGAGAAATGTCATTTGTGCCAACTTAGGCAAAGCCAACTGTTTTCCTCCTTCCTTCCCTCCCTTCCAGCAACTGTTTCACCATTTTTATGTTTCAGAATTCACCAAAAAAAATTTTGAATAATTTTTTTTTTAATTTACCTGAAATCCGCAAATTCAAACAAATGCAACAAATCTTTTTTTAATTTGGTCGAATTCAAACAATTCAAACAAAATTCAACAAATTCAAAAAAAAAAAAAAATTTCTCAAACAAATTGAACAAATGTTAGATTCAACAAAAAAAATTCAGCAGTTTCATAATAAGCTCAACAAGCAATTTCAAAACTGAAAATAATGAACAAAACTGAAAATTATAAATACCTGATTTTGGTAGTTCAAAGTAGATATGGTCGCCGATTGTCTCTTCAATCTTGTATCGTTGCCAATCGAAGACAAAGAGATGAGAGATAGAGTGATAGTAAGGGAAAGGTAGATCTGGTGATCGTGTCTTCCATTCTAAGACTGAGAGAGATAAAAATGAGTGAAAGAGGGAGTGAGGGATGAGAGGTAGACAGTCACCGATCGTTTCTTCAAGCATGTACTGTCACCGATCGAAGATAGAGAGATGAGAGATAGAGTGATGAGAGAGGTAGAACAGAGACCAAGGAGAAATAGAGTGACAGTGAGGAAGAGATAGATCTGGTGATCGTCTCTTCCATTGTAGGAGTGAGAGAGAAACAGAGATGAGTGAGAGTGAGGGAGAAGGAGACATGCTTCGTAGCCGATCGAAGAGAGAATATAGAGACAGAGTGAGAGGGAGACTGAGAGGGAGAGGAAAAAGGTTGGATGATTCTGGATCTTCATCTCAACTGTTGGAAATGGTTTGCGTAGACGATGGTGATCTATCTTGGGAAGGCAAAAGAGCCGTTGTGCTCTTTTTGCCTAAAAAAAAAAAACCAAAAAACCAGAAGAAAAAAAAAACCAGCTTTAAATTAACGATCATGTTTTTTCCCAACGGTCATATTTTGTATTTCTATAAATAGAAACCTCAATCTCAATTTCATTTTACAGCAAATATTTCAAATTTTATATTTATTTTATCCTCTCTTTATCTCAATTGCATTTGACAGCAAACTTTCAAAATTACTTTCAAAAATATTTTGTTTTTAGTTTTTTCGGCCAATATGGAAGGTTCATCAAAAACAAAGAGAGGAAAATCATTCACTACTCAAGAAGATGTGGCAATTTGTAGAACTTGGTGTCACATTACTGAAGACCCAATAGCATGCTCATTTTTAGGGAAGAATTTTTGAAAATTATTACTCGCTGCAGAATGATCACTCAAGAACACAAGTGTCTATCTCATCTCAATGGGGTGTAATAATGAAATATTGCAACAAATTTCATGGGTGTCTAGCGCAAGTCAAAAATCTACATCCAAGTGGGGCGTCACAAGTCGATATAGTAAGATTTCATTTTCATTTATTATGTTAGTTTTTTTTATTTTGTCTTATAGAAAAATTGACTAATTAATTAATTTAATATTTTATTGATATAGATGTTTCAAGCAAAACTATTATACCATCAAGATGAAAACAAACATTTTGCTTTTGAACATTGTTGCCTAATCTTGCAAAACAATATCAGGTGGCAAGATGTAGTTCCTATGAACACAGTAAAGTCAAGGATATATGCAACATTTTTCCCTAATTCAGCTCACGATTCCCCTATAGATAACTGCATTTCTCTTGAAGATAACACCGGTCCAAGTATTGGTAACAATCCAACTGTTGGTGAGGGCAGTGTCTCTACAAAGGGTAAAAGGCCTATGGGTAGGAAAGCTGCAAAAGAATTATTTCAGAGAAATCAAGTCATTGAAGCTGAAGTCCAAAAAATGAGCATACAATTGGAGACATTTAACCAACATCTTACTGAGAAGGAAAATAAAAAAGATAAAAGAGAAGAAAAAATGATTCAAGCACTGCAGAAGCTGAAAGAACTTGAGATGAAAAAACATGACTTTGAGATCAGAACAAGAACATGAGATGAAAAAGAAAGAACATATGATAATGACTACAGACATTTCTCATTTGGACCCTCAAATGAAAGCGTGTTACACAATGCAAAAAAAAAAAAAAAGATTTTCGCCAAGTGGTCCTTAAATGTGAGCAGCCCAAATTACTATTTCCCCTGCCTTATGATGAATAATTACTGGATAATATATTTTAAAATTTTGCAATGTCATTTATTTTTGATATAATTGTTAGTCTTTATTTGTAATGCCATTTTTTTTTTATTTTGTAATGAAATTTCATTTTTTATTTTTATTTTTCAGTATTTTCTACAACAAAATGTAATATAATTTTTGCAATGTATAATTTATTAAATATGTAGTGATATGTTTTTTGGTGAGGTGAATTATATTTAGTTTTTTTTTTCCAATTTTTCAATTTTTTTTTCATTTTTTATATTTGTCTAGTCAAGAATAATATAAATATATAATTTTTTTTTACAAACAGTTAAAAAAAGGTCATAAAAGACAAAAAATAAACAAAAATAAAATCACAGAAAAACTTATATCTAAACAACACCTACAAACTTGGAGGGAAAGTTGGTTGAGATTTGCCAAAATAGCAAATGACCATTGGAGCACCATTGCTATAATTTGGCAAAATAGCACTATTTATTGCCAAATTATAGCAATAGCAATGGCATTATAGCAACAACCATTGGAGATGCTCTTAGTGTACTTTTCCTAAATGAATAACGTGGCGGGTATAATATAACACTCTAAAACTTTTACTCCATAAAAAATAAAAATTTCTTAGTATACTTTTCTTAAGCGTGGCAACGTGACAGGTATGATGTGACACTTCAATGATGTGACACTCTAAGAAATTTAAAACTCGTTAGTGTACTTTTCCTAAATGTGACAACATGATGGGTATAATGTGATACTCCAAAACTTTTACTTAAAAGAAAAACTAAAGACTTCTTAGTGTACTTTTTTCAAATGTTACAACGTGGTGGGTATGATATGACACTTTAAAAAAAAATAAAAACTTTTTAGGTCAAGTTTGGCAAGTTGAAAAAAATCCAAAAAGTTACTCAAAAAGTTAAAAAGTTATCACTATTCACCAAAAGCCAAAAAGTACGGCTGCACAACTCCCAATCCTAATTTTTTCCTACACACTAATTTATACAATTTTTTAATACACATTTTTCCATAAAAGTCAAAAAGTTAACCCAAACAACCATATTTTTTTCCTCAACTTTTTAGTCCAAAAAGTCAAAAAGTGCACTTATTTAGGACATCCCAAACAACCCTTAGCCAAGTTTGGCATCTTCAAAACAATCCAAAAAGTCAAAAAGTCACTATCCTATTTAAGTCACATCATCTTATTTAAGTCACATCACCTCTCTAACACACCACTTTAAACCCAACCCAAATCCAATCCATATTTCATAAAAAGTCAAAAAGTACACTTATTTAGTCTTCCCAAACTTGGCCTTAGTGTACTTTTTTAAAACGTGACAACGTGGCGGATATGATGTAACACTCAAAAAAAAAATTAAAAACATTTTAGTGTACTTTTTTCAAACGTGACATATGACACTCTAACGTGGCGGGTATGATGTGACACTTCAAAAAAATAAAAACTCTTCAGTGTACTTTTCTCAAACGTGACAGCGTGGCGGGTATGATGTGACACTCTAAAAAAATTAAAAACTCCGTAGTGTACTTTTTCCAAATGTGACATGTAACACTCCAACGTGACGGGTATGATGTAACACTATAAAAAAAATTAAAAACTCTTTAATGTACTTTTTCTAAATGTGACATTTGAACGTGACGGGTATAATGTGATACTAAAAATTTTACAGTCTCGTTACAGAGCCCGATTTATTCATGCTCGAATTTGGCTCGAAACCCAAAACGGCGTCGTTTTGGGTTTCAATTTTTTTTTCTTTTTTCTTTTTTGTTTCTCGCTGGAAGAAGAAGAAGAAAGGGAGGAAGCAGAACGAGAACCAGAAGAAGAAGAAGAAAAGAGAAGGTTCATCAACATCATCATCATCATCATCACAATTTTTATTTTTTTTCCCCTCATCTTCAGATCCAGTAGAAAAAAAAAAAACAAAAAACAAATCAACATCTTCATCAACACAGCACATCTTCATCATCAACATCTTCATCAACACAAATAGAGATGGCAATTTAACCCCGGCCCGACGGGGACCTGATCCCCGACCTCGATTTGAACGGGTTTTCCCCGAAAATTATCCCCATAGGGCCAGGGATGGTATTAAAAATTAAATCCCCAATGGTTTTCGAGCCGAGGACGGGGATAGATTCCCCCGGCCCCGCCCCGCCCCACCCGCAATATCCCGAATAATTCCCCGGCATATTCCCCGAATATCCCCATATATATATATACATGTTTGACGCCTCTCTCTCATCACTCACATTTCTCTTCTGTTAACCTTTTTTTGAACACATCTTCTCTTAACCTCTCTCCCCCTCTCTCTCTGCACAGCTTCTCTCTCTGCTCACGGCGTCAATCTCCTTACTCTCGTTAACGCCGATCGACGTCGTCCTCTATCGCCGTCGTCCCTTCTCCCCATCACCGTTGTCCCTCCCCATGGTCGCTGTCTCACCGCCGATCGTTGCCGTCCTTCGATCGCCGCTGACTCTCCTTTCCGTCACCGACTCGCCATTGTCTCTCCTCTCAAGCACCGCCGACTGTCGTCCTGTCTCTCTCTCTGAATGTGTGGATTGTTTATTTTTTGTTTTTAATGATTTGTTCATATATGCTTAGATCTGTTCCTCTCTCTCTCTCTCTCTGAATGGCTGTAGCCTGTGTTGTTGTTAATGATGATGATGATGAACATATATGCTTCTTGTTCATTTTGAGCTCAGATCTATTCATATATGCTTCTCTCTGAATGGCTGTCTCTCTCTCAGATCTATTTGTTTTTTACATTTTGAGCTTAGATCTGTTCATTTTGGCCGGGAAATTTTTGGGGTCGGGAAAATCCGATCCCCGTTAGGGGGAGGGGATGGGGGCGGTGATAGGCTCCCCGTCGGGGATCGGGGCCGGGGATGGGGAAATTTCTATCATCGGGGATCGGGGACGGGGAGTGTGGTCCCCGGCCCCGCCCCGGCCCGTTGCCATTCCTAAACACAACCAACAATTTTTTTTCCCCCCTTCATTTTCAGCTCCAGATCCAGAAAAAAAAAATTAAAAAAAATATCAACGTCTCATCACACAGCACATCTTCATCATCAACATTCATCAACACAGCACATCTTCATTATCAACATCTCCAGATCCAGAAAAAAAAAAAAAAAAAAAGATGAGAAAGAAATCTCAACATCTTCACCGGCGATCACCATCGAATCCATCACCGTCTTCACCGGCGATCACACATCGAAGCCATCACCATCTTTTCCCTTTCTTCTCTCTTCCTCTTCTCTTCTCTTCTCTCCTCTCCTCTCATCTCATCTCTCTCGCTCTCGCCTCTCTTCCTTTGTATTCAAGAGCAACACAGAAAGAAAAAGAAAGAAAAGAAGAAAAAAAAAAACGAAACCCAAAACGACGTCGTTTTGGGTTTCGAGCCAATTCAAGCCAACGGAATTTCGGGCTCTCAAACATTTTTCAAAATTTTAATTCTTTCAAATGTGCCACTACAATGTAGTAGGCAAATAAGTCATTACACATCTAAAAAGACTAAATGGATCATTAAAAAAAAAAAAAAAGGGAACTTTATGGATTATAAGTCCAAAATAAAATAAGTCTAACTAAAAAAAGGACAAAAAAAAACTAACTCCTAAAGAAAGCCATGGTATAGCTGGTCCTATTATTAGGCCATAATTAAATTGTTTATCCTTTTAGTTCCTCTGTATAAATTATCAATTTAAAACAAATTAATTTAATAATTATAATCAGATGACTTTGTTATATTTACTTTAAAGACAAAGATGACTTGTCATCTAATTTTTAAAGCCAAAGGTAAAAAGCATTATGATTATTAAATTTAATTTTTTAATAAATAATTTATACACAAAAACTAACAAAATAAAAAATTAGATCTCCAAAGTAAGACACATGATGACTCCACGGCTTACAATTAGAGATGATAATCGGTGTATTTGGTTTCAATTTTCTGAATTTAATTTTCTGAAAATTGTGTCATTTGTTTTTCTTATTTTTTTATTTTTAGTGAATATTTTTAAAATTTTAAGCAATTTTTTTATATTTTTTAGATGCACTTTACTTAGATGTATCTAAATAGTAAATTATTTGTGAAAAAATATTTTAAAAAATTAATAAATACATAAAAATACGAAAAATGTACTAAATTTTCATATTTTTTTGTACTTTTGGTATTTAGTGAATTTTTTTAAAAAAAAAATTCACAAATATTATACTAGTGTATTTATGTTAGGTGTGTCTAAAAATTAAAAAAATTTCTTAAAATATTAAAAAAAATCAATGAAAAAAAAAAAAAATATGAAAAACAAAAATAAAATTTTTTGAAAAATAAATTTTGAAAATGGAAACCAAAATTCTGAATTTTTTCCCTTCTTATCCCTTGTGAATTTTTCCTATCCTGATGACAAAGTTGGGTAGGAATGGATTTTACCTTTCCACCTATTAAAATACTAAAATATTGCAGTTAACATTTATTTTTATTTATTTTCTTATATTTTTAAATTTCATTAATTATAAATTAATATTAGATATAGGTGGGAGCGAGTAATATTTTTTTTAAAATAAATAAAAATAAAAGCTAATTAAAAGATTTTTTAATGTTTACTTTCATCAAAACTAGTTTGGATATTAACGAGTGTCAATAATCATATTAGATGCATGGCCGATTATTTATGATAGTTTTTTCACAAATATTAACATGTACATTATCTTTGTGGGTGTTAATTTTTAAACATATTATTTATATGCATGTGACGTAAAATAAATTTACTTAAAACAAGCTGCATAATTTGTTTGTATCCAAATTGTTATGATTATAATAATCACTATTAAAATAATTAGCACATTTAATAATTTAATGAATCGTGTTAACAGGACATAAATCTGCTATCACACAACACGATTCACAATTTCACTCTAAAACTTGTGGGACACATCGTGGACCTGGACTTTCGGTGCGAAGACCCACTGGTGTTGGGTGATGTCCCTCCTAAGTGGGGGTGAGTCCCACAAGTCAGTTTATTTATTTATTTTACTAATAGTTTTGTAATGCTTCCTAGGGAAGCTTAGTGCATCTATCAACAAAAGAAAAGAAAAAGAATTTTTTTGGTTTGGACATACAGCAGCAACACAGTGAGGAAAAGAAAAACAGAGAGTGCCGAGAGACAGAGAGGAGAAAGAGGGGAGAAAAGTTAATTTATTTCATAGTTCAAATCAAAATTGGATGGTCATTTTTTGTCCAATCTTGATAAAATTTCAGCATGTTGTTCATGAAATCAAGCTCTACATTTTGATTGGAGTGGATCTTGTCAAAGCTCTCTTGGTTTGGTAGTTTGAGATATCCACCTTGGTGAGATCTAAACATTATCTCTTATTGATTTTGTTGAAACCTACCTTTATGGTGATGTTATAAATATTGTTAGTGATCCAAGAATATATCTTGATGATTGTATACCTCTAGTTGTGACTAGAGATGAACCATTATAACCCCATTATTTTATAGTGGAAGTTGATTCGGAGTTGGACCTGTGAATGTAGGCATTTTTGTTGAACCACATAAATTTGGTGCTTTTGTGATTGTTTTTGTGCCTTTAATTTCAGCCATATTATTGCTTGTATTTTGTGGTTTGTTACCCATTTTCTAATTACACAAGTAGAGAAAATATAGGAGTTTCCTAACAAATGGTATCAGAGTGCATGGTTTGTGTCTAGAAAATGTTTGATAAAATTCTTGTGTGAATTTTAGAATGAAAGATAATTCGGGGGCTATAATAAAATTGACCTCTTTGAATTATGCAATTTAGAAACCATGAATGGAGGATGTCCTTTACACTAAGGACTTATATAGACCAATTTATGGTGAAAGTAAAAGGCTGAAAAATGTTGATAGTGAAGATTGGATGATAATGAATAGAAAAATCGTTGCTCAAATTCGGCATTGGGTTGATCAAAGTGTGTTTCATCATGTGGCTCAAGAAACCAATGCTCATACTTTGTGGAAGAAATTGGAAGCCGTGTATGAGAGGAAAACTACGCAAAACAAAGCTTCTTTAATTAGAAGGCTTGTAAACTTGAAATACAAAGATGTGCGCAATGTTGTGGTGCACATGAGTGACTTCCAAGGCTTGATCAATCAGTTGACAACGATGAAGATGGTGCTAAATGATGAGTTACAAGCATTGTTGATGTTAAGCTCTTTGCCTGATAGTTGGGAAACATTGGTTGTGACTATAAGCAATTCAACTTCAAATGGTGTGGTCACCATGGATATGGTGAAAGATAGCATGCTCAATGAAGAAGTTAGAAGAAAGGAGCAGTATAGCGATCCCAGTTTTGCCCCGACCTTCATTGTGTCCCGGACTTGGGTTCCGTGGTTGAATATTGTATCTATGTCTTGTTTTTTCCCCTTTGACTCTTTGTATTTGAGTTTTGAAACTTGTTGGGCGTGTTTGGAACAGGTTGGTTGTTGATTGGTTTAGATTATTGTTGCCCAGATTTTGGCCTCTTCGCTCAAGCGAGGCTTCTTGCGCTCGAGCGAGCCTTGTGTAATTGGCTTCTTCGTTCGAGCGAGGTTTCTTGCGCTCAAGCGAGGTTTGAGGGTCTTCAGGTTTCTCTCCCAGATGCAGTTTTTCTAGAAAGGTGAAGTTCTTTGCTCAAGCGAAGCTTCTTACGCTCAAGTGAGTCTGGTGAAATTGCTTCTTCGCTCAAGCGAAGCTTTTTGCACTCGAGCGTGCGTGTGCGTCTGTGGCAAACCTGAAGCTTTGCATTGTGTGCTCGAGCGAAGCTTCTTGCGCTCGAGTTAGGTCTCTTGTTGTGTCTGGTCGCTCGAGCGACAACTCCTTCGCTCGAGCGAGGACTGCGTATATCAGCTTGCAGCAGAGCTTTTCTGCATCACTTTTGTATTGCTTCACCCAAAACCCTAGCCCAGCTCATTCTCTCTCTAAAATACTCTCTCTCTCTCTCTCTCTCTCTATAAATACACCTTGATTTGGGGGTTTCTCAACCCTAGTCCCTTTGTTAAAAGGGTAGAGTAACTCGTGGACTTCCATTTGATTCAAGAAAGTTTGAGTTTTGGGCATCTTCAAAGTTTCTCCTTCTCTTCTTTGAGCTTCTCCACTTGAGGTAGGGATATTCTACTCTTTGATATGGGTTTTAACCTAGGTGTTTGTCATTTTGTATAAATGGTGGGATTTGGGAAGATTTGGGTGAAGTTAGGGTTTGGATTTAAATTTTGGAAAGAGGGGTTTTCTATATTTGGCTCCATATATGTATGAGAGGCCTTGATTATGATGTTATATGAGAATAAATGGTGAGATTGGGTCTTGAGGTTAATATTTGGAAAATGGAAAACTTGCCCTAATTTGAATCAAATAAATTATTTTGTATAAATAATGAGATTGATGTGGAAATACGAAATTGGAAGAGCGTATAAATGAATGGTGTAGTTAGATTTGATAAATCACTTACCCATGGAAAGTTTGGCAAATTATCTGTTTGGTAGATTTGTTCATCTGTTTAGAAATATCTGTTTTGGGCTATCGGTGGAAGATAGCTATGATTGTTGCAGAAATTGCATGAGGACTAGGTAAATTGAAACTAGTAATATGAATTATGTCATTGAATATGACAATTTGATTAAATTATTGAATGTGTGAATTTTGGTAGTCATTGTATATGATACGTTTTTAATACATTGTATATGTATCATTGTTTGGGAGGAGATAGGGGATGTACTCCATTGTTTGGGAGGAGATAAGGGATGGACTCCATTGATAATTAAGTTGGCCGAAGTGTCTAGGGTGAAAGCCCCGAAATCTTATATGTATATATATATGGGTGCCGGTTCTCTCGGATGTGATTCAGTAAAATGGCAAGAAAATGGAAGTGTTTGACTAATGGTTGTTATTGAAGTGTTAATAAATGAGTTGTAGTCTTATTTTGAATTGTTTAGATTACAATGAACTATACCAATGAATTGATTTGGATAAATGAATAGAAATGGACTGAGATATAGATGTCGATATTGATTGGTTATGGAAAGAGTGTAAGTTGGTTGGCAAGTATTGAACATTTATCTGATGTTGATATCTTAGTTTATTCTCATATATTGTTTTAGCATATTTCTACTAGGCTTTGGTTCACCCTACTTGGGAAACCATTTTCAGGTATAGGTGACATGCCGCCTCCAAGGACATAGCTTGGGAGGCTTAGGGGCTGGAGGCTCTATTTTTGTTATTTTGGTTTTTGTGTTTATATGTTTTCTTTTAAGCCGGGGGCTTTAATTGTAAAGAGCTTATGACTTTCTTTTGTTGTAACCAAGTTATCTCTTGGAAAGATGTAAGCTCGTAGGGCATTTATTTTGATGTTATCCATTAGTGTTACATACTGTAGTTTCAGAATGAATGTTTATGAAAGTGTAATGCATGTAATCTCTTTTATAATATAAACTCTGATGAATGAAAGTAATACATTTCATATTATGCTTGTGAATCTCTTGGGTTAGATTATCCTCTTTATTTTAAGGGCGTTACAAGCAGGGTACTTCCAGTGAGTCACATGCTCTTATTGCTGAAAACAGGAGAAGAAGTAGAAACAGAAAAATTTACAATCGTGACAAATCTAGGGGAAAATCCCAATCTAGGAAAGACATTGAATGCTATCATTGTGGCATGAAAGGGCATATGAAAAAAGAATGCCAAAAGCTTAAAAGAGAGCAAAAGAAAGAAAGAGGTTGTAAGAGCAATGGTGCTAAAGAAACAACAGCACTTGCTTCTAAGGATGGTGATGTTATCATTGTTAGTAATGATGACTATGTTGGGCTCACAGTCACTACAAGAAATCTAGGTTATTGTGATGAAATTTGGTGATGACGATTTTTTTTTTTTAACCCAAAGATGACGGAATATTAATTTTGTCGTTTGTTTTAATTTTTCTCAAAAGTATAAGAGACTAAAACAAAATTTCGTCTACAAAAATGAGGCGCCAATTTCATTTGCGTCGGCGTGAATTATTTTAGCTCACTGGAGATGAACATTTTTTTCACAAAATATATATATATATATATATATTTTTTTTTTGCAACGAACATAATTCGTTGCCAATAAATTCCCTACCTATTAAACGATGTCGTTGCATATTTCCATTTATTAGGCAACAACATATTTTTGTCTAAGAAGGATAAGTTATGGAAAACGAAAATATTTTGTCACCAATAAACACTCCATCATGTAGAGGATGTCATTTCATCTTTCTATTAAATGAGCGACAAATATATTTTTGTCTCAGAAGAATAAGTTGTGGGAGACAAATATTTCGTCACTAATAAATTCTGATTAATTGTGCGACGAATATATTTTTTGTCTCATAAGGTTAAGTTGTGGAAGAGAAAAATATTTTGTCACCAATAATAAATTCTCCGTTCTTGTATTTAAGGAGACAAAAATATTTTATCACTAATTATTTCTCTTTATTAAAATGCCATCGTTTTGTGTTTCGGAGCATTGAAACTGTGATCCCAAGAGACACACTCTGACCCTTATCACTCATTTTCATGTACACGGACACTGAAGCCGTGACCCAAGATTTCTCTCTTGTACTTGAGCCGACTCCTCTCTCACAAGTATTGAAGTTGTGACTCAAGAAGACACTCTGTAAACCATTTCTTCTATTTCGCACTAAAGCCCCTCTCTTATGTCACACATTTAAGCCCTTCATGCATGCCAGCATTGAAGCTATTATCCAAGAAGGCACCCTATGCAAACCCACTATTCTTTCTCACAATGAAGGCCCCTCTTGCACGCAAGCACTTTTTCTCATTGTCTGAACCAACTCTACCCTTTCCATCTAGAACCCCCATTTCAGAAAAATCGAAGGTCAAAACCTAAAAGAAGATAATTAATGTAGCTATTTTTTTGTGAGAAAAAATATAGAGAAAAAAATAATGAAAAATTTTTAATTTTCAAAATTAATAGAAAACATTACCTTGTTTAGTATGAAGTTTTCAATATTTAATTTTTAATTTTTCATCCATATTTTTTTAGTGAACATTTTAAAATATTATAATTTTTTTTCTTTTTTTACTTTTTAGATCCCTTTACTTTAGATAAGGGCAAATTGCAATAGTTGTCCCTGTATTTTGGTCCTTGTGTCATATAAATGGCATGCATCATATTTTTTATAATAAAATTATAAATTTACTAACCTCGGTGAGTTAATTTCAAGGAAAATTTACCCATAAGTCCTAGTTTTTGAAACATTGAACCATTTAGTCCTAAAAGTTTTCTTATGCTCCATTTAGTCCTATTTTTACATCAGCATGATGTAAATGATGTAAATGATCTGATGTTTCATTCTATAATTTCAAAATTTATTGAAATTTGATGAACATTAGATGTTTTTCATCCTATATTTTCAAACATTATTGAAATTTGATGAACATTAGATGTTTGAAATCTAATGTTTGTAACATGACTCTGATGTTATTAACATTGTATCTGATGTTATTAACATTGTAATGGGACCTTTCAGTCTATAAGAAAACTTTTAAGACTAAACAGTGCATAAGTTATTAATTTGGGATTTATTGGTGCATCCCCCTAATTTCAATCAATTCAGTGATTATTTTCATTTAAAAACACTAACGGCATTATCAATGGATCAAATTGACATATAATTTAAAATTAAGGATCAAAATTGTGCCAATTGAAAGTGTAGAGACCAAAATGACACAAAAGACATAGGGACCACCTGTGAAATTTGCCCTTTAGATAAACTTAAAAAGTACAAAATTTATGAAAACACTATAAAAAAAATTCACTACATACAAAAAAAAAATATAAAAATTTAGTACATTGTCAATTTTTTATTGATTTTTTTTATTTTTTCATAAATATTTTACTTTTTAAGTATATTTAAATTAGGAGTATCTAAAAAAAAAAAACCCTCCAACTTGATTTTTTTTCATATTATTGTTGGCTAGTTTTTGAACTTTAAATTTTTTTTGAATTAAATTCTCATAAATTATTTTTAAACGGATTTTCATTTGTCTTCGTTGAACTTTTTTCATATTTTAGTTAATTTTTTATTTTTTACTTTTTAGATTTACAACTAATTTTTTTTTATATAAAAAAGTGACTAAAATATAAAAAAAATACTAAGGCTTGCAATTAATTTAAAAACCATTTTCAAAAAATGAAACCAAATAAACCCATTTAATTTTGTCATAAAAATCAAAAGAAGGGGTTTTCTTTTGGAGACGAAAATTTTAATTTGGTGAGGAAATTTTTGTCACAAAAAAAAGGCATCCAAAATTGGTGATTGGTGACAAATTATTTTGTCTTAAAAAAAAAGATGATTTTTTGGGCCTATTATAGACAAAAAAAAAAAAAAAAAAAAAAAAAAAAAAAACTTCCTCAAAAAATATATAGAACAATTGATACATATCTAAAGAAAATTTTCCTGAGAAGTTGAAGGGTTGTGGATATTCAGGGCCATCAAATTTCATTTGTCTCGCTTGTTACCTCTGCTCTTTCTCTGGTTTGCTTACTGTTGCAACCCACAGTAGAGGGATCGGCTCTTTGCTGAAGCATTCTTCCACAATCTGATTGGAAGGGACTCTCACGGTACACATGTATCTCTCTTTCCTTCCCTCTCTTCCCTCCATTATGAACCCTAGGTAGCATTTTGTGTGTGTCAATTTTTGACCACACTGCCAATCAAGCACTCAGCTGGAGAACACTGGCAGAATAGATTAAGCCCGAACGACCTGTCACAAAAAGAAGAGATTCCGGCGGTGGTTCGTCCACCTGGGGGCACTCCGATGATCAAGTCAGTTATCTTTCAAATATAGCAAAAGTGCTTAACTCACTATTCAGAGCATAAAAAGCATACCTTAGACCCATGAGGGTGCCTCTCTTTTATAGCCAACATAAACCTAGTCCCAATAGAAGCCTAGCTTCAATGGACTTAGGATTACTGCTAATCTTGGACTCCCAGTAGGATTGGGATAAACTCTCTAAGAGTCTTATCTTTACCCAAACAGAAGTCATCTCTCATTCTAGGACTCTTGTCCCTTATCTGCTTATCCTAGATTCCGGTATCTTTGCAGATAACCTCGGCCTAGCCGAGATGATCTCGGCGTCATGACTAGGACACGTGGCACCTCGGCTGGCACTTCGGTGACACCTCGGCTACGTGTTGTCATTCAAAAATTATGTCCCCATAACTGCCCCCTAGGTTCTATTACCTCGGCATCCTGAGGTGATAGAACCTATATCATTCCTTCCTTTAATCATGACCCCGGTTTAACTTCAGCTTGTAAATTTTTCTTAAAATTTCAACAAGTGTTAAACATGACATCGGTTTAACTTCAACTTGTAAATTTTTAAAATTTCAACAAGTGTTAAACATGTTCTCGGTTTAACTTCAACTTGTAAATTTTTCTTAAAATTTCAACAAGTGTTAAACATGACCTCAGTTTAGCTTCAACTTGTAAATTTTTAACAAGTGTTAAACATGTCCTCGGTTTAACTTCAACTTGTAAATTTTCCTTAAAATTTCAACAAGTGTTAAACATGATCTCGGTTTAACTTCAACTTGTAAATTTTTCTTAAAATTTCAACAAGTGTTAAAACCAACCTTAGGTTGTAAATTCCAACTCTCAAGCATCATTCTCCAGCCCTCTTTGGTGCACTATTTCTAGTGTCATTGTGAGTCCTTTTGGACCTTCCTCCATTGGTCGTGTCAAAACAGAGTTCCTTCCCCTGAACATCCTGATGTTTCTTGGTGCAGGTTTCTTTTGTTCGACGTTTCTTTTGGGATTCTCCATGCCCGACCTCCCGCGAAGGCCGGTGAGAATGTTCTTTGGTCCCGCCATGCTGAGGGACTACAGGAACCGTTTTCTGCCCCCCTTTCTAGGCACCTTTCTTGGCTGCTGGAATCGGTGTATCTTGCAGCGGGAACGGTGGCTGCATGACGTTGTTCTGCATCAGGAAATTGACGACCGTTTACAGGTCCGCCAATTTGTCCGCCATTCCCTTCATCTCGTCGTCCCTCTGCAGGCATCTATCTTTCCATACCTGGAGGTTGTCCTCGTTATAATACCCGCTCCGATCCGATTTCTTTGGTACGCTGCCCTCCTGGCTGACGTCCTTTCCTCCGTGATTCTTATCACGAGTCTCTTCGTTACAGTTGTCTTCTTCGACGTCAAGGTCAATATGTTTCCTACTCTCAGTAGGGATGTCGTCCCTAACCTTCTCTTTCTGTCTGTCGTTGGCCATCTATTCTCCTTTCTTTCCCACAGACGGCGCCAAATTGTATGTGTCAATTTTCGACCACACTGCCAATCAAGCACTCAGCTAGAGAACACTGGCAAAATAAATTAAGCCCGAACGACCTGCCACAAAAAGAAGAGATTTCGGCGGTGGTTTGTCCACCCGGGGGCACTCCAACGATCAAGTCAGTTATCTCTCAAATATAGCAAAAGTGCTTAACTCACTATTTAGAGCATAAAAAGCATACCTTAGACCCATGAAGGTGCCTCTCTTTTATAGCCAACACAAACCTAGTCCCAATAGAAGCCTAGCTTCAATGGACTTAGGATTACTGCTAATCTTGGACTCCCAGTAGGATTGGGATAAACTCTTTAAGAGTCTTATCTTTACCCAAACAGAAGTCATCTCTCATTCTAGGACTCTTGTCCCTTATCCGCTTATCCCAGATTCCGGTATCTTCGCAGATAACCTCGGCCTAGCTGAGATGATCTCGGCGTCATGACCAGGACACGTGGCACCTCAGCTGGTACTTCGGTGACACCTCAACCACGCGTTCGTCATTCAAAAATTATGTCCCCACACATTTAATTTTTTTTCTCTGATATTTTCATTTTGTGTCTGTTGTTCGTATGTTGTTCTAATGGGTCTAAAGTGCTTGGATTTTCTCTATTCTCTGTTAAATAAACTAAGCTACCGGTTTCTCATTGCGAATAAAATAAAATCTGAGCACAAATTTCAAACCAAACCACTCCTAGATTTCATGATAATTTAAAGACCCAATTTTTGGATAGCTTTCAACATGTAAATCACGAAGCTCCCAAGTTAAAACACGACTAAAAATGAAATCACATAAAAATAAATAAATAAATAAATTCATAGGTTAGTTTTGTACTCTCTCTCTCTCTCTCTCTCTCTCTCACTATTTGTTGTTCTTATTTGTTGGAGCTTCTCTATCTTTATTTATTTACTATTTTTTTTTCTAGATGAATTGGAATTGGAGTTAGTTAATTGTTATCTCATTCAGTGAACTTATAGGGTTTATGGTATTCTTCTGCAATGTGGGAATTATAATTGCAATGGGTGTTTGATAAGAGAGAGATAGAAGACTAATAATGGCTTGTTTGGATGTCTTCTTATATTTGCTGCTTTTGGGTGTGATGTGAATTGTTCTTATTCTTTATCTTGTATCACTACATTAGGCATTTTTTTTCCTTGGCTGGAATAGTTCTATTTCACCCCTAGGCACACGAACAAACCCTCTTTTCTTCCCTCTCTTAAGCCAAGAATGCTCCATCTGATTGTGTGCCTGTGAGGTGTTTGTTAAAAGTTGCAAGCCAATTGGGGTTTCTTCCAAATTTAAGTCATACCATGTGGGTTAAGTCCTCAGTTTCTTCTCTGGATTATTTTTTCAACGACCTGGTACATAATCTGCAACAACTTAGAAGGTGCCTGGGTTAGTAGGAGCAATATTGTCCATGGAGAGCAGCAACAGCTTTCTGTGGTCTGGTACATAATCTGCTGGGATGGATTCGTACAGAATCTGTTCTGCTTGCTTTAGCATTGTGGGTGAGCGCATTCTGTCATTGACCTGGTATATAATCTACAATGGTGGCTTTTGAACATCTTGCCCTCTTTGATTTCGGCTGCTATTGGGGTCTGTCTGCCATAGGAGTTATTGGCTGCAGTGTCACAGGGTAGTTTGGTTTTGTAATGTTGCTGTAATGTTGTAGTGCCCCTATTGCTGTATTGGTGTTGTTTGCTTTTTTTTTTTTCCTTGGTTGCTCTTGATTAGTTGCTCGCTGATCTAGGGTCAAGTGCTTCCTCGTCACTCTTCGTGGGTAGTAAAACATTATATTGTATATAATAATCTAGTTGCTACTGGTTTTCTAGGCTGTAGCTTGGGTTTTCTGTCCTATTTTCTGCTACTGGTTTTCTGTCCTGTTTTTGCTGTTTCTTTTTCCTTTATGTTGGTTCCTCACCAACTTTCTTGGCTTGAGCTTGTTTACGTTTGTGCTCTTGCCTCCTCTTTATTGATGTAATTCATATATGTTATATATGGCTTTCTCATCAATAAAGTTTCTTGATTTGCTGATAAAAAAATGTATATAATAATATGAATTACAATTTTGATATGAGCTCAAATTTATTAAAACCAAACAATTCAATTATGAGTTGGTTCGTGATAAGAATATAATATAAAAATAATTGTTTATCTTTTTAATAGTTTAATATTTTGAATGAGTTAGTTAATTAACAATTTAATATACTATCAAAATAGGTAACAAATTCTACATTTAAAAATATTTTAATCATTTGATTGTATACTTGAGATAAATTAGAATTTATTTAAGGATCAACTAAGAAAGAGAAACAGAGAGAGAGAGAGAGACTAATAACATGAAGTAAGGACTATTGTTGAGCCTAATAATTTATTCACCATTAGTCTACATTGTACTTTGCAACTTTACTACTTAAACATGTTCCATCTCAATCTATCTTATATACTTGGAGAACTAAGGAGAGATACTCATGGATTTTTATTAGAGATAGACGAAGTCATATGATTTTCTTTGTATGATACACATTGTGCATGCCTAAATGGAATAGGTTAATAGTACACATGATGCATTTTATGACATAGACAAATTAAAACATCTTGATCTTTCATTTGTGATCAGACATGGACAAGAGTTGGATTGCATTAGGTATGACGCCTGATGGAAGGATGAGTCAGCCATTTATTGATGGGGTACATCATTTATTAAATTTGCAATAGCAGTTGTTGACCAGGAAGGTAAAATCTCGTGCCCATGTTTGAACTATGTGAACCATTATTCCCAAAATCTTCGAAATGTGCAAATTCATTTGCTTCAATATGGGATTATGCAAACGTACACTATTTGGCATGAGCACGAGGAACCTTGTGTATCAAATGAGGCTCACCATGAAACAACAATTGATAAAGATGAGGTTTTAGGCTGTATAGATGCCTTAGTGGAAGATCGAATAAGAGAAGAACCAAACGATGCACCCTAGAATGAGGAAGTATAGACATTTGATAAACTATTGAATGATGCCAAACGTGAGGTGTACTTAGGTTGCACAAATGACACTTTGTTGAAGTTTGTCATCAAGCTACTTAATATGAAGGTAACAAACCATTGGAGCAATAAGTCGGTTAACACATTGTTAGAGTTTTTAACAAAACTTTTACCAAAAAATAATTTGGTTCCAAAATCATTTTATGAAGCTAAGAAAATACTTCGTGATTTGGGCTTGTAATATGAGTTAATTGATGCTTGTATAAATGATTGTGTACTCTTTTGGAAGGAAAATGCAAGGTTGGATAAATGTCTAAAATTTAAGGCATCCAGATATAAGATCAATCGTGGCAGGGGTAAGAAGATTCCCCATAAGGTGTTGCAGTACTTCCCATTGACACCAAGATTGAAAAGATTGTACATGTCAATGAAGATTGCTGAGGATATGAGATGGCACAAGGACAAACGTGTAGATGACGGAGTATTAAGGCATCCCGCTAATAGTGATGAGTGGAAGGAATTTGATGCACAGCATCCTGAGTTTGCCCTGGAGCCTCGAAATGTGAGGCTAGGGTTAGCTGTTGATGGGTTCAATCCTTTCGGGAACATGAGCAACTTATATAGTTTGTGGCCAGTAGTACTCATTCCTTATAACTTGCCACCTTGGTTGGTTATGAAAGATCATTACTTATTCTTGGAGAATCATAACCAAGGATCGATATTGATGTCTACACGAGACCTCTGGTAGATGAGTTGAATGAGTTGTGGAAAGATGGTGCATTATCTTATGATGCCTTAACTGGTGAGTCTTTCCAGATGTGTGCAGCTTTGAAATGGACTATACATGATTGGCCTGCATTTGGTGACATATCTGAGTGGAGAACAAAGGGTCATTATTCTTGCTACACTTGCAATGATGAACCATATTTTCAATCCTTGAAAGGTAAGATTGCATACCCTAACCATCGATGCTACTTACCTCAGAACCACCCTGAAAGGTGAAAGTGTAAGGCTTACAATGGTAAACATGAGAAACGAAAGAGATCTTTAGAGTTACCGATGGAAAAGATATTAGAGCAATTGGACAGAGTGACAGGTGTCACATATGGAAAGCATCCAAGAAACTAGAAAAGACTCCGTTAGGCACCAAATTGGACAAGGGTAAGCATCTTGTATGAGTTACCATACTGGAAGAAACGAAAGCTTCGACACAACATTGATGCCATGCACGTCGAGAAGAATTTTAGTGAAAATACCTTTGGAACTATATTAGGCATTGATGGGAAGAACAAGGACACCAACAAAGCACGGATGGACTTGGAAGATATGGGTGTAAGGAAAGAGTTGTGGTTAACACGTCGTCCTAATGGAACTTATGTCAAGCCTAGGGAAATCTTTTCATTGACCCCTGAAGAGAGGAAGGGTTTCTTTGAATTCTTGAAATCAGTGAAGTATCTGGATGGCTATGCTGCAAACATATCAAGATTAGTGAATGCGAGAAATGGTAAATTATTAGGCTTGAAAAGTCATGACTGCCATGTACTCATACAACGGATTCTTCCAATTAGGATGCGTGGTTACGTAGACAAAGAGATTAGGAAAACACTATTTGAGTTAGGTAGCTTTTTCTAAGATTTGTGCTCAAGGACACCACGTCGTAATGAACTTGAGAAATTAGAGGAACGTATAGTACACATATTATGCAAGCTTGAAAAGATCTTTCCTCCAGCCTTCTTTGATGTGATGGTTCACTTGGTCGTTTACTTGCCACGCGAGGCTATTCTTGGAGGATTAGTGCAATATCGATGGATGTACCGAATCGAAAGGTAATTGTTAAATTGAAAGGTTTGTAATTATATGTTGCATGTGTAACCTTGCTCTTAACAATTTCTCTTTTCAAGGTTTCTCGGAGCTTCAGAAAAGTTTGTTGCAAACCGAGCTCGACCAGAAGGTTCAATCACAGAGGCTTACATTGTCAAAGAGTGCATTACTTTTTGTTCAATGTATGTTGATGGGACTGAAACAGTGCATAATTGACCCAAACGAAATCAAGATCGTGGCAAACGTCGCAAAGGGTTGACTATATTCACAGAAACTGCCCGTCCTATTGGCCTAATCACAAGGGATGCTGATATGTCACAAGAATATCGTGATATGGCTCATTGGTTCTTGTTGAACAATAGCCTCGAGATAGAGAAGTATCTAGAGTATGTTTTTCCTTTAAATATGTGTATTCTTAGTTGTGTTAATGTAGTTAGCAATGCATAATAATCACATTCTTTTGAGTATGATACACAAAGAGCTATTACGGACTCCATCTGATCAAGACATAACTTGTATACAACAACAAAAGTTTCCCTAGTGGTTCAAAGAGCAGGTAAGGCATTTTTAATTTGAAAACATGATTAAAAATTTGTATAAGATTTGATCATTTATTAATTTATTTTTACTATCTTGATGTACGTTATGTGTGATTGTAGATAAATATATTAAGAGAAGAAAAGTCACCAAAGGCAACTGATGATATATGGTCGTTAGCGAATGGCCCAAATTTGCTAGCAAAAAGTACTCAGGTTGCATAATCAATGGCGTATGATTCCATACAAGAGAAGTAGACAATCGCTGTAAGAGTCAGAATAGTGGTGTGCTTATGGAAGGGGATCATGAGGGAGTGACGCATGAATTTTATGGTCACTTGTGCAATGTTTGGGAATTGGAGTACATGTGTCATAACAAAGTTGTATTGTTTCAGTGTGAATGGTACGACACAGGAAACACAAGTCGAAGTAGAACATTGCAAACCGATGATTATTGCATAAGTATTGATGTCACAAGTCGATGGTATCAATACGACCCTTTCATCTTGCCTAGCCAGGCTAAGCAAGTCTTTTACCTAAACGATACCAATTGGGGACAACATTGGCAAGTCGTTCAACGAGTGCAACATAGAGGTGTCTTTGATGTACTAGAGTAGGTGATGGAGAATCATCAGATCAACCAAAAGAAAACGATGTGTTCCAACAAGAAAATATTACTGATGTTGTTCCAATTTACATCGGCCCTAATGTTCAATGTTATAGAGATGGTGTTAAAGCAGAAGTTGTTACAAGGGTTAGGTCATCTGATGAAATAATGATAGAGAATAGAGCTGACGAAAAAAAATGAAGAGTGTGACGAACCTAATGTGGATTACGATATGGATCTTGATGTGGACTAGGATTTGTAGTTATTTTGCACTTTCTACATGAACATTGTTCTTAATTAATGTATTTGAATTTCAGTTGTGGGATTCATCCACTGTTATGTAGGTTTATCGTGATTGGTCATATTATGTGTTTGATGGCTTTATAATTAATTTGTTCTATGATATGTAAAAGGTAAAAACAAAAATCATCCATCTCACTCTAGCCATATTTCAATGATTTAGAGCCTATATGACATATCCACTTGTTGAGACTGTTGTTACTTTATGCTTTATGTATAGAAATATATAATTATCTTTTCTTTACATCTAATGTTCAATTATGCTTATCCACCCAAAACAATGTTTAATTATGCTTTATAGTTGGGCAAAATGGACGCTACAAAAAACAATTGACCAAACCAAGTACCGCAACTAAGAAGGTAACAAACTATGAGAAACAAATAATCAAGACAATTAATAAAACCATGAGAGAATGAATGCTCTAGGAGTGAAGAATATAACAACATGTTTGAAGGCTGCGGTTCAACATTAGAAATTGAGGAAGGAAAAATAAATACCAATTGAGGAAAATGACGATGATTATTGATCGTCAGAGGCCGAAGATGGCAGTGACACTAAATCCTATGATTCATTTGAGCATGAGGTAATATACATTTATGCATTGTGAAATATATTCTTTCTTGTTACTTTCAATTCATACACACATATACATGTATATCTTTGTACATATATTCATATTTTATTATGTTATTCAGCTGTTAGAGATACCATCGAGAGCCCGTTCACAATCTCATCTTGAGGCATTGACCCACGCATTAGAAGAGGGGGATACCTCTTCACGTCCTGAGGTGGGTAGCCATCCCTTACTACCTCTCAACGTGGAGCCTCAACTTGATGTGACTAGTAGTAATACTATTGGTAAGACACACTATTTATTTACATTGATTTGAGATCTTAATTAAATTTGTTCACATACTATTTCAATATTATGGTTTCACAATATCAGCTGCTAAGCATGTTTGTGGCCCGACTCAAGGCAAAGAGGTTCAAGGCCTTGTTGATAGAGATAGAAAACTTAACGTGCCCATCCCTCCAGAATTCCATGCACCAGTAGGGGACTATGCCTCAAAACTAGCGTCAAAGGTTGGTGTAGAAGTGCGAACACGTTTACCAAATCCAAGTGGTCGTAGGTGGAAGTATGTTGATGCCTCCGTTGAGGAGGTGATGTTTCAGCGCTTGAATGTAAGTGCACTGTCTACTCTGTTATAAGACATTTTACTCATCTTTATAATAGGTTAGAAATTTTAATTATTTATCGTAATTTTTTTTTTGGGGAATTATCTATGACTTATCTATTGTTTGCAGGATCAACTTGATTTACAAGGAGACCCTGTTGATATAGAAAAGGCAATGAACACAAAATTTGGTCGGAGATTGAGTAACCATACCTATAGGTTGCACAAACAATTCATGGAGCTGAAGGAGGCTAAGGGAGAGGAGTATGCAAGAAACCACCCACCGAAGGATGTCGATCCTATGGTTCCTTAAAGTGCACCTTTCACATCTTAGAATAAAGAACTAAGATTTCAGTTTCTATGATTGTATTTATCTAGAAAACTTTTTCTGTGAACCATAAAGTGCATGCTTTGAGTTAGGATAGTCAATCGTGTACAACTACTGTAGAGTATTTGTCTTGGCATGAGCCTTTACTATTTCTTTTTTGTTCTTGGGTTTGGTCTGAAGTTTCATGATAATGGTAAACAACTAGCTGAGTAACTAATACAGGGTATTGAGACAGAGATTTGATATAGCTGTGGAAGAAAGAAAAGGTTATGAGTTTGGTATCAATAATTGTTCAATATCTTGTGAAATGTAAGTGGATTTTTTCACAATCAATCTTGCCCATGCTTATATGCCCCCTATTTGTGAACGGTGTAAATTTCTCTTTTTTCTTTTTTCACCCAGAAAAACCATCTTATGATGAAATCTCAACAAGTCCTCTAATCTATTTTTCAAAGAATTGAATGATACTAGTGAATAATTTGAAATATCTTTTAAGTTGAAATGATATATAGGAAAAGGATAGAGAGGATCAATGTAATTCCTTCTAGGAACTTAACTGGTAGCCTAGCATGTAGATTATTGAGTTTGGAGTAGCATATTATGTGATAATTGGCATGCATCAGTTTTCAAATCTCATTTGATTGTGTAAATTTCTTATTACCAATTATGTGTCAAATCTGTCTTATCAAGGTGTTCGACATAATTTTGTGTATTGTGGTTGTAGTATTGTTGCTTTCTTGAATACTTTGCAGTTTGAACTTATATTGGTTTCCATGTAACTTACCCTAACATTTTTATATGTCACTTTATTATCAAGCATTAAATTTGTCTTACTAATGATACATTTCATTGTTATATTGGTTCATTCTTCCTTACAGGAACAATCAAAAGCCAACATATTTGTCTTACTAATGATACATTTCATTGTTATATTGATCATTCTTCCTTATAGGAACAATCAAAAGCCAACATCGCGAACAGAGAAAAGATAAATACAAAACATAGGTGTGGTTCTAGGTCAATCCCTGTTAGAGTAGAAAAACTGGTACATATCCTTGCACTTTAAGAATTATATTAGATTCTTAGCTTTATTTATTGAATATTTGGTCTATCAAATTAGGCACGAGAAAAGAAGATGTTACCTGATCTAGTAGAGTTTTACAAGGAAACTCACTATGAGAAAACACATGAGTGGATCTCGTCTAAAGCTCAGGGTAATTATGTGAGTATATATTGCAATTTTTATTAACAAAATTTCATAATACTGTTTGTTATAATCTTATTTAATTTTCTCATAATTATTTAATTTTTAAATATTTGATAGGAAAATATGATACAGACATAGGCTGATCACCTCTCACAGCCGGGATCAATTCCTTTGACTGTAGAAGAGTTGTCAATCAAAGTCCTAAAGCCAAGGTCTGGCTACATGAAGGGACTTGGCATGAGACCGTCATCCTCTGTTAGGAGGATCACTACCTATATTCTGAAACAAATGATTATGTGAAGCACCTTGAGATGCAAATAGAGACATAGAAGGAACAAATACAAATGCAAAACAATAAAATAGAAGATCTTGAAGAGGGTAGGAAGAAGCAAAGGGAGATAATGGCAGATGTCGTCAACTTTCTGAGGAGCAAAGGATTCACTGGACACTTTAGAAGTGGAGGGGACTCATCCACAAGTGGACATGCTTTTTGGTAAAGTATATTAACTTTAATATAACAAATTTTATAAAAGAATATATGTTTGAAGAATTAGGAAGTAATGGAAACATGCATAGGACACCCAATTTGTACAGGTGCACGGATGTATAAATTGTGAATTAGTCTAAAAAATACTTTTTTCTCCATACTTAAAGCTTCAAAAAGGCCGTCGACAGGCTAAATTATCACACAACCACAGATTTGTACAGGAACCAATAGAAACACCTTAAGAGGGACCAATATAAGTTGCATGAACTTACGGCACATTAATGAGATGCATCATTTGTGAATTAGCCTTAAAATTAATTTTGTGTTCCCATAATCTCGAAAAAAAGTCTGTTAGAGGGATAAATTGTATAATTGATCTAATTGTAAATTGATTAGTTACTAATGTTTGTAATCTTTTGTATAATTGATTAGTTACTAAAGCTTTTAATTTATTTTTTTGCAGATTGGATTGGGGTGGCATTTTTGACGTGCACCAATGATCTAATTTGCTTGAATGTTCATTTTTGTTTGATAATGATACACATACTTTGTGGAGTTGCACTAGTTATTGTTGGATGTTTGGTAGAATTGCACTAGTTATAACTGTTGGATATTTTGTGGATATTGCACTATTTTATTGTATTAGGATGAAATTATTTGTAATGATGAATGGATATTTTCATTTTGTTAATTCGTAAATGTGTTGATTTATAGCAGGTTAAGTTAAGTTGTGATGGAATTGTTATATTAAACAGGTTTCAATATGAACAGGGTTATATTTGTTGAACTAAAATTTAGACTTTGATAAAATAGGTATATAATGTGGAAAAAAATATTATGAAATTAGTGACAAATTTTTTCATCCCTAAAGAAGGTTTTTTTTGTCCCTTATTTGGCTTAGGTGGATGACTAATTTTGTCATAAATTCTTTATTTCATCACTAAATGAATTTGTCATGACGAAAAATATTGTCACATTTTGTCACTATTACCCTCCATGTGTGACGAATTTTTTTTTGACATTATTTCATCATTTTTAATGATGAATTTGTTTTTGTCTCTATTGGTAGCTTCTTTGACAAAAAAATTTCGTCTTTGTTTATATTAAACGCGACAAAATTATTTTGTCTCTACTTCTTATATTTATAAGAAAATACTTTTGTCTCTAATTTCTTCCTTCAATGAAAAAATATTTTGTCGTTAATTACTTACAAGTATGTTCCCAACAAAGTGTATTGGAGACAAAAAAATCGTCACAAATATATCATTTTCAATGACAAATTTATTTTTTTCTCTCTAAGACCTTTTAGCGACGACGCTTTGGCGACAAAACGGGTGACGAAAACTTTTCGTCATAATTAGTTTGGGTGACAAAATGTGTACATTTTGGGACAAATTCGTTTCGTCTTTCAATCCCAAATTTGTTGTAGTGAGTTGGGTGATTGATTCAAGTGCTTCTTTCCATGTTACTTCACAAGAGGACTTCTTTACATGCTACACACTTGGTGACTTTGGCAATATGAGGATGGGAAATGATAGTGTGTCCAAGATTGTAGGAATAAGAGATGTTTTCTTGGAGACCAACACTGGTTGCAGGCTTGTTCTTAAAAATGTGAGATATGTTCTAGACATTCGTCTTAACTTGATTTCCACTGGAATGCTTGATGATGAATGCTACAAAAATCTATTTGGTGATGGAAAATGGAAGCTCCCCAAAGGTTCCTTGGTAGTGGCAACAGGAAAGAAGTGTTCCACTCTTTATATAATGCAAGCAAAGATAAGTAAAGACGATGCCAATGCAATTGAGAAAGGGATCTCTACAGAGCTGTGGCACAAGAGGCTTGGTCATATGAGTAAGAAAGACATGCAAGTTCTAGCCAGGAAAGATCTCCTTCCTGAGGTGAAAAGTACACAACTCAAAACTTGTGTTCATTGTTTAGCCAGAAAACAACATAAATTTCCTTTCAATAGATTTCCTGCACCTAGAAAATCACATATTCTAGATTTAATATACTCTGATGTTTGTGGGTCAATGAAAGTTAGTACACTTGGTGGTGCACATTATTTTGTCACTTTCATTGATGATTATTCTAGAAAAGTTTGGGCTTATGCTTTGAGAACTAAAGATTGTGTGTTGGAAGCATTTAAGCTTTTTCAAGCTAATGTTGAAAGGGAAACTGGGAGATCTTTGAAGTGTATCCAGTCAGATAATGGTGGTGAATACAGGGTCCATTTAAAGATTACTGCAAGAAGATTGGCATCAAGCATGAAAGAACTATTCCTAAAACACCTTAACAAAATTGTGTGGCAGAGATAATAAATAGAACAATTATGGAAAGAATCAGGTGTATGCTCTTTCATGCAAAATTGCCTAAATCCTTTTGGGGTGAGGCAATGAGGACTGCAGTTGATTTAATCAATTTTTCTCCTTCAACTCCACTTAATGGTGATATACCAGACAGAGTTTAGACAGGAAAGGATGTTTCTTATGGGCATTTGAAGGTGTTTGGGTGTAGAGCATTTGTGCACATTCTTAAAGATGAGAGATCTAAGCTTGATGGAAAGACAAAGCAGTGCATCTTTCTTGGATATGGCCATGAAGTTTGGGTACAGATTGTGGGATCCAGTTGACAAAAAGGTAGTGCGGAGCAAAGATGTAATCTTTTTTGAAGATCAAACCATTAAAGACCATGATAGAGGAGTTGAGAAGTCAGCTTTCACAAAGGAGTATCCAATAACCTTAGATCCAATCCCTCTACCCACAGTGCATAATGATGACGGGGGAGATATACAAGAAGATGGTGGTGATATAGTTGGTGATAATGCTATGGATTTAGAAGAGCAAGAAGAACAAACACCTCTTGAACCACCAACAGAACAACAGTTGAGGAGATCTACTAGAGAGCGTTAGACTTCAACAAGGTACTTTCCTAATGAGTATGTGATGCTTACAGATGGGGGAGAACCAGAGTGCTACCAAGAAGCTTTAACTCACAAGCATAAGGGGGAGTGGTTGAATGCCATGCAAGAAGAGATGAAATCCTTACATGAGAATCACACTTATGACTTAGTGAAATTGCCTAAGGGGAAGAGAACACTCAAGAACAAATGGGTCTACAAATTGAAGACAAATGGATAAAACTCATAGCCTAGGTACAAGGCAAGATTGGTTGTGAAGGATTTTAGCCAGAAAAAGGGAATTGATTTTGAAGAAATCTTCTCACCCATATTGAAGATGTCATCTATACGGGTTGTTCTTGGTTTGGCCGCAAGCGTGAACTTAGAGGTTGAACAGCTTGATGTGAAGACAACTTTCCTTCATGGTGACTTGGAGGAAGAGATCTACATGGAGCAACTTGAGGGGTTCAAAGTGAAAGGCAAGGAGAACTCAGTTTGCAAACTAAAGAAGAGCTTGTATGGTTTGAAGCAAGCACCATGGCAATGGTACAAGAAGTTTGATTCCTTCATGGTTGATCATGATTACGAGAGGACTACTTCAGATCATTGTGTGTTTGTGAAGAGATTATTAGATGGTGACTTCATCATTTTGTTGCTTTATGTGGATGACAAGTTGATAGTTTGGCATGATGTGAGCAAAATTGAGAAATTAAAGAAAGAGCTTAGCAAGTCCTTTGCTATAAAGGATTTGGGTCCAGCGAAGCAAATACTTGGCATAAAGATTACTCGTGACAGGAAGATTTGCAAGATTTGGCTATCACAAGAGAGGTACATTGAGAAAGTACTTGAAAGATTTCACATGGATAAGGCAAAATCAGTGAATACCCCACTTGCAAATCACTTCAAACTTAGTTCGAAGCAGTGTCCAACAAGTGAGAAAGAAAAAGATGAAATGAAGAGAGTTCCCTATGCATCCGTCATTGGTAGTTTGATGTATGCGATAGTGTGCACTAGGCCAGATATAGCTTATGCAGTTGGCATTGTGAGTAGATTTCTTTCTAATCCTGGAAAAGATCATTGGGCTGTAGTGAAATGGATTCTCAGGTATCTTAGAGGCACTTCCAAGATGTGTTTATGTTTTGGAGATGGAAAATCTCTTCTAGAAGGTTCCACAGACTCAGACATGGCTAGAGACATTGATTTTAGGAAGTCCACATCAAGGTACTTGATGACTTTTTTAGGGGAAGCTATTTCTTGGTAGTCAAAGTTGCAAAAATGTGTTGCTTTATCTACCAGAGAGGCCGAATATATCGCAGTGGCAAAGGTGTGCAAGGAGATGTTATGGATTAAAAGACTTCTACAGGAATTAGGGTTAAAGCAAGAGAAGTATGTTCTCTTATGTGACAACCAAAGTGCTATCCACTTGAGTAAGAATCCGACATTCCACTCAAGGTCGAAGCACATTGATGTGAGGTATCATTGGATACATGATGTCTTAGAAGAAAAATTACTTCAACTTGAGAAGGTTCACATCGATGAAAATGGGTCGGATATGATAACTAAATCGTTATCCAAGGAGAAGCATGATTTTTGTAGAAGTAAGGCACGGTTGGTTATGCCCCCCACCAAAGTTGGGAGGGGGAGATTTGTTGGGTGATGTCTCTCTTAAGTGGGGGTGGGTCCCAAAAGTCAAAGTTTATTTATTTATTTTACTGATAGTTTTGTAATGCTTCTAAGGGAAGTTTAGTACATCTATTTTTTTTTTTTTTTTTGGTTTGGACTTACAGTAGCAACACAGTAAGGAAAAGAAAAACAGAGAGTGCCGAGAGACAGAGAGGAGAAAAATGGGAGAAAAGTTAGGGTTTCCTTTATAGTTCAAACCAAGATTGGATAGTCATTTCTTGCTCGATCTTAATGAAATTTTAGCATGTTTTTCATGGAATCAAGCTCTATATTTTGATTGGAGTGGATCTTGTCAAAACTCTCTTAGATTGCTAGTTTGGGATATCCACCTTGGTGAGATCTAAACTTTATCTCTTGTTGATTTTGTTGAAACCCACCTTTATGGTAATATAAATATTGTTGGTGATCCAAGAATATATCTTGATGATTGTATATCTCTAGTTGTGACTAGAGATGAACAATTGTAACCCCATTATTTTATAGTGGAAGTTGATTCGGAGTTGGACCCGTGGACGTAGGCATTTTTGCCGAACCATGTAAATTTGGTGTTTTTGTGCCTTTAATTTTAGCCATATTATTACTTGTATTTTGTAGTTTGTTGCCCATTTTCTAATTACACAAGGAGAAAAATATAGTTTTCCTAACAACTGGGTAGCTCACTTTTTTTGTCCTCTAAAACGTGTGGGCACATCTTAGACTTATGGTACCAAGACCCACAAAGCAATTATTCTAGTGGAGACCATTTCACAATTATGCACGCAAAAAGAACATGGTATATAAATATAACTATCATAATTATTATTGAGAGATTTATTGTGATAACCCTGTTTGTGTTACGTTAATTAATCTTAGTTATGATTGTGACTATGTGCCTAATATGATTTTGAGTGCCAATTATATGATTATATGTGTTTTTGAATTTCTATCTATTCACCGTAGGAAATTCTATCCAACGTACTACTATAATTTGAAAATTGTAGACCGTAGAAGCGACAGAAATTGGAATTGTCTGTATCATTGTGATTGGTGTGATTTTTAGAGCCTATGATGAAATTTGATTAAAAATCAATTCGTATCGAAATAATTAGATTAATTAAGTGAGGCTCATTAACTTTAATTTAATCTTGATTAACCTAAACTAATCACCAAGTATATAAGTGAGCTAAAGTACACTTAGGCTCATAGAATGAGCTGAAGAATCTAAAATACACACTCGAGAGAGAGAGAGAGTGAGCCGAATTTAGAGAGAGAGAGATGGCTCATCCTTGAAGAATTTGCAAAGGAATTCAAGAACTAGGTGGACTAACTCAAGATTTAGCTATATTTGGAAGGATTGGAGCTTCTAGGTGAGTAACCAACCCTTAATTCATGAGTTTAAGCTTATAATTATATGAATTCAAAGAGAATTGGTAATCAAGAACAAGATTTGAATGGTGTATGATGAAATTGAAGTCAATATATTCATGCATGTAAAGAATTTCCATGAAATTGTATAATCTAGCATGAGGCGTGTTAAACATGAAGAATTGAGTGCCAAATCACACATGCATGCATAATTTTGTTGAGCTTCATGACTTTGAGCATCATTTATACCATTTGAGGTGGAATTAGAGTCAATATTTTACATGCATACATGATTCATGAAGATATGAGACTTAATTGCATGAGCTTTGGAATTGAAAAGAAGAATTTGGAATGACTTGGAACATGGACCATAATTTTGGACAATTGGTTTCAAAATTACCTATGTTTGCATGTTAGACAATGTTTTTCCATGTTTTGGTACCAATTCGCAAGCTTTGGACCTTTGGGAGTGTGTTTTGAACTTCAAACAGAATTCTAGAAATTCCAGAATTCGAACTGTCCGCTTGGGCGAAGAAAGTCTCACTCGAGCATGAAAATTTAGCTCCCAGAAGTTTTGCAGAGATTTGCATGGTGGCTCGAGCGGCAAATCTTGCGCTCGAGCGAACCTTGTTTTGCAAGACTCCCTGCTTGAGCGGAAGTAGTCTTGCTCGAGCGTAAAATTCATGCAACCAGTACTTTTACGGAGTTTTACAGACCGCTCGAGCGACCAAAGTTGCACTCGAGTGGAGAGCCCTGTTTCATAAATTTTGAAAAGTTATTTTATGTTCTGTTTTCCGTTCTCTTTGATTTCTAAGCACTCTTAGGTATGCATTGAACATTGTAAATGAACTAAAGGAATAAGAAAAAGGCCTAAGAGAAATAATCAAGTTAAGAACAGATTGAATTGCTTGTGACCCATTGTGTTATGAAATGTGTAGGGTCAAGCACAAGGGCAAATCCATCAACAGAACACTGTGAGTACTATCTTAGTAAAGATATTTTCAAGTATTTTATTTTCCAGATGCTACTTCTATATAAGCTTCATAGATTTGTTGATTTGAATTATGAATGAGTATCATATATGCCTAATTTTTGTATAAAGCTCTGTGAAGAACATGATTTGGGCCCAACGCCATTTGATATATATATATATATATATGAATTGGGCCTGAGGCTGTTCGATACATTTGATATGTCTGGATTGGGCCTAAGGCCGTTTGTCGTAATGGGCCATAGGCCATTTGAATATGAATAGAATGGGTCAAAGGTTGTTTAAATAAAAAGTGATCATGATCATGAATACGAAAATGCAGATAAATGTAAGTATGGGAGATAATGGGCCCAAGGCCGTTTGATATGAATTGGGCTCGAGGCTGTTTGATATGAATTTGGGCCCAAGGCCGTCTGATGAACTTGACAAAGCTATGTAATGGGCCTGAGGCCATCTGATATGTTTGATAAGGATCTAAAATGGGCCCAAGGCCATTTGACACGTACAATAAAATTATAAAATGGCCTGAGGCCATTTGTATATGAAATTCACAGGTTCAATGTACTTAATATGACTTTATATGAATCTCATTCATCTAACCCTTTTACTTTGGTATTATTCACTGGGCGTTAGCTCACTCTTATTTATATGTATATAGGTGAGCAAAGAGATGTCCAACCCCAGCCTCAGTGAAGATTATAAGAGAATTCCAAGTTTTGTGGAGTCAGCCCAGATGTCTCACGCATGAGACACCGTTTTTGTTATTTTGTTTCACTCTTTTGCTATCTTGGTGGATCCATGAGATCAACTATGTATATAAACTCTCTGTTTGGCTGGGCCATATGTTTGTATGATTTTGGATGTACAAATGTGCATTTTGATTCGGTGTGAGTTGTTATTACATAATGGAAATGTTTTGACATGCCATGTAAGCACAGCTCATTGGAAAAAATTTCTAAGCTGCCTCCATTTTGGCCCCTTTATTATTACTATAATATGTGTCTGATTCTGTTTGAGGCCATAGGTAATCTTATGATTACTGGCCGTTATACCTTAATCTTTCAGGGCAGATTCGGGTCATGACAGAGTGGTATCAGAGCAAGTTAATAACTCACACACTTGTCCAAATGAGCAGTAAGCATCTAAAAAGATCTAGGATGCATTCATGTAATAAGTATGAACTTGAAGGCATTGAGAATATGCGTAAATGTTTTGAAACGAATGACGGTGTGCTATGTGCATTGTGGTTTATTTGAATATGTATGCTCTTTTGTATATGCATTTTTGTATAAAGAATAATGCAAGTTTAATCAATAATGGTGAGAACAAGAGTTGAAGAATTAGAGGAGTCCTCTACTGCCAGAATGGATAGATGGAAAGATTAATACAAGAAATGGCACAGACGTTGAGACAACACACAATATTGGCAATAGCCACACCCTCTACCTCTGGTACTGCATGTACAAGACTTGCAAATGATGACCGAACAATAGCCCTCACCAAAGAGTTTAAGAAAATGAACTGCCATAGTTTTTGAGGGTTGGATCCATTGAAGGCTAAGCGTAGGTCCTTGGCATAGAGAAATTGTTTGAGGTGTTTCCATGTCTAGAAACATAGAAAGTATTGCTAGCCACCTTTACACTAGAAGATAAAGCGAGAAGGTGGTATGTTGATGCGCGAGAACCATAAAGATATTGATGGGCCCGGTTTTTGGAAATTTTCTACGACAAATATTTTCCACAATGTGTCTGACAGAAACATGTCGGAGTTCATGGAACTTAAGCAAAACATCATGACAGTAGCTGAGTACGACCAAGTTTACTGAATTGGCCAGATTTGCACCACACATGGTCGATACGACTATAAGAAAGAAAATTTGAGGGTGGTCTTCAGGATGATATTTTGGAGAAGGTAAATGTACTAAAGCTCGAAACCTACGTTATGTACTAGATCAGGCCATAATATCATAAGCTAACATAGCTAGGCAGAGTAAACCATCAACTGATTAGAAAAGTAAAAGGCTGGGCTTCTTTTCAAGAAAAGACTTTCAAAGAAACAGAATACGAGATCCTCGAGTACTTCAAATTCTTCCAGAGATATGTCTCCAATGTGTAGCCAATGCGGTAAAAGACATCGCGGGGTTTGCTACCGTCTTTTAGGGGCTGCTTCAAGTATGGTAAAGTGGACATATGGCAAAGGATTGTAATCAAACCAATGGAAAAATGGCTGCTAGCTCTACTGAATCAGTCCCAAAATTGGGAAATACTACGAACCTACTACGACCAGAGATACCATGAGGCAGGGAGAGTCTTTGAACTCATTTTAGGTGATACGGAACACAGAGGTCGTCGTCTCAAGTACTATCTCTATATGTAATTAGGATGCTTTTGTGTTAATTGACTCCAGATTAACACACTCTTTGCAACTTATGCATTTGTATCTAGATTAAGTAGTCCTCTAGAATTATTGCCATATTTGTTATGTGTATCTGCTCCATCCGGGGAATTTGTTGTGTACATTTGTGTGTCATTTTGTGATATATGTATTGGGAATGCTACCTTGTACGTAGATTTGTTACCCTTGGACTTTAGACATTTTGATGTAATTCTGGGTATAGACTGTTATCTAAATATTGTGCCACCATCGATTATGTAACGAAACAAGTTGTATTTAGACCACCAGGGTAGGAAGAAATTGTGTTTGTGGGTAATGGGGTATGCCTCCACCTTATTGATATCTGCAATGAAAGCATGTAAATTGATCAAGAAAGGGTGCTAGGGTTACTTGTGTAGTATATTGTCCAACAATCTATGAATATTGAATTGAATAGTATCCCTATTGTTAGAGAATTTTCGGATGTATTCCTAGATGAATTACCAAGAGAATTGGTTGACAGGAAATAGAATTTACTATTGATATTGTACCAGGCACTCAGCCTATCTCAAAAACCCCTACAGAATGTCTCCTACTAAAATGAAAGAATTGAAAGAACAATTACAAGACTTACTTGACAAAGGGTTTATCTGACCAAGTAGTTCGCCATGGGGTGTGCCGGTATTATTTGTGAAAAAGAAAGATGGGACTTTACACTTGTGTATTGACTACTGGGAACTGAACAAGGTAATGATAAAGAATAAGTACCCTTCACCCGTATTGACGACTTGTTTGATCAGTTAAAGGGATCACAACTATTTTCCAAAATTGATTTGAGATTCGGGTACCACCAGTTGAAGGTAAAAGCAGAAGATGTTGAGAAAACTGTTTCCGAATAAGGTATGGTCACTATGAATTTCTTGTTATGCCATTTGGAGTGACTAATGCCCCTGCAGCATTTATGGATTGATGAATCGAATTTTCAAGATTTACCTTGATGACTTTGTTTGGTTTTTATTCATGATATTTTGATATATTCAAAAAGTAGACTTGAACACGAACACCATTTAAGAACTATCTTGCAAACACTTAGAGAAAAGAAATTATTTGCTAAACTAAAGAAGTGTGAATTTTGGCAGGATGAGGTTGTTTTCTTAGGGCATGTTATCAACAAAGAGGGGATTTCAGTAGACCCATAGAAAATAGAGGCAGTTGTGAACTGGCCTACTCCAACAAATATAATAGAAGTCCGCAGTTTCATGGGTTTAGCCGAGTACTACAGATGGTTTGTGAAAGATTTTTCAAAAATAGCCGTACCACTTACCTAACTCACACGCAAAGGACAACCGTTTGAATAGACTGATGAAAGAGAATTTGCCTTCCAAGAATTGAAAACGAGATTTACTACTGCATTGGTGTTGACTTTGCCCACAGGTACAGAAAACTTTATAATTTATAGTGATGCATCTTATCAGGATCTGGGTTGTGTGTAATGTAGGAAGGACGGGTGATTGCTTATGTTTCCTGATAGTTATGTCCACATGAAAAGAATTACCCAACACACACTTGGAATTGGCCGCAGTTGTGTTTGCTTTAAAATTTGGCGACATTACTTGTATGGGGCAAGATGTGAAGTTTACACGGATCACAAGAAGTACTTCTTTACTCCAAAAGAGCTGAATATGCGGTAGAGAAGATGGCTTGAGTTGATAAAGGATTATGACCTTCAGATTCAATATCACGAAAAGCCAATACAGTTGCATGCATTAAGCAGAAAATCAACAGGGAACTTAGCTTGTCTACTCACTGAATAGAGAAATCTTGCAAGATTTGAGAAAACGAGATTGAAGTTGTGTTACATGAACAAGCGGGGTTGATAGCTGCCATTTCAGCTGAGCCAGCAATAGTTAATGAAGTCAAGCAAAGGCAAAGAGAGATGAATTCCTTAAGAAAATAATTGATGAGTTTGAAGCAAATCTGAAACCAGAATTCAGCATTGATAATGAAGTGTTGAGATTTCAAAACCGATTATGTGTCCCAAACATTCCTGAACTAAAGAAGAGAATCCTAGATGAAGCTTACAAGTCGATGTTTGTTGCATCCGGTAATAACAAAATGTATCAGGACTTGAAGCAAAGCTATTGGTGGCCCAAAATGAAGAAGGAGATCACAGAGTATGTGTTCAAGTGCTTTAATGTCGAAGTTAAAGATGAACATCAGAAACCAGGCGGTCTACTTCAACCTCTTCTTATTCCGAAATGGAAGTAGGAGCATGTACTAGGGACTTTGTTGTTCGCCTACGTCGACTCCTAGAGGTATGGATTCTATTTGGGTTATAGTTGATCACTAACCAAATCTACACATTTTCTACATGTGAAGACTACTGCTTATAGATTAGCCACTATATATGTTGATGAGATTGTTCGTTTACATGGAGTTCCAGTGTTTATTGTGTCGGATAGAGATCTGAAATTTGTATCTAGATTGTGGAAAAGCTTGCAAAGAGCAATGGGAACAAAACTGAGATTCAGTACCACGTTCCATCCACAAATAGATGGGCAATTAGAACGGACCATACAGACTTTGGAAGACATGCTCAGAATGTGCGTTTTAGATTTTCAAGGGAGTTGGGAGGATTATTTGCCACTAGTTGAATTTGCATACAATAACAGTTTTCACTCCAACATCGGTAAGACACTATATGAAGCTTTGTATGGCAGAAAGTGTGGATCGCCAATTTGTTGGACAGAAGTCGGGGATAGGGCTCTACTTGGACCCAAAATTGTGCAAAACACTTTTGAGAAAATTAAAATCATCCAACAAAGGCTCTAGACAACACAGAGTCGGCAAAAGAATTATGCGAATGTTCGAAGGAGACCTCTTGAGTACGAGGTTGGTGATCATGTATTTATTCGTGTGATTCCGATGAAGGGCCAGTTGAGATTTGGTAAGAAGGATAAATTGTCACCCCGTTACATTGGGCCGTTTCAAATTCTAGAAAGGCTTAGTCTAATTGCTTATAGAGTTGCCTTGCCACCAGGATTCGAACAAATGCACAATGTATTCCACGTATCGATGTTGCGGAGTTATCTTTGAGATCCATTTCATGTGATTGACTATTACAAAGAATGGCCAGAACAGATCATTGACTGGCAAGTAAAGAAATTGAGGAACAAGTCCATCCCAATGGTGAAGGTAGAATGGAAGGAACACTATGGGAAGAACGCTACATGGGAAAAGAAGGATGAGATGCGGTTATGCTATCTACATTTGTTTCTGGACAGAGATAAAATAAGTTTGGAAGACCAAGCTTCCTAAAAGGGGGAAGATTGTGATAACCTTGTTTTGTGTTACGTTAATTAATCTTAGTTATGATTGTGACTATGTGCCTAATATGATTTTGAGTGCTAATTAAATGATTATATGTGTTTTTGAATTTCTGTCTGTTCACCGTAGGAAAATCTGTCCAACTTACTATTATAATTTGAAAATTGTAGACCGTAAAGGTGACAGAAATTGGAATTGTCTGTATCATTGTGATTGGCGTGATTTTTAGAGTCTATGACGAAATTTGATTAAAAATCGATTCGTATCGAAATAATTAGAT